>JBBCBC010000037.1:11830941-12430941 GCA_037126765.1 Stenogyne calaminthoides | reverse complement strand
GTTTTGAGAACATCGTCCGTTTTCGATAAAATCTTATTACTAGTGATTGGGAGTGGTGCGAGGTTATGGTCCACTTGATAAGAACAAGTCTCGGTGATGTTGGAATCATCATGTGTCGATGTCTGTTCGTGAGAACTTCGAAGTTCCCCGAACCGGATGGTTCGATTCTTCTTATCTCGGTGAATCGAACTTTTTTTTCATCGACAGTTGTTCGTACCTTAGGATCGATTGATCGGTGAATCACTAGATCCGGAATGTAAATTGATCTGATTTCGATCCTTTTTCCTTGATCGTTAGGCGATCCATTTTACGAATATCGTGTTACGGTAGATCGTACTTCTTGTTACGAGGTGATTTCTCTTGATCGGAAGATGCTTCATCAAAGGTTACATGGGGTGTTTCTTCCACAACTAGGGTTTTGTTTGTTGTAGAGACCGAAAGCTTTGCTAGATGAGAATACCCTAGAAATATACCCTCATCGGACTTGGCCTCAAACGCGTCTTCAACCGACTTTTCCCATTGTTGTGTATGAAACACTTGCACCCAAAAAACATGGAAGTAAGAAACACGAGGTTTTCTTCCCTTCCCAGTTCATAGGGTGTTTTGTAGTGAGCCTTAGTTAGGAGACATCCGCTTACTGCGTATGGCATCACGATGTTGATTGCTTACGCCGTAAACGGTTTGGTATCGCATGTTCACTAACATTGTTCGGCGAACTTCTTTGAGAGTTCTGTTTCTCCGTTCATTACTTCATTCTGTTGTGGCGTCGCCGCGGTGATGTTTCATGTCAGATACCAAACTTAGAGCAAAAATCAGTAATAAAAGAGTTGTAAATTGCACTTTTATATCGATCGATTTTTACTACCGTTGACACCCTTCTCATTTTGTAATCTTCTTAGCGATTTTCGGGTATCTTGGTTGTCGCCTCATTCTTCTTATGTAAGAATATAACCCTGTAAACTTGGAATAGTCATCCACGATTACGAGTGTATTTTCGTCCGTTGAGATCGATTTGGTGTAATCGGTCCAAACAGATCCATATGAAATTTGCAAGAAGATTTGGATCTTTGGTCAGGAAATTCCTTTGAATGAAGCTTTGACTGTTTTCCTTCCGACATGCAAAGACATGTGTCGATCCTTTGAGAACACTTCATTCGGAAGTCCTTCCACTAGAGACATCCTAATTTATCTTATTAAGAGTTTTAAAGTTCGGGATGGCTCATTCTTTTTGTGCGAGCCAATCGCTACTTTTGGAACTCTTAACAATCAGCACGCATTTCTTGGACAAACTGTTCAAATCAATCACCGTGTAGATCGTCCCTTTTCTTGAACGTTAGCAAAATCATTGAGTGACTCGATTTTTGATAGTGCATTGATCAGTCGAGAACTCAACACTGAATCCGTTGTCGCAGAATTGTGAAACCGATAATAGGTTGTGCTTCAGACCTTCGACATACGAGACTCGGTTACTTGTACATCATCATTCTCTAAGGTTCAAACCCTTTGGTATAACCAAAGTTATCATCACCGAAGAGTACACGCGGGCCTTTCTCGTTTCTATGTAGGATTTGAGGAGATGTTTGCTTCGGTCATGTGCCTTGAGCATCCACTATCGATGTACCCGGATAGTTGCTTGCACACCACCTCCTTTGTTGGCGGACCCCCGCGAAAACGCAATCGATCGAGTTTTAGGTACCCTTTCGGATTGGGTCCTGAGGGGTTAGGTTTGGATTTGGGGATCCATACAAAGCGAGCACTTCTATGGTGATCGGTCGGATCGAAGGCCCGATTTGTCTCCCATACTGTCAACATAATCATACTTATCCTCATATGCTTTTCGATTTGTATGATTACTTGTGTGAACCTTGGATGACTTAGAAGACTTATGATTTAACTTTTCGGTTTGTCTTCTTTTTATCGATTGTGGTTGGTCTTGTGACCTAAATTTCGACTATAGGGGTAGGTACGACCGCTACCATCAAAAGATTCATATCCTTTTTTCGATAGATGGTTTTTATTTTTACGAAGCATGCTTATTTGGCGGTGACCTTGGTGGGTTTCGATTAGACTTCCCTTTTATAGGTTGTCTTTTTCGATTCGATCTGTTGATCGAGTTGAGGTTTCTTCGAAAAGAACTGGGTTCTTCCGTTGATTTCCTCGGTGATGCTTTTACCAGTTGGGGTCCATTTCATTCCTTTTTACGGTTAGGCACTTGCCTTACACCCGCTCAACCGGTCTCTTACCCCTATTAGATACAAGTTTAGCTTTTTTGGTGTATCTTTTTGTAAATTCATCCGATTACACATTTCTTAGATGAATCGATTCGGGGCTTTTTGAGGATGTGGAGGGTTTCTCATAGCCAAGTCCCTCCTTATCAATCTTTACTCGAAAATAGGCGTTTATGTCTTTAACGGGTTTGGGATGATTTTGAAAAAACATCTATTTTCTTACGCAGATTATCCTCGAGGATTTCAGACTTTCATGCATTCGGAATAGCTCATCGAATTTTGCTTGCAAGATTTTGAAGTCATCGACTTTGTTTTTCTGTTAATTTCCATCGATCTTTGATCTGCTTTTCTGATCGAAGCTTTAACTTCGAGAATTTTAAATTCCTCGATTACCTTCGGCGGTTTCACCGATCTAAGTTCAGAGGCTTTTCTGAGATCATTTTCTTCAGCAAGCTGATTATTTCTAGTCCTCAGCTTATCATTCTCAGCTTCCACAATAGCATAAGTTTCTACTGCATTGGAGAGATCTTCAAGCAATTGCTCTGAGTAGAAATTTATGGTCAATCTCGGCAGGTGTGCTAATGATAGCGGTGTAGAAGCGAATGAAGGGGGTTTGGAGGTTACCTCGGATTTGGTCCTCCTGGCCATCGGCAGAGTTCATCATCGTCGGCGAGAATATCGGATCTTCATTTTCATAGAAGTCGGCGGACTTCTTGATCGGTGAAGTCTTCTCAGAGGAGTATCCGGAGTCCTCGGAGGCGGATAGGAATCGTCAATTCTGACGTATCGGCAACCATGGCTCTTGTCTCTATATCGTTGCTCTCTTTTTTTCTCTTTTCTTCCCTCTCTCGGCGTCGGTCTGGGCGGTCTGTACTATAGTGACACGGCTTCTCACGATTGAAGCACGCGCTCACCGGATCCACCGTTCCTTTCTTCTTCGGGTGAATCACTCCGTCTGTATGACCTATCGGTGATTTCCCTTTTCGATAGTAGTCCGAGTTTCTTCTATATCGATTGGTTATCTCTTCCTTCCTTCGTCGACTATCTCTTTCCCTTTCATCTTCGTGATCCCTCCGATCATCGGATCGGTTCTTTCGGAGATCTATTGTGCGATCTCCTATCTCGAATCCTCGGCTATGTTGATAGTCCTTATAAAATCTTCGATACTTACCAAGTTGTATATCGACTTCTCAAGCTTCCCCGTAAGCAACGCGATCTATTCTGCGACTTAGTATATTTCCAATGGGTTCATTGGCCTTTGTTCTCGCTCTTGGTTGCCTTGAAAGCAATCGATTTTGAAGTCGAGGTTTCAAGCAGGACCTCGTCTTCATCGACTTTGACCTCTTTTTCAATCGAGGTCGAACTCGTGAGCTTTAAGACTCAAGAACAAGCTACTAGGTTTCATTTTTGAAATGTCCGGCAATCTTTGATTCCGTGACCTTCATGTCCCACTTCTTGGTGAGAGACCTTAGGATCTTATAGTTGATATCTTTATCGGACATCTCTACCAAGTTCTCGAAGCTTGTTTATAGACATTGTAATTCTTCCATCGAGTTCGTTGATGGTTTTCGTTGGGCAGCATCTTTGGTTTCTCGAACTTCACCGGTTAAACTTGAAGAAGACGGTCTTTTTATCATTCATTTCCCTCGCAGATCTCGGCCGAGTATATCACATTGCTTTCGCAGATTTGAGATACTTAATCTTCTCTTTGGTGACCTTATCCATTGTCTTCATGATGATATGTCTTGCAATGGTGTCCAGTATATGCGATTTTTTTTTCTTACGTGTCCCATCGGTGGGTTTTTTTCGCACAAGACTTCGCGTGGGAAAAGTGCGGATCTCTCATTAACGAGGATTGTCGTAGTAAATGATGATGGGTCCTCTCTCGATGACTTCCATCATTACGCCAACGATCGAGCCTAGATGGTTGGACATATATATGGCCCAATCTGCATACTCATCAATTGAGAACTTGCAGATCATGATACATCTGGGACGTGTTATCCATCTTTGAGTGATTTTGGAAAATGAATGAGTTTTTAAAAATGGTTTTTCAAGATCGATTCGAGTTGACCACAATGACACGAGTCGATTGGTCGGAAGAACCAACCGCCTCGATACCACTTGTAGGTCCCGAAGCGGGTTATGTGCGGGGCGTAAGTTCAGAGGGGAGGGTGAATAGACTTCGAAAAACTTTTTCGTGCGGTCGGTGTCGCGGCGAATGCTTTGATCGAGTGCGAGAGTGAATCGATTTGGTGCGATAACCAACTTCTTGAACGCCGGAAAAGGCAGATCGGCCGAGTAACTATCAGATTAAGCGATGTGTGCGGAAGCTTTTAAGTTTTACCCGTGTGAAAAACCGGTTTGTATAAATCAGATTCAAGTTTTATCTTTTAATCGGATGACGAAATATCGGTCCGATCGGATCGAAGCTTGGTGCTATCGATCTTAACTTAGAATATGTATCGCGCTTTTAAGATTGTGCGATGTGAGAGCGATTAATCAAAGCAATAAAAGGCACACAAGATTTATAGTGGTTCGGACAAAACCGGTCCTACGTCCACTCTTCCCTTTCACAAGGGGCACCAACTTAACCGACTTAACCGATTTGGACTTAGTTTAGTGTGTTAGTCCAACACAAGACACCAACAGATGTTTTAAGAGTTCTCACTCAACCGATCCGTAAATCAAGATTAGAAACTCTAGACCGAAATCTTGCTAAACAACTTATCCTAACTTGGGGTTTGGGTAAGATTGTTGAGGTTCCAACTATGAAATCTTTCCTTGCGTGCTGTTGACCTAAAAGCTAGATGAAAAGATTTCTTGCTAAGAACTTATGGGATGAACACAATATAAAATAAGCTTTTTTTGTTGTGTTCTTGATGCGAAATCGACTATAGTTTGAGCTTCTTGATTATGTTGTTTGTCCAAGCATTTCCGTTTTCACTCACGAAGTGTGATCCCATATTTATAGACCTTGAGATCAAAAGTCGTTGGAGAGCAATTTGAATCTCGAGGCTATTTTAGGTAGAACTTGCGGGCTTGATGTGGCGTCTTGAGAGCGGCATGCCGAAAAGCGTGAATGTGTATTTTATAGCCGTTTGAGAGAGCAACATCGAATCATGAGTATCGGCTCTGTTCATCACGTGTTTCTTCCTTATTGGATGGAAGCCTTGCTGCGGTGTTGTTCCTCCAACTAAGGTTGGTATTCTTCTTGTTTAGATCGCAGGCGTATGATAAGATGAAACATCGGTTTTCATCTTATGAGTGATCTCGATCGATCTGGAATCGATCGATCCACGATGGAGTCTTCTGGCGCTGTTGACTTAGCTTCAACCGGGGTGACTCACGGCGATGTAGGTCTTACGGTCCGATCTTACGGAAGTCATCGATCTTCTAGTATTCGAGGTTTGAGCTTCATGACTTACTTGAGTTATCGACTAGATCGATCGATCGATCTTCCGCTCGGTTTAGCGATTCGCCTGTCGGATATCGAACTTTCTTTCCGATTCTTCAGATCTGACCTTTACATATTGAGTTCCCCCTCAATATGTGACCTATCTATTACATCAGTTTTTCTATACAATCATTATCAACTGGTCTCCTATCAGTAATGTAAACATCACATACTAACAGTAAAATTTGGTCCTATTACATGTGTTTTTGGAACTTTCATCAAAACTATAAATTTCCCAACATAGCCCAACATAAAGTCCAATAACTGAAAAAAGGTGTTTAAAAATAAAATAAATCTTGTTGCCTATTTTTCCTTGTTTTTCGAAAATTATGGATAAAAGGGGAGAAAGATTTTCTTTGAATTTTGTTATGGAATGAAGATATGTATTCTTGGAATACAAGATTATCTCATTAAATTCAAGAAATCTCCCACTTGGTTATTCATATTAGATATTTTTGAATTTTTTTATAATTAAGGGAAAGAAAGATTTTTTTGATTTTCTTGAATAGATATTATGGAAGATATGTATTTCTTGAAGTACAAGTATATCTCATAAATTCAAGAAGATCCAAATCTTGGAATCTTGTCCCTAAATTTTCGAAAATCTCCATAACATGATGAGGTGGGATTTTTGTGGAATATTTTAATTATGGAGAAAAGAATATAGGAGATATATTCAAGATTTCTTGGAGATCAAGAAAAGATTTTCCCACATTGTTTTTCTTCCCTAAAAATCGCCCACCACCCCATCTATAAATAGGGGATGATTCTTTCATTCCCAAGTACAATTCCATGTACTGAAAAAATTAGTAAATCCACAAAGGTGGTGCAACAAAGTTTATTTTTCCTTTTGTTAATTGTTCGCGAGCATCCTTCCACCGGATTGTCGAGCAAGGACTAGGGAATACTTGGGAAGGCTTTTCGGTGTGTTTAATCAACGAGACCATTGCCATTCCAAGAGGTACGTTTACGTAAGTAATTCTGCATGAGTAGGATTTACGTGAACTATTTATATGCATGATTTGTTGTTGAATTATTATTTGAATTAATATAGGATTAATTCATGCTAGTAATAATTGTTAGAATTAAATTTGTATTTAAATATTCATCGAATAGAATAGATCCGGTGCAAAAAATTCCCCAACACATAACGCTTTCGGGGAAAGTGCGAGGAGGATAACTTCGAGGTGGCGAACATGGTACTCATGGTGGTGAACAAGGCATTCAAGGATAGAAAGCTCTTCTTACTACTCATCCTCTGGTGACTTCGAAGTTTTTAAGTTTTTTCTGGTTTGTAGTTTGAAGTTTCTTTGTGTTAGTCTAGGATTGTCTTGTTTCTGTTTGGTCGGAATGGCCTTTTTGATGTTTGACTCCTAGTGGGTCTTCTTGTATGTTTGGCCGTTAGCGCCTGTTTTTCCGTATAAGAACTGAACCATCTGATGTGTCTGTGTTTGACTTGACTTCGTTTTATGATTGTCTTACGTTGGTGCAATCATGATGGTTGGCTTATTTAGGTGCAACCCGTTCTCGTTCGCGATCAACTTACGTAAATGGCGATCATTTCTGCTCTAGTCGTCTTATTTATGGTGCGACCTATGTACTCAATGCGTGCTTTGTTGCGAGCATGGTAAGCACACGTTCTTTCTCCAAGCAAACACAAACTCTGCTATGTCCGATTCTTGTTGGATTCTGGTCGTCTTATTGCGATGCGACCAGATTGGGCATGGCCAAACAAACTAGATAAATGAATAAACACCACGCAGGATGTTTTTAATCTTTGAGGCTCTTATCCATACTTGTTAAAACTTCTTTTTTTGTAGACAAGACTTACTTACAATTTTACACTCGTGTAATAACCTTATTGATGCCTTGCTGTCTTTGTCTTTTGTCGGGCGAGTAGAGGTTTTCTGGTCATGTGTTCGACACCCCTTGCTCTGCTTTTGTGGTCGGCCTGCTCGTCTTGGGCGAGTAGAGATTTTCTGGTCATGTGATCGCGACCGGGCGAACACAGGCTTGTGCTCGACCTTGGTTTTTCTGTTGCGCTCGCCACTACTGATAATATTTTTTTAAATTTGACGCATTCCATGAATAGGAAAACGGAGTTCCATCCAACTCTTCCAAATCGTATTCTCCATTTAGCAAGCGCTCTGATACTCGGTACGACCTTCCTATGCTCGGCCAAACACACCACCCGGTACCCCCGTTGCTCGCTTGAGGATGAGCTCACCGATTTTGAACCTGCGGATTCGAACTTTGGAGTTGTAGAATTTTTCTGACCTTTGCTTATACATGGCATTCTTGAGGTCGGCCTCGTATCTTTTTTCCTCCAACAGGTCTGTGCTAAGGGCGAGCGCCTGGTCATTGGTATGTTCACCAAAACACATAGTTTGGTGGCTCGGGATTTCAACTTCTGCCGGAATAACCGCTTCCGTACCAAAAGCTAAGGCGAACGGAGTCTCACCCTTGGATGTTCTAAAAGTGGTGCGGAATGCCCACAAAGTTTCGGGTAGTTCCTCGGCCCATCCCCCCTTAGAATCACCAAGTTTAGCCTTGAGGGTATGCTTGATGATTTTATTGACCGCTTCAACTTGTCCGTTCGACTGGGGATAGTATGGAGTGGAATAGTGTTTTTTGATCCCCAGCGAGCACAATTCTGGCGGAACTCACTCCCGTTGAATTGCTTGCCATTGTTCGTCACTAGCGATTGGGGTAGCCCGAAGCAACATATGATATTTTTCCAGACAAAATTCCACATTTTTTGTTCTGTGGCTTTCACAATGGCTTCAGCTTCTGCCCATTTTGTATAGTAATCGACGGCGACCACAACAAATCTTACCCCCGAAGTGCCAGTGGGGAAAGGGCTGATCAAGTCGATCCCCCACATGGCAAATGGCCATGGGCTGTAAACGGAGACAAGTTCTTCTGGTGGACTGTGAATAAGCGGGGCATATACCTGACAATCATGACACGCGCGAGCATAGACGAGCGAATCCTTTTTAAGTGTGGGCAATAATACCTTTGTTCGATCACCCAGAAGCTAGAGCATGTCCCACCAGATGATCCCCACATGCCCCGGAGTGAATTTGCATAAGAATTGTATGGTCTTCTTCCGGCATTACGCATTTTAACAACGGAAGAAAAAAACTTCGCTTATACAAGTGCCCGTCCAAAATGGTGTAGCGAGCAGCTTGCAAGCAAAGGCGAGTAGCCTGTGCTTTATTCTCCGGGAGGACCCCCCTTTGTAAATAACTTAAAATCGGGGTCATCCATGTCTCTTGTTCGACCTCCATCTGGGCGATCACAGCTCTAGGGATGGATGGCGAGTACGTTGTGACGATCACAACATCTGTTAAATTAGATACATCTTTTGCGGTAGCCAATCGAGCTAAAATGCCCGCAAATGAATTCTCCATCCTGGGGAGCTGTTTGATATATACCTGCTCAAATTTCTCGAACAATTCTTTGGCCAGTAATTGATATTGAGTCATCTGCTCGCCCCGAGCCTCATGTTCGCCCAGAACTGATAGACGATTAGCTGGGAATCACTATAAATCATCAGTTTCCGAACACCCATTGCCATAGCCATGTGTAATCCGCTTATCAAAGCTTCATACTCGGCCTCATTGTTGGTGGCCGGGAAGTCGAAACGAATGGCCGTTGAGAAAGTTTGCCGAGTTGGACTGATGAGCACCACCCCTGCTCCGGCTTTTGTGCTCGTCGACGAACCATCGACGTACATGTGCCATGGCTGGTCGATTTCTTTTTCGGGTAGTTGTGGGTATGTTAATTCGACCATAAAATCGGCCATGGCTTGACCTTTGATCGCCGTTCGAGGTGCATATTGTTGGGTTATAGAGTCTGAGTGAAACGGGGAGCAGAGCACGGGAGGCGCTCGACCAGTGCTCGAGGTCGAGAACTATTGCTCGGCCGGCGCCCTTAAAGGGCGCCGCCGGCGCTCGAAAGCAACGATGTGATCGAATAGTAACCGCTCGACCAAGGGCTAAGGTCGGCGGTTCCTATCTATGCAATGATAGAAGAAGCGCTCGAGCAAGGGTGCTGATCGAGCAAAACCACTCGACTAAGGGTTAAGGTCGAGCGGTTCCGGAAGCCAGACGCGGATTAGGGCTTTGGCCCAGTTTCAATGTTTTTAGGGTTTCGAACCAGGATGAGCCAAACCTAGGTTTCTTGTATAAATACCCCCTGACTCCCCCATTGTATCTTGCACTACTTGCACTATCTTATACGATATAGTAGATCTCTCCTGGCTTGGTAGTGCCCCCAGATGTAGTCAGTTTGACGAATTGGGTAACCAAATTGTTTGTCTCTAAATTCCTAGTTCCATTATTTTCTCCATAGTTGCTTGTTTAAATTCCTAACAACTGGTATCAGAGCATCTGGTTAGAGGGATCTGTGGAGAGCAATTATGGTGGCTGGAGGGAAATCGCCTGGTGAGAAGTTTGATGGAACGGATTTCGGATTCAGGTTGGATGCAAGATCAAGATGGACATTGACACGTGCCTGAGATCTTGTATCAGGTTGGATGCAAGATCAAGATGGGCGTTGACACGTGGTTGAGATCGTTGTATCAGGTTGGATGCAAGATCAAGATGGGCATTGACACGTGGCTGAGATCGTTGTATCAGGTTGGATGCAAGATCAAGATGGGCGTTGACATCGTTGTATCAGGTTAGATGCAAGATCGAGATGGGCGTTAGACACGTGCCTGAGATTGTTGTATCAGGTTCATGCAAGATCAAGATGGGCGTTGACACGTGGCTGAGATCGTTGTATCAGGTTAAATGCAAGATCAAGATGGGCGTTAGACACGTGCCTGAGATCGTGCGGGAATTGGTGGCCGAATGATTCAAGAAAAATGTTGTGGGACGTTGTTTGGTTCTGGTGCGAATCAAAACGTTGAGGGGCATTGCTTGGATCGAATGGACGTGAGGGTCCAGGTTGCGGTCTTGTGGGCCATAGTGACGCAGGTTCGAGAAAGATGTTGTGGGACGTTGCTTGGATCAAGTGTGGTTCGAAGTCTAACGTTGAGGGACATTGCTCGGCTTGCGTGGTTAACTACCGATGAGAGAATGGGAAGACGAGTTACGTTTTGGAGTCAGTCTCCAGGTGGGAGATTGTTGGGTGGTGGAGTCTGAGTTGCGGAATGAGTCCAGGGAGGACAAGACGTTCGACCTAGTTGATGTCGTGCACTTCCGCTGCGGTGTCAGTCTCCAGGTGGGAGATTGTTGGGTTATGGAGCCTGAGTGAAACGGGGAGCAGAGCACGGGAGGCGCTCGACTAGTGCTCGAGGTCGAGAACTATTGCTTGGTCGAGCGCTCCCTAACCAGCGCCATGAGGGCGCTCGAATAATGTATGTGATCGAGCAGAACCGCTCGACCAAGGGCTAAGGTCGAGTGGTTCCCCTATACAGCGGTGAGAAGGCGCTCGAGCAAGGGTGCTGATCGAGCAGAACCGCTCGACCAAGGGCTAAGGTCGAGCGGTTCCGCAAGTCAGATACGGATTAGGGCTTCGGCCCAGTTTCAATGTTTTTAGGGTTTCGACCAGGATGGGCCAAACCTAGGTTTCTTGTATAAATACCCCCCTGACTCCCTCATTGTATCTTGCACTACTTGCACTATCTTATACGATATAGTAGATCTCTCCTGGCTTGGTAGCCCCAGATGGATGTAGCGGTTTATTTAACCGGGTAACCAAATTGTTTGTCTCTAAATTCCTAGTTCCATTATTTTCTCCATAATTGCTTGTTTAAATTCCTAACACGTATGTGATGCCGAACTGGCCTAGCTCCACAGCCCACTTTAGTAACCTCCCGGCCGTATCCGGCCGATGCAGAACTTGGAGTAGCGGGAAATTGGTAAGAACTTCAACGTAGTGGTCGAAGAAATAAGACCGTAGTTTGCGAACACTCATAATAAGAGCGTATGCTAGCTTTTCGAGAGGAGGGTAGCAGAGTTCAGCATCTTTCAATACTTGGCTGACATAATACACAAGCAAGTGGGTCGATTCTTCGCTCGGACGAAAGACAAAGACGATCGATCGCGTGCTCGGAGGCGGCCAGGTACAAATATAGTTGCTCGCCCGATATGGGTTTGGACAAAGTCTGAGTGTCTGCCAGGAACAATTTTAAAGACTCGAAGGCACTTTGACAATGGTTCGTCCATTGAAATTGTCCTTTCTTTAAAGCATCAAAGAAAGGCTTACACTTATCTCCGGTCCGTGATATGAATCGGTTTAGAGAAGCCAGACATCCCGTCAGTTTTTGAACTTGCTTCACATTTCTGGGAGCTTGCATGTCGAGCATAGCTTGAATCTTTGATGGATTCGCCTCGATTCCCCGTTGGCTGACCATATGTCGGAGGAATTTTCCCGAATGAACCCCGAAGCTGCATTTATTCGGGTTTAGCTTCATATTATATGCCCGGAGGATATCAAACGTCTGTGTTAGGTGGGTGAGGTGGTCTTCTTTGTGCTCGCTT
The DNA here is from genome assembly GCA_037126765.1 of Stenogyne calaminthoides. Classification (NCBI taxonomy): domain Eukaryota; kingdom Viridiplantae; phylum Streptophyta; class Magnoliopsida; order Lamiales; family Lamiaceae; genus Stenogyne; species Stenogyne calaminthoides. The sequence continues at coordinate 12,418,762 of JBBCBC010000037.1, read as the reverse complement.
TTGACCACAATATCGTCGATGTACACCTCGACCGTCCGCCCTATGTGTTCGTCGAACATCTTGTTCACCAGTCTTTGATATGTTGCTCTGGCATTCTTTAACCCGAAAGGTATGCGCTTCCAACAGTACATGTTTTTTCCGTTACAGAATGAGGTGCTTTCCTGATCGTCGGGATGCATAGGGATTTGATGGTACCCGGCAAAGACATCCATGAACGTCATAAGCTCATGCCCCGCAGTGCTGTCGACCAGATAATCGATGTGTGGTACGGGAAAATTGTCTTTGGGGCACGCCTTGTTTAAATCGGTGAAGTCTATGCATAACCTCCATGTTCCGTTTAGTTTTTGGACGAGCACAGGGTTTGCTAGTCATTCTGGGCATTTGACTTCCCGGATGAGTTTGAAGTCGAGCAGCTTTTTAACTTCGGCATCTAGAGCTACGTACTTCTTCGGACCGAACTTTCTTCGTTTCTGAATTATTGGGATTTGTGTTGGGTTGATATTGAGGTGGTGGCATGCATGCTTAGGATAGATGCCGACCATGTCCTCATGTGACCAAGCGAACACATCCAAATTTATTCGGAGATACGAGATCATTTCGGTCCGGAGCGGTTCCGGGAGTTCTGAGCCGATAAAAATCTCCAAGTCTGGCCTGGCTGGGTCGGCCATGACGGACTCTAGCTGCTCAACAGGTGTTGCTCGTCTCTTCTTTTGTTTCCACCGGGGATCTATGTTCGACCCCCGGTGCTCATCTTCGACCTCCATAGGGTCTAAACCTATGCGAGGTTCTAAATCCGGTAACTCGCGATCAGATTATCCATTTGGCAGATCTATACCCATGGGATCTGGGACCTGACTGGCCGCCCCGGGTTCTGTGCTCGCCCGGGGAGTTATGTTTGCTCAGAACGGTGTGTTCGCCCGTTGGCTTGAATCTTCGACTTCCCATATTGGTTCTACCATGCTGACAGTATTTTGTATTTCTGGTACGCACGATAGTAAGCAATCTTGAGCTTTTTTCTGATCGCCCTTTATGCTGTCCGTTCCATCAAGAGTAGGAAATTTAAGACAATAGTAGTAAGTCGAACAAGCTGCCTTAAATTCCTGGATGAACGGGAGACCTAAGAACCCGTTATAGGTAGATGGAGCATCAACGATTACAAAGTCTAGCATTCTAGTTCGTCGGATCTCCGGATTTAAAGTTGACTCTAGCTCGACTCCTAACCTGATCAGACCATAGAGCCGGGTTATAGATTCCCCGAAACCCATGATGGTGTGATCACATGGTTCTATATACATACTTAGATCCCCAACTTGCTTCTCCATTTGGTGCAGAGTGTTAACGAACAGAATGTTCGCATATGCTCCGGTGTCGACCAGGAGGCGATGCACCTTCAAACCGAGAAGACGAGCACTGATGGTTAGAGAGTCATTGTGGGGGTGATTATTATGCGTCGAGATCATCTTACGAGAACATGATTTGGTGAGAGGGTGGCGTCTAGGTGATGTGCTCGCCACGTTAAGCACGATGGATGTCTACATGACGCTGCGCGTCTCCATCTTCTTGGTATGTTTGATAGGGAAGACACTTGATAAAGAACCCCGGGGCCGTGGTTGGACGGATCATGTTAATTTCTTGCCCCTCCCTACCTTTGTTCGTGGTTGGGGCCCTTTTTCTTCGGTAGAATCCGGTTTGCCGCCGGAATTCCTCGATCATTTGTCGGACACCTCTTCCGCCTTACGTTTTCTCTTCTGATCGCCCGACCTCTCGCGCCAGGTTTCTCTGTTCACCGGCTTCTTTATATATTGGGTAAGGCGATTTTCCTCATACAACTTCCAAAGTTGTCGCGTGAGGTCGCGACACTCGTCGTCAGATGTTGTGCCCGATAAACTCATGGAAGAAAGCGAGAACTTGGAAGGATTTAGATGAGTTTTATCCCACGAGAATGTCTTGGGGGTTTTTCCAACATGTCTCGGTCCTTGATCTGGTTATATACTGTCTCGGCTGAGACCCCGAGAATACTCTGAAGCGCATGTGTTTCGGCCCCTGCTTCAAATGGTTTGAAGGATCCTGGGGGTTTGTACCCCCCCCTTCGTCTTGGTTTCTTTCGGCGATCACCTTCCCGTCGCCACCTCTTGATACGCTTTCGCGATTAGGCGGCAGGTCTTATCGTTATATTCTTGGGCTCATCGCTCATGAATTCGGCATATGTGTTTGGCCATTCTTGATGCATGGCCTTCCACATGTCCGTATTAGGTGGGACCCCACCAAGTGAGGATCTTGGTGAATTGATCGAATTTTTGGTTAAAATATTTTCCTACTCCCTCATGCAAGAAATGCGGGATCGTCGTAGTAGTGTAAGTAATTTGACCAAGTATTTATCGAACCCAAGAGACTAGGAGAGGAGTGGACCCCCAAAGTTATACGTATCCATGGTATTATAGAAGTGATTAAAGTTTTTGAATTTTAAAAGCAAGTTTACTCAAGTACCAATTTTTAACTAAAGACAACAAGAATTAAAACTAACAATTAACTACTAATCAAGTAAAGTAAGAACAAAAAGTAATCAAGCAATTAAAACTAACTTTCGAGGGAAAGTGCAAGGGTGAGAGAATTGCTTCGGGTGTTTTCTTTATGTGGGGTCACTAACAAGTTCACAAACCAACTACTCAATTATATCATAAGTGGTGATTTAGCTAGGAAGCAATCACTAAAAAATGTAGAGCCTAATCCTTTTTGAAGCCTAGTTGAACAACATGAATTAACTAGCACCTAAATAATCCCATAATCTCCTAAGATTGTGATGAATAGAAAGTTTCAACACGGTTACTAATTCCTAGACATCGTCTCCTCACCAACCTCATAAACGACCTCTACTCGATTAATGTCTATTGTTGTCGTTCTAGCCACTAGCCAACTTTTGATTGAACTAGCTACTAAGTAACATCAAAATACTCAAATTGAGACTCACACTCACAACCTAATCATGCATATCCAACCCTAGTTATAATACACAAAAATAAGAATGTTAGCTAATAGGATCAACAAGATATTTGAAGCATTAAGCCCACAACAATAGAAACTATAGGAAATCACTCACATAGACATAATCAAGAAATTAGTTCACATACCCATCAATTTCCCCACATATATCCAACACCCAAAGCAAATAAGCTTAGCTCATGGTTTTAGAAGAGAAACTCATGGCTAAAATGAAGAAATGTGATAAACCCATATTAAAATGATGATTAAACAATAAATTATAGAAAGATATTACCTCAAATGATGAAAGAGAAAGAAAACTTGAAATATAAATCATAAACACCTTCAATCTTGCTTGTAAATACAAATAACTCTTAAATTTAGCTAAACTATGAATTTCTAAAGAAATTTACACTAAAAAGCACTTAGAAAAATGAAAAGTATCACTTGAAGGCTAAAGGTGGAAGAAAAATGCTCAAAAGCTTAAACTCTAGAAAAATCTCCAAAACTCCCAATGTCTCTTTTTTCTTCCTGTTGAATTCCGCTGCTCTCCCATTTTATCCCTTCGAAAACGCTGAATTTGATCCAAGAAAGTAGCGATTTTTTTGACTCAAGTGAGGTCCGCGTACAGAGATACCCAACTGCTTGTTTTTCTTTTTCGGTCAACTATTGCTGCATATGCTAATGAATGTCCCCAAATGGGCTTATAATTAATTGCAAAATGCCCAATTTTCTTCAATTTTTGGGCTGCTGAAATGGACCTTAAATAGGCTCCCAAATTTCTGCTTCTTGGGCTGCTCCTTGCTTCCAATTTCCATGGCTCAATCACGTGGTCCCAACATTAATTCTCACATAAATGCCTTCAACTTAATGGGCTTCAACTTGGGCCGAATTTCTTGAATAAAATGCTAATGGGCCAGCTGATCTTAATTTTTCCCGAATTGGGCCGATAACTAGAGCTTCTGACCTCCGATTGAGTTGATTCTTTTTTCGTTGAAACCCTCTTTTGATGCGCTTCTAATGGTTCAGTCCTCTTAGATCAGATCAGTTTTTCATCAATTTTTGCTTGTTTTTTCCCGTTTCCTACACACTTCATCACTATCTCAAATAAACGGGATTAGTAGCACTTTTCATTGCAAATGAGCTCAAATCACATCAAATAAGGCACATAAAATGACCATAAAACAAGCAATTATGACCCTCATCACTCCCCCAAACTTAAAATGTTGCTTGTTCCCAAGCAACGAAAGAAAAAAACAAAGGGGAATGATTGTGAAGTGGGTGTTTATTTGGTACAACAAATCATAGTGAAATAAGATCAAGTAGCTCCCCAATGAACTCAAATTCACTCAATCAAGTCCCCTAACCTCCTTCTATCATGTTATGATCAAGACAATGAAAGTTCAAATGCTTGTCTCACTACTCCTCTCAAGACTTGTTTCGCTCATCACTCAATTGTTTGTATAGGACTTGTTTACACTCAAAAATCACTCCACAAAAATGCAAAACCATATGCTTGTCATTGATCTCAATTCTCCACCTTTTACAAGAGTTTTGATAATCAAATCAAGATGGACTTCATCGGATTGTAATGTAGGCTCTTTGGACTAGGGTATGATGAATTTAGACAAGTGACTCACAAACTTGTAGAGCATTAAGAGTTGACTAATTCTTCACATTTCCTTTCAAAATTGATAGAACTCTCATAACTCTTTCTCTTCTCATTTCAACCTCACAAAAATTCATTCATCTTTTCCTTTTCCTTTGAACCTTTTTTTTTTTTACAATTTAAGCTCTTTTGAACTTTGTTTCTTTCTCTTTTTTTTTTCTTTTTCTTACAAGGTTCTTTCTATCATTCTTTTTGTTCCCCTCTCAACAATTTCACTTTGACACCTCAAACTTCACACACTTTTTTCTTTTTCTTTCACTTCACCAACAATTAAGCTCTACAAGTCATTAGGGATCAATTAGGCTCAAGAAAGATAGGTGAAACGGTTGAATTCTTGTAGGTTGCCAAAGAATATAAGCTTAAAGGCTCAAACGGGCTCACTACGGAATTAATTCATTTGGTGAGAATTTATTTGGCCAAGTGACTATCAAATCAAAGAATGCCTCCTATCATTTTCGAAAATCCTAACCCAAGTCAAGTTTCAAACAAGACCAATGACAAGTTCTAGAATGCACAATTATGGATGATACACACAAGAATGAAATGAACCAAAATTATTGTATGATTCACAAAGCTCAGAACTTTCCGGTTAATTCGTGAGAACAAGCACTATCACTATCATCAACCATCAAATAACACATCAAGAATTCATGCTAGAAGAACAAAATCAAGCAAATCATCATCCAAAAGTGAACCATCAACCCATCCACACAACTAAATCAAAGTACCAAATACACAACCATTATCACAAAATTCAAACAAGCTCAAGTCTCCAAGTGATCTATCCAACAACAAACTCTCAAAAATGGGGGTGTGCGCCTGTGCTAATGTCATAATAACCCCAAGTGCGCATGTGATGTTTAGTGAACAACAATAAGCAAAAATACCACTCCCCCAAACTTTTTCATTGCCAAGCAATTAAAAGTTTGGAGAAGGGTTGTACCTCTCACGATGGCTATATACACATCATCTTCATAGATTCACTTCACATCTCTACAAGAACTCTCTCCTTCAAGCACCACAAGCATCCAAACACCCCCTACAATTAAAGCTCAAAACACAAAAGAACAAAAGAAGAAGAAAGCAAGTAAAAATGGGTTGCCTCCCATTAAGCGCTAGGTTTAACGTCCTATGCCGGACGGAACTCAATTGAGTTCAAACCTCTTTAAGCTCGATGTTAGGCACCTCCTTTGGAACGGGAGGGTAAAATTGTTTCACTTGATGCTTGCCGGTGATGAAGATATCACTTTCTTTGCTTTGCAACTCTAGACTTCCCCCAAGGTGCACCTTCTTCACAATCAATGGGCTACTCCACTTGATCTTCCCAAAAATTCTTTTCAATTTGGAGTTGCACCACACTACTTCATCTCCAATTTCAAATCCTCTTTCATTCTTTAACTCATTTGAGCTCTTTCTCATTCCCTCTTCATCTTCTTTCGAGTCAAGCAACTTCATTATTTTTTTCTTCTTTTCAAACCCCCCCAAACTTGCATTTTGCTCAAGTTGGGGTGTTTGCTTCAATGCTTCTTTCTTCTTTTCTCTTCCATCTCCCGGATCTTCTAAGGGCACTTTTGGAGAATTTTCTTGTTTCATTGTGCTCTTACTTCCTCCCATACAAAGATCGAATATTTGGATAGAGTGACATTCTTTGTTGCTTGGAGCATCTTTCACAGAGTCATATATAGAGCCGAGGCAACGGTTTTGGTGAGCTCTTTTGAAATTGGATGAAGAAAGATCTGGTTTTGTTCTGTAAGATTGTTGGAAATAGAAGAATTTTGTTCTGCAAGATTGTTGTTTTTTTTGGAAATAGAAGATGATTTTTTGCATACAAATTTTGTTTGAATTTTTGTTTGATTTTGAGTTGTAGATGTAGGATTTGGATCTGTTTGTGATTCTTTTTCGAATCTGGTTTGTAATGGAGATGCACATGTTCATTAAAAAATGAACATATTCATGTTTACATGCATATGTGCATGTTGAACTGGAGACGAAAATATGTAATTTTTTAGATTTTTGGACATAGATATGTAATTTTTTTGTTTTTAAATATGGAAATTTATGTAATTTTTTATTTTGATATGAAAATTTTAAGATTCTAATGCTTTTTTTAAGGATTAAATTATGTGAATGTATTAAACTGTAACTAAAATGCACATATGCATATTCCTATTTTTTGGATTTTATCCACTCCCTTAAGGGAAAGACTTAAGGGAAATACAAGATTTTCATAAATAGGAAAAAATGAGTATTTTTATGTTTTAAAATATAATTTTGGATCTCCTAGTATTTAAAAAAAATAATCTTGCACCTATTAGTACTATTGCCTCCTAATTTGGACTAGAAAGTCACTCACTCTTGTTTTTATATATGGAAATAAAAATCAAGAACCAATAAATCAACCGTTAGTTCCAGCTATCGTTATAAAAAACCCTCATTCATTCTGCCTTCCTCCTAATTTTCTCTCCAAAAAGGTTATAATTTGCATTTGATTTTATGATAAGCGCGAATTCATATATTCGAGGCGGACAACGATGAGCATGACTTTTCGCTGCCCTACATACATCTGAGGCTGAACCACAACGTTCATAGTTCTCCTGCAAATCCAATGGGGATAAAGGTATTCGTTTCGCCTCTAGTTTAATTTTCTGGTCAATTAGTAGATTGAGAAATTACAATGTGTTCAAATTTCTAGGGTTTAACAAAGCTATTGGCGGACAAAAAGTGCCCAAGGCAATGAAAGAGCAGAAAGTCGAGAGCTATATCGATCGGGAAAAAAAATCACGAGTAATTCTCTTCTCTTTGACGACATTCTTCTTGATACTTGCTCAGGCTCCTTGTGAAGCAGAAGCAAAGTGTGTTGCACTTTGCAAAGCAGACAAAGTAAGAATACTGGTTTTCAAGTTTATTAGACAAATATAGTGCCATTCTAATCCTCAGAAGCTGCAATGCATGATTCTTTAGCCACAATGGCCATAAAATTGCTTTTAGAAAATTAAATTTCTACCCATCTCTTTTCATGGGAACTGTGTCATTTTTTTCATGCTAAACACTTATTACTCCCTTGCATTAGAAATATTTCTGAACATTGTTTGCACATCAGGTTTATGCGGTGGCCTCTGAGGACATGGATACCCTTGCTTTTGGGGCAACCAGTTTATCCGCCACTTAATAGATCCTAGATTCAAAAAAATCCCTGTGGTGGAAATTGAAATCTCAAAGGTACTATGAAGTTATAGTGATCAATTCGAATAGTGCAATTTTCTGATTCAGTTATGTATGTGTGTGTATGTATATATTCAGGTTTTGGAGGAATTGAACCTCACCATTGATCAATTTGTGGATCTTTGTATCCTCTCTGGTTGTGATTACTGTGAAGCATAAGAGGTAACATTGTTTTTTCTGATTCTGAGTTTTTCTTTCTCCCAACCAACGGGACTTATCAAGCTATGTGCAAAGCAAATACAAAATGTGTAATTTGCAAAAGGTGTTTCTTGTAAGTTTGAGAAAAGATCATCCTGTAACCTGGAAATCCTTATTTTCAACTGGATTAGGGGAAAATATTTCAAACACGCCCTTTAATTTTGTATAAGTTCATTGTATTCAGTAGGAATGGTTTGAGACAGTGATGGAGTTTGTCTTTTCCTGTTGTATAGATTAGAGTAGTAAAATGATGTTCCATGGGATAATTAAAAATTAATTGAGGCGACTCTCTGACTAATGTTTGTGTAAGTATTCATGAAACTTTACAGTATTCATGAAACTTTACAGTTACATGATAGTTTTCTGCATATGTTGTCTACATGAATTCATACAGAAAATAGCTTGCTGCCAGTATAAAGTCCATTTTTATGTTTCACACAATCATATATTCTCCTTTAGAAAAACAAAGAGTAATATGTTAATAAACATGTGAATGACTGAATATCCACATAGCTGTCCCATTTCACTTTGCACCTATGGTCTAGTTAGGCACGTGTTTAAGTTACATTAATTGGAAGTTGAAGAACAATCAGATATTCTCCTTTAGAAAAAAAGAGTAATTTGTTAATAAAGATGTAAATGCCTGAATGTCCACATATTTCACCTATTCATTGCTCGTATAAAGTTAGAAGCCACTTCTGTATTTACCTTGATGTTTTGTTGCATATTTTAAAGTGATGCTATATTTTTGTGCTTTATTAACTTAGTCATATCTTTTGTGTACAAACCAAACAGGTCTTGCAGTCGCACGACCAGTAACCAAGCCCACATTGCGCTCTGTGGTAGCATCCTCTCGATCTAGTTCCAAGGTGGTAAGCACAAAATAGTTTATGTTGTTTCACAGGCTTATGCTGTAGCTTATGTAGCTGAAAAGCCATGATGAAGCTGGATTTGTAATATTTATCACCTCGAAAGCAACTTCTTCATTGTACTCACGAACTCGAAATGATGGAACAGAGTGCAGAAGAAGGAAGAAGATTAACAATCTAAGGATTGGAAGCGGAAATTCAGGTAATTCATTTTAGCAACTGAATATAATCAATCGTGATCTCAGGTGTTTTGAGTTTCCGATGTGAGGAGACGCCAATCTGTCTCTCAATTGAATGGTAATTCAATATGTAGTTTTGATTCGTTAATTAATTAAATTAGGATAGTCAATACGAAAAGTTGCATGGGTTAGAAAGAATTAATTAAGCTGTTAATGCAATAAATATCCTGTTTGATGTGATGGTACACATAAGCAGCGGACAATTAGTCAGTATCCATCAATAGGAGAGCTGAATAATTCAGCGTGCAAGCTTAAGCCCAACTAGAGGGTTAATAAGAAATCTCATACATTTATTAAATAATATTTTAATCATATATAATAACCCTACAATTCTAGGATTCTGGAAATTTCATGATAATCTTGAAACCCACGATATAAAAACACATTAATATATATTTAAAACAATCCATGATTACATTCTATAAAAAACACTATGACATGTGATTAGTATGGATATGCATGCAACAATCACTTGCTGTATTCTTAAATAAAGGAAGCCTAAAGAACATGACATGCAGAGATTTATCACTTGTTCAAATATGAGTAATCACTTTAAAAAGTGAGAATAGAACGATAAACTAACTAGATATTCATAGAGTTGAACAGCTTGGGTTATCGTAAGTTACATAACTTACACCAACAAGTTGTCATTGGTTACAGCATGGAGGAAGAGGCGTGCAGATCGGCTTTTCGTTCTGATCAGGAGATCATCAAGTTTTTTATCATCAAGTTTCTTAGGGGACCCAACACTCGTAATTTCTGCAATATAACCTGCTTTCTTCAGTTTTTTGGTGATACAAACAGGATCAGCACTCCCAATAACGGTCAGTATTCCTTTTTACGCATCCAGTTTTACCTCATCCACACCTGCATGTATGTATTTATGTATTTAAATGTGTGTTGATTGTATGCATCATTATAGAAACAAAGTATTATTTCGATGTGTACCAGTGAACTTAACAGCTGTTTTCATCACTCCAGTCTTGCATTTCTAGCAGTTAATGCTGACCTTGATCTCAGTTTTCTGAGTTTCATTTCCCAGAATTTTAAACAAAAAATAAGAAATATAAGACTTCAATTTAATGCATTCATGTAGGTAGTCGATATATATATGTATATGCATGTAAATATTGCAGAAATAGTAGTATTGCTATTACCTTTGTGCTCATGATGTTATCTAAACTCGATTGTGTTAAGAAGAAGAGAGACTTTGGTGTTCTTCAAATGAGGAACTGAAATAAGTTTCTTTGCCCTCTTGTCACATAGAGTTTTTTGTTTTGTTTTGTTTTGTTCACATAGAGTATCATCGCTTGGTTCATTAATAGCTAGAGTTTTTTGTTTTGTTTCGCTTTTAAGTTGTAAATAATTAAAGGTCTTGGTCAGTATTATCAAACCTTCACCAATTTTTCCATAAATTTGCTTACAAATTGCATGGACATCTCTTCTATTGGAAAACAATTTGAAGCAACGTCTCTTCGTGGGTGGGGAGGGGTGGGGGGGGGTTTCGTGTTCTTCATGCTGGTCAACACTCAACAAAGTCACATCTCTTCCCACGCTGTTGTCAATGCCGAAACCTCATTGTGCAGTGTTTCCATCTCGACATCGCAATGATCATCGACATAAGAAGCAATGTCACTCGAGGGAGGGGAGGGGGGGGAATGTTATTGCTGGTGAACGCTCAACACAGTCACATATCTTCCAAGGCCGTTGATTGCACAATGCTGCCATCTCCACATCACAATTGTCGTCGACGTGGGAAGCAACATCTCTCGCGGGAGGGGAGGGAGGTGGGGCTCGCGTTCTTCATGCTAGTCAACAGTCAACAACCAGTAGTTGCATCTTTTCCAAGGTGTGTCAAATGGGATTTAAAAGAACTCTCGAAAGCTTTTAGGAGCAAAAACATTGAATTTTTTTTTCACAAGGTGTGTCCGATGGTATTTTCTACTGGTTTAGGGTTGAAAGCCAACATGCTATGTCATTGAATTACTGTAGCTTATAGATCTACTATCATAGGCTTCAAATGATATAGCTAATGATTTTTCAGCTGTTAAAATAGTTTAGGTTAGGGTTATGGTTTTTCTTGTAAGGTGTTTTTATTTGCTATAGTTTATAACGTTGTTGACATGTAACTTTGCAGGTGAAAGACTACACTAGGGAAACTAAGGAGGAAAAGTTTCTTCTTCATCTTCCACATATCGAAGAGGATGAGGAAAATGACGACAATGCGAATGAGTCATTGGGAAAAAATGAACATGGTGACTTAGACAAGCTTGTGTCCAAACTTACCAAGCAAACACGAATGATTGAGCATAAAAAATATGTAATTATAAACCTGGAAAAAAAAAACTAAGAAGCTTAGGTTGAAGGTTCAGAAGCAGGCAAAACTGATTAAGCTGCAAAAAAGGGAATTAGGGTGGGGTGGGGGGGTGGGGGGGGGGGTCGATTCGCGTTCTTCATGCTGGTCAACAATCACATCTCTTCCCATGTCATTTTCAATGCCAACACTTCATTTTAGTGCTTCCATCTCCACATCACGATGATCGTCAACATAGGAAGTAACGTCTCTCGCGGGAAGGGCGGGAACGTATGGGGAGGGGGGTGAGGCTCGCGTTCTTCTTCATGCTGGTCAACAGTCAACAACCAACAGTTAACTCTTTTCCAAGGCCGTTATCAACACTCAACAATCGCGCACTTCATACTGGTCAACACTAAACAATCAACAGTCACATCTCTTCCCATGCCGTTTTCAATGCCAACACTTCATTTCAGTGCTTCATCTCCACATCACGATGATCGTGTCAACCTAGGAAGCAATGTCTCTCGAGGGTGGGGAGAGGAAAAGGGGGAGTCGTCGCGTTCTTCATGCTGATCAACAGTCACATCTCTTCCCGTGCCATTTTCAATGCCAACACTTCATTTCAGTGCTTCCATCTCCACATCACGATGATCGTCAACATTGGAAGCAACGTCTCTTGCGGGTGGGGTGGAGCATTTGGGGGGTGGTGGTGGTTTGCGCTCTTCATGCTGGTCAACAATCAACTGTCATATCTCTTTACATGCCATTTTCAATTCCAACACTTCATTTCAGTGCTTCCAACTGCACATCACGATGATCGTCAACATAGGAAACGTCTTTCGCGGGAGTGGAGGGAGGGGGGTTTGCGTTCTTCATGTTGGTCAACACTCAACAAAGTCATATCTCTTCCCACACTGTTGTCAATGCCGAAGCCTCATTGTGCAGTGCTTCTATCTCGACATCGCAATGATCATCGACATAAAAAACGTCTCTCGGGGGAGGGGAGGGGGGAACGTTCATGCTGGTGAGAACTCAATAACTAACAATCACATATCTTCGCCGTTGATTGCACAATGTTGCTATCTCCACATCGCAGCCATCTCCAAGATCGCCGACTTGGGAAATGACATCTCTTGCTGGAGGCAAGGGGAAGGTGTGGGGGGGAGGATGGCCGCGTTCTCCATGTTGGTCAGCTTCGAAACCTGAATGTGCAGAGCAGCCATCTCCAATATTGTCGACATGGACAATCTCCACATCAATGTCGAAACTTGATTATGTCGTGCTGCCATCTCCACATCAGGATAATTGTCGACATGGGAAGGCAACATCTCTCGTGGGAGGGGACGGGAAGGGGAGGGAGGTCGCGGATTATTTAAACCACGAAACTGAAATGTTTAGCATGTAATTTGATAATTGGTGTAATTAATAGTTGACAGCCATGTCTTGACATTCTTCAAATCCTTGAATCGCAGCGCCTATCGTGGGTGGGGGGTGGGGTTTGGGAATACGAGCATCCTCTCGTAAGTCACGACCATGGCTACCTACTGCATCCCACTGCTGGCCGTCCAATCATATGTTCACGTTCGACTTTCATGTTTGTGAAAAATCTAGCAGGCGCATCCTCTAGGACCGTAGCCAACGTTCTTGATGACCAGCGATATGTGCAGCAACGTCTCTTGCGAGTGGGGGGTCGGGGTTCGGGAATGTGAGCATCCATGTTGAAGGCACGACCACAATTTTGAGATTGACAACTTAAACTGCACAGGCTAAAAAAATCTGTATGATGTTATCGCTTGCATGTTATATCGTGACTGAAATTCTTATTTTCTCGAGTTCTACTCTATATTGTGCCATTCCTTGGGAGTATATGCAGGTTTTCCACATTGCTAACAATGGATTGATAAATATAGCTTGAGAAGTTTACTTGACTTAAACCTCAAGGTGATTTACTCACACATCTTAGTGGTTAGAACTAATTGCTTATTCTAATAAATTCTGTAATATCAGATGACATGATTTTGCTGACTTTATGGTGCAAGTGCCTTTAGTAATGGAAAGTTAGGTAATTCATAATTGAGAAAACCAGAGACGCCTATCCACACACACGTGTGAAATAATAGAGAAGCCTCAGTAGTAAAAATTTCTGCGTTTATTTTTTAAAATTATCTTTATTACTTTTCTTGTTGTTATTTTTATTTTTATTATTATGCAGGCTTCTAGTCCATGATTTGGAAATCTCTTGATCACTTTTTGTTAGTACCTGCAGTTTACCACTTATTTTATATTTGTCTCCGCAGATGGCACAACTTATCAGTGATCTAGCTAAGGTATTTCTGTCGTGTAGTAGCTATAGCTTCAAATTTTTATTATTTCATGTTTTTTCTTTGAAACTCTCACAGCTTCCTCTTGTTGGCTAGAGATAATGGAAGTGGGAAATAACAAGTAGGTTCCATGACTTGTTGTTGGAAGCAGAGTGCGTAAATTCTTTGATTGGTTTCATACCGTTCAAATTAATAACCATTTTCTTTACCTTTTTCTTATTTACTTCTCATTATATTTCTTATGTGTTAATTAGATGTAGATTCATACCTGCTTGCGGGATGCTAATCACTATTTGCTGATGAGGATGAAAATACTTAGAATAGTCGTGTTTCTGGTAAGTAGTTTCTGGGACTCTGGAGGCAGTCAAGTTCACTGCTTCTTTTAGCTATTTAGTGCAGGTATCTTTCTTTGGACTCTTTCATGCTGTATGTGTGTTGCATTCCTGTATTTAATTACATGTGCAGACCACCAGTATCTTTCTTTGGACTCTTTCATGATGTATGTGTGTTGCATGCCTGTATTTAATTACATGTGCTTTCGTAATTAGTTGATGCATAAAGTATAATGGTGATCTGCCAGGACTACTGTCTAATCTGATTTATTGACTAGCCTTCTGTTTATTTTCTTGTCTAAGTAACTTCTTCTAAACAGGCTTTTCAATTGCTTGAGTCTGTGTCTGGCAACACACTGCAAACTGTAGACTGTTTGCTTGAAATGTGTGATTATGCTTGAATATTGTCAATGACTGGTGAGGACGTGTTTGGACGTTTCTTTTTGAGCAGAAGTTGGTTGTTAGTTTCTCTGTTGTTTTAGGTAACAACTTCTTATTTGGAGTGAAGTTTAGCTTATGCAACTCTATCTGGATATGACCATGTTATATTTAATTTCTATAAACTCTTGGCTGCTGACATATTTTAGGTAATAAATGATTCTGTTGGTCCTGGATTTATTTGTCCTCTGATTTTCTTTTCTATTATATTTTGTGTCAATCCTCTGGAATATATGCAGGTTTTGAGACTGCCAGGAGCAAGTTATTCCAGGGCCGGCCCGACGCTCGAAATTTCTGCAATATAACCTGCTTTCCCTCAGTTTGGTTGCGATACAAACAGGATCAGCATTCCGGCATTCCCAATAACGGTCAGTATTCCTTTTTCTGCATCCAGTTTTACCTCATCCACACCTGCATGTATGTATGCATTTAAATGTATTTTGATTGTATGCATCATATTAGCAAAAGAGTATTATTTTGATGTGTACCAGTGAACTTAGCTGTTTTCATCACCCCAGTCTTGCATTTCCGGCAGTTCATGCTGAACTTGATCTCAGTTTTCTGAATTTTTAACAAGAAAAGGAAATCTTAATTTTCAAACTTGAGAGAATATGTGAATATTAAACAAATAAATAAGAAATAAGTTCAAATTAATGCATACATGTCGGTAGACGAAAGTTATATATATACAAACTCCAGCTATACATTCGTGTGTCTGTAAATATTCCAGAAAAGAGTAGTATTACCTTTGTGCTCATGATTTAATCAAAAAACTCGATCGTACATGCCATGCAAGTTTAGGATATATGATAAAAACCTAACTTTAAATACTGTTACGAAGAAATGACTTTGATGTTCTTCAAATGAGGAACCAAACATAAGGTTCTTTGATCTCCTTTCACACAGAATCTTCATCACTTGGTTCATAAATAGCTGGAGTTATTTTGTTTTTGTTTTGCTTTTATGTTGTAAACAAATAAGAGAAAAAAACTTTCCACTACAAAGTCACCCAAAAAATTACAATCAGGTACAAAGTGCAGAAAATTTGAACTAAAGTACGATCAGGTATAAATTACAACCAGGTATAAATTAATTGCTTACAAACTGCATTCACAATTTGATCAAACTGAAATGGTCCACAATCTCTTTTAAATTTAATGTTATTGGGAAAACAATTCGCCAATTCTATCAACTCCCCTTGTAATTTTAAGACTAAAGGTACTATAATTCGTCACATCAATCATAACTAAACGCAATATTTTAGTTGACATAATTTTTGGGGTTTATTTTCTTTTTTCTCCCTTCACAATAAATAGAATATATTTGCAAATAATAGTTGACAAGGTCGGATGCAACTGGAAAATTAATTAAGGTAGAGTTGGTCTTAAACTAGTTTTATCGTATAATTGGTTACATTATAGTATAACTCACAATTTTGTGGCACAACTAATATATACTAGGGGTATCAAGTTGTGGTTTTGCGACTTTTTGACAATATTAAATTGTCTTGGTAAATGCGGTTTAGTTAATTGTATAATTATAATTTATGATTTATCATGTAAAATTTGTTGTATGGTATTGAACTGTTTCTGTTAGTTTTATGTAGTTTGACGGTTTTAATGGAATTATCATTTTTTAAAGCATAAAACTTAGTTTCGATCCCAAAATATATAATAGTTTATGAGTTGGTCTCTTATGAATCAGGTCTATGCTATGAATTTGGATTATTTGACATATTTTACTCATTTTCAACACATTTTTCTAAACTATTAAACTTGATCCGTATTATACCCTAAGTAGGGTCAAATGTCATAAATGAATTAAAAATAAGGTTCATAGCATAAACCAAGTCTATACAAATTTTTGTCATAGTTTATAGTTATAATGTGCAACTCAAGGTGAAGGAACAAATTACAAGTAGTTTGTGTGGATGTTAAGCTTATAAGTAGCTCGCTATTGTGCTCAATCAGTAATATCAATATACATCAAGTGGATGAGAAATGTATCTCGTGCGTTTTCACCTATAGGGGGCTAATATTCGTGATTGCCCATATATATCTATATCTATTAGAAAGACTTATTGATAGATATATTTTACTATTATAATTTATTAATAGATATAAAATGATTATATATATTTGTATTTTTATGTGCAATTTTGGTTGTATATAGTCACTTTTATGTTATTAATAATTTATATAAAAATTTGTACCTATTAGTAATTTTTTCTATTTATTATTGGTGAATTCCTCGGCGGTCATCAACATTTAGGCCCCATTTGGTAGGGGGTATGGAATTAGTATGAGATAAAGAAGATTCATATAATATAATATGGGTTGATAGTATTATGTAGTTTGGAACTACATAATATGAGTGACAATATAAAATTAGTATTTTACTTGGTAGGGGGTAATAAATATGTATAAAATTAGTATGACACTTGATAAGGGGTAATAAACTTGTATAAAATTGAGGATTTCCTGAAAAGTACCAATTTACCCTTTGTTCAAAAAAATAAAATCATGCCCTCACTTCACTGTTCTTTTCAGTCGACGCATTATTGTTTTAATTGTGGGTTAACATGTGGTATTAGACCAAGTGCATCATGTATTAGTTCATCCCATTTTGGAAATTCCACGCTATCCTCCATTAATCTTAATTATTCACTGCATAATAAAAATAACAAGAATTTGAACAAGAATATTTCATAGATTCAAATTTTGAAATTGAGGCTTTGTCAAAAAATAAATAAAAAATTGACTATGTTTTGGCATTAATTTAGAATGCCTCAATTTTGTCACAAAAAATTGTTAATGATTATCTTTACTTGTCAAGAATTTGCACAATTTCATCAGCAAATTTCCCAACTCAATTTCACATGACTAAATACCTCCAAATGACAAGACAAGAAAATATCAAATCCAAATTACAATTGCAAGTTTAAACTAACAAAAAATTGAGGCCTTCGCCTTTGAGCATGAGCTCAAAACCCTTGTTAATCTCAGCAAACGGCACTTTGTGAGTTATGAACTTCTCCACTTCAAGTTCCTATAAATCATCAATCGAGTCGCAATATTAGAAACACTCCATCACATATATATAACTATTGAGAAGTTAATTCGATAATTAAGCATTGAAGATTCGAAACACACTAGCCTTACTGTGGAACATGATGTAAATCAACTACTAAAACATATTTAAAGTCCATCACCGCAATGAATACTACAAATTGGCTAGACTACAAAAAGCTTTGAACTCCAAGAATGCAATTCAAAATAAACTAGGTTATAACTGAACATGATGTGAATTACTACTATGAACAGCTTTTGACTCGATAGATGCAACCAAATACTGCAAAATCGACTAGATTTATTGAACATGATGTAAATTAACTACTATAAGCAGCTTTTCTACACCATCAATGCAACAAATTCTGCAAAACTAACTAGAATTAACTACTATAAACAATATTTCAACTCCAAATACTGCAAAATCGACTAGATTAATAGAAGATGATGTATATTAAGTTATTAATTACCATAAACAGCTTTCAATTCAATCATCTCCACTAGATATATTTACACAACCTTAGCTAGAGCAGCCACATAAATCTAGCCTACAAACAAGTGATTCATTCTTGTTCATAATATAAGATTGAGTTAGATTCTAAAAACCACATATTCTAGCAAGAATTCAACAACTAGATCATCAAAGCCATCAATTACAACATATAAACTAAAAAACAGGAAAAAACAACATATTTTGCAATTTTAAGAAATATTCACATCAGGTCGAAGTTAACCAAACTGATTCAGGATTTCAAAGAATGCTCGCAGCATAGAAAATTTTTGCAGTACTCCTTTGTTTGAGCAATGATAGAAAAAAAAATCAAGAATGTTTCTTCCCATTTGACCCTTAGCGTGACGATGGAAGTTGAATGTTTGGTGTGTTTATGTTATAGATGAAGCATATAGCAACAAAAACAATGATGATGGCAATAGTTTGTTCAACTAACAATAACAAATCCATTGCTTGTGATCACAATATGAAATGTATATTGAGCCAATATAGTTGGAGCCAGAGTAGTTGGAAGGGTAAAAGTTCCAAATCCCAATTACCATGAAATCAGCCGATCCAGAATGAACATTAATTTACACTAATCCAAACAGAAATCACAATGCATTGACAAAATTCAAAACAAAAATTACATAAAAAAATAAAGTAGTATAACATAATAAATTCGCACCTCCGGAATTATGAAAATGAACACCGGTAACGGGTCCATCGTGGCCATGCGACAATCCCAGAGTTGGATCACGCCACTGTGGAGACTCGCCAAGATCCATGGCCTCTTGGTGTGAAAGCTTAATCCTTTCACTCTATTGCTCTTCGTCTTAAACTTCGTCATCTCCCCACCTATAATCGCATGCACTAACAAAATAAACAGAGAGATCTGATTGGAGTTTTAGTATAAAAATTCCAAACTAGATTTAGATCTGTAAAATTTGGGGGAATTTTAACGACATGGGGATGTGATATAACCGTATAGGAGGTCGATGGAACTGGAGGATTTCCGTAGCAGCCTCCTCACATCTCTTGCCGCCTCAATTTTTAGACCTAAGATCTTCGTTCTTCAGCCATGTCGTCGCCTCCTCCACCACCAGGTGGCGCATCCTTACAATTACTTTCGCCGATGGATTTCAGCGTGATTGAGAGAGAAATACACGTTGATAGAGAGAACAAATGGGGAGAGATATACGATCAATACCTGGGAGGGACAAAATGGACAAAGAAAATCAGCCCTACTTACTGAAGACCATGGGGGGGTGGTGGTGGTCAGGGAACAGTGAAAACGCCGTATTACTACCCGGGTCAGTCGGGATAAAAAGCGGATCCATACTAATTTGTATGGTCTTAATATGGGCTACCAAGTGATCTGGTAAATTAGTACACACCGGCCATAATATGGGCTACCTAATGCTACCTTACATGGTAGCTGTGGGTGCATCGATTTTCCAAAAATAGCGAAATTGATCATGGCTAGGCTACCTGCAAATGCAATTGGTTTAATCTAGCTGTAGGTAGTCCAATCTAGCTGCTGCAATTGGTACTCAAAAGTCATCTTTCAAGATACTACTAATTATAATGTTCAACTACTTACATTGCACTCACCTCCAAATCTTCACACCTGGATAGTACCAAGTATGAAATGGATAGGATTTAACCCGCAGCCGATAATACCAGAGCAATTTCTAGTTTAATTAATATCACAAGGCACAAATTAAAGCATCTACATACGTTTTTTTTTTTTTTTTTACTTAGGTTTGAAATAGTTTATGTGATGTTATCTCGTAAGTCATAATAAGTTTTATGAAATAATTAATGTTCAATGAATTATATTGGTTTACATTAGTTACTATGCAATTATGCAAAATTGCATTAGAAAAAGTTGAGTAAACTTATTTTAAATAAATTAGAAGAAAAAAATGAAAAATCACTGTTATGGCGCGGTTATGGTTGGTACTGTAATGCACAAAAGACAATTTATTTTTGGGAGGACAAAAGACAAGTATTTTGAAAATCAGATTAAGTTTTACTAAAAAAATTATTTTATTCACTCTGATGGTCTCAAACAGTTTTTCCAGAATCGGGTTGAACAGACTAGTTTACAAAATCGGTCCAATTACTTAAAAAAAATATTTTTACGGTTGGACCGGAAAAAAATCGACTAGAACTGGTAATATCTGCCAAAATCAGGATACCGGTTGAATCGATTTTTAAGTTTTTTTTTTTTTTTTTTAAATTTAAAACTTAGTCCTAATTTTTATCATTCCTATTTTAAATTTTAGTATTTTAAATTGTGTTGTATGATATTGTCTATGAGTCTATTATGTTTTTTCCAATATGAAATTAATAAATTATCATTTTAAGGTTTTATAAGTATATATTTATTTTTATTTTAATATAACATACAAAATATTTTTTAAAAATAGATAAAAATAATTTTAACGGTTGTACTGTCGATTCGACCGGTCCAACCGATTGAAAAGCCAACTGATGTCCAGTCTGATTTGGTCGAGGATCATAAAAACACTGGTCTCAAAGCTATTTCCACTGTTATCTTAATTCGGATAAACTTGTGTTGTGAGATTGTTGTTACTTGTTAGTTTAATTTGGACATTTCGTGGCAGTTTGTATTTGATTTTATTATTGGCATATCGTGCATTTTCATTTTCTTAAGTGTGTTTTATTTATTTAGTTGGAACAATAGTTGTTTAAGCTAATTTGTATCTAATATAATTACATTACCACATTTTAATGTTAATACTTTTTAGTAGGTCTTTTATTCATCGGATGCATACACGCTGTCATATTTGTTTCTAGCAATTTGTTTACCAAGCTATTAACTCATAATTATTAAATTTAAAAAGCATACTTGAAATTTAATAATCATACAAAATACCTCATATTCCTAACAAAGTACGCCTACAACATATTAAGAGAAGTTAAATTTAATAAGCACAACAAAGTACTTTTCATAACTAAATTTAATAAGCACAACAAAGTTCAACTTTTCAAGATTAAAATGATTTCTTTCTAATTTTTTTGTCAAACTTATGTTTAGTTAAAAAAATAAAATAAGTATACACCTACAAAATTATATTATTTTTTTTACAATTTAAGAAAACAACAACAATTGTTTTCATAAAAAAAAATAACACAATAAAAGAAAGTAATATAAAAGGGGAGGAAGGCGGACCTTATGTTTTTTCTCACATCGAAAAGATATTAAAATTTAATATAAAAGGATGGACCTTGATTCATATACTTGTCTCATCTCTCATACATTTATCTCAAATTTGGGGAAAAAGTGAGAGAAAAAGATTATAAATTTTCTTATGTGAAATATAAAAATGTGTTATAAAATTTGTTTCATCTCATACATTTATCGCACATCTAAAGTGTTGGAGAAAAATGTGAGAGAGGAGTATTATAAAAATTTTTTAAAATTTAACACTTTTTATCCCACATCGAAAGTGTTGAGAAATTATATTATAAAATTTTAATAATTTTATATCGAAAAGTGTTGGAAAAAAAAATTTTTAAAATTTTAAATTTTGAATTTTAAAAAAAAAAAAAAATTGTAGGTCCTTTTATCTAATGAAAATTTTTTCTAGCATTATTAAATTTTTTCTTTTTACATTTATCTGTTTGGAGAAAAAGGTTCTTTTATTTAATTAATATTTTAAAAGTAAAAAAAATTAGAATAAAAAAGGTTTTATATATTTTGACCGGTCCAACAAAGAAAAAGTTTTTAGGGGTCTCCTGACCGATTCCCAATTTTTTTTTTAATATAAAATCATTGCCCAATATATTGTTTTTTTTACAGCACAACATATTGTTTTCCAAACAAATGAAAATTTTTTTACAATAATAAAATATTATCCCAAAAAAATTAAACACTTATATATATAATAATGTGTTATATATCGTAGCTTTTTAAAATTTAACACTTTTTTGCACTCGACACTTTTAATAATTTTATATTTTAATATTTTTAAAATTTTGAATTTTGAATTTTGAATTTTAATTGTATGTCCTTTTATCTAATTAATTTTTTCTAGCACATTTTTTCTTTTAGTTATCTGTTTTTAAGGTTCTTTTATTTAATTAATTTTTTTTAGTAACAAAAATTCAATAAAAAAAAAGTTATATATTCGAAGAAGCTATTCTGCACACCCCCAATTTTTTTAATCATCTATACTTTTATTTAATTAATTTTTTTACAATAATAAAATATTTTCCCAAAAAAATTACACACTTGCATATATATTAAATTGTATATTCTTAACCATTTTGCACCTTTTATTTCAAGAAAAAATTTTTTTTTACATGCTATTTTATTTAAAACCAGATACGTAGAAAAAAAAAAAATTTGCAAAAAAAATTTTTCAGACACCCAATTTTTAAAAATTTAAATTTTGCAAACCATAAAAAAAATTTTTTTCACACCCAAAAATAAAAAATATATTCTACACATCATAAAAAAATCGTAAAAAAATTATGCAAACTCTAAAATATTCTAAATCTATAACTCTAAAATTATTCAAACTAAAAAATGAATGTTGCATCATCAACAAACCTGAAAAAAAAAAAAAAAAAAAAAAGGCAATTTCTAGATCCAAAACTCAACAATTCACGCCACAATTCCGCGATCGCTGCACACGCCCAATTCACGTCTCAAATCCGCGATCGGCGAGAAATTTCCGCAGCCACGTTTCCTCCCCCGCATTAATTGCACCAGGACGGCCTCATTCTAACGCCGCCGTGCATCCGACATTGGAGATCGATGAAGCCGTTGCGACGCACCTCCATCCCGCAAAAGCTATCGTACGTCTCTCTTCTCCACCACTAAAATCCCAATCTTGATCCCCCTGTAAGTTCAATCTACAATCACTTGACTACTGTAGCGATCGGTTGAATCTGGTCGGAGCGATGGATAGAGACGGGGCGCGGTCGCTGTATATGTCGCCGGAGGAGGAGTAGTACGTCAAGGCCAATTGAATCGGCGATTTAGGCGACGGCGGCGTGACCCGTGGGTTTGCCCATTTGCAGAGGGTTGTGACGCGGCGAGGAGAGTGCTGAAGTGGTGCGACTTTCCCTAGGCGCTGGCTTGTACGTCGCCGATTCGCAAAGAGCCGCGGCGCAACGGGCGAGTGCAGCGGTGGTGCGATCCCTGGTGAGGTGAATCGCCGCGTGATGCGCGCCCGAGAGACGGGACGGTTTGGCGAAGGTGGGCTTCGATTTCGGCGTCGTGTGCGAGATTGGATTTCCAGATTGCTGCGGGTTGAACGTATGGGATTGAAACCAAAGTCTGAGTATTCTGATTGGCTTGAGGAATGAGTTGAAAAATGTTCAGTCTGTGAGTGAGGTGTTTGATGTATGATTTGAATTTGTAGGAGATGATTTGGTATTATTTGTTGGGGGTGAGAGAGAGTGAGGTGGATTATTTAAATTGTGAACAAAAGGATATAATTGTTAAATTTTGCACCTAAGCCTTCGTTTACTTTTCAAAGTTGGGATAACCTCAAATTAAATATAACGGGAGTCAGGGAATTTTATGGAGGTTAACCTTTATTTACTTTGTACGAAAAGAATTGAGGTTGAAATTTACTATAATAACAAAATTACTAAAATATCTCTTAAATAACGTGTCCTACTTTTCAGGCTCCACTTCACCTCCATTGCAAATATAGAAACACACCCAATTTCTCCCGCAAGATGTTCTCTCTCTCCTCTCTCTCTCCTCCATTTCTTCTATTCTTCTCTTTTTGGGCAACAACCATCTACATCGTCAATTTTTTTCTATTTCTTCCCACAAAAACAATGACTCCATCTCTCTCCTCTTTTTCTCCCCTTTTCGTTCTTCTCTCTTGGAATGCTTCTTTTCTTCACTTTTCTCCGGCGACAAAAAATATATCTCTCTCTTCTCATATGGCTCTGCTTATTCCTCGAGGATTTGTCTCGATTTTTGCTACTCTCGTGAACCGCCAAGTGCTCGGAGTCATATGCCCCTGTTTCTGGTTTCATCTTCCTTTCTTAAAGATGAGAGAAATTCTCGGAGTATGAAGAAAATTTTCGAAGTCCGAAGAAATTCAAATTTGCAATTTGTAAATTTTCTGGACAAATTCTCATTTTCCGACGAATTTTAAGCTTTGGGAAAGAAATGAACTCAGTTTCATTTCTAGAATATACGTAAAAAGAATTTTTATTGGGGATAAATTTGGAAATTCCCCCCTAAACCCAGATGCACAGTGTATAAACCCACCAGATTGGCCAGTTTATTAAACCAACAAAAATGCCTTGGAACATGTGTTAACACGGGCCGGCCGGTTAACCCTCAGAATTCAACTTGAAATGTAAACATGGTGCTATGTTCAATTATTAGTCTTAATTCAGCCTTATTCTGGAAAGTAAACGCAACCTAAGAGTATTACTAAAAGGGGTTAACACCTAATAGTAATATCCCATGTAAAATAACACTTTTAAGCAATTTTCTCATGAAAATAAAGGTTATTTATTACATAATTTCATTGAGTTCAAATCTTGAAAGATCAGGTTAAATATCTAATTCTCATATAATATATATTTATATTTATATATTTAATCTGTCACTATGATTTAAAATATATCTGAAACATTTTGTTTTAAATGTAATGTAATGTTTTAGAATTAGTATAAAAAATATTTTTTACATAAAAATATTATTTATCAAATAAAATTAATATTATTTTCTTTAACAATTGTCATTGTTTTGAATAATAGTATAATTTTTTTTATCTTGAAAATACTGAGAATGCGGATTATCATAATCTCATACTAGAATTAGATAGACCGCCATTAAAAAAAAAGAGGTTAATTACTAATTAGGGTTTTGAATAGTTGGAAATTGGATACTTGGGCTGACTAACAGCTTTTATTAAATAGTTGAATAAATGCCAGCAAGATCCTTAAATAAGGAAAGAGTTGATTCTTGAAGTCGCGTTACCTTATATAATCATCAGGATTTAAATTTTTTGTAGTTCTATAACTTTGTTTCGTTTTGAAATTAATCTCGATTATTTTGATTTTTTGATTTTGGTCCTGTAAGTTATCAAAATTTTTGAAATTGATCATTTAATATCATGAAGAATCATCAAATTTTATTTTAACCTATGTAATTATTATTTTTTTCCTTTAAAATGCCACCTAAAATCCAAATATTGAGATTTTTTTAAAATTTTTTAAGAAAGTGAAGAAGAGTGGTTTTAAGTTTATTGATTTAAAGAGAAAAATAAAATAATTACTTTTGTATTTTAATATACAAATTGTTTTTAAACCCAAAAAAAAACCCGATCAAAATTATTATGATTAAAAAAAAGAAGGTTGTGAAATTAAAAGAAAAAATAAAATAATTAATTTCAAAATTTTAGAAAATGAAAAAAACAATTTCAAAATCAAAAAAAAATCAAAATAAAAAATCAAAATAATCAAACTAATTTTAAAACGATACAAAGTTACATGCTACAAAAAATTTAATCCCTAATCATCATCCAAACTTGTTTTTCTAATCTTTCGACCGTTAACAAAATTTCCATGTACGAAACGCTCCAACTCCAATGCCATAAACGTGTGTGGCTCCTCCTCTCACCCTTCAAGAAAATCTTTCAACCCAAAATCTCAGAACCAAGAATTTGTGCTCCCCTCTTTCAAATGTTTTACGTCGTGCTTGATTAGGCCTCCGTTCTCCTTTATGAATGCCAGACAGTATGTTGGATGCAGTGGCCCACTGCTACAATCACAAAGTAAGTTTCTTCATCGCTTCTTTTTCTTCCTGGTTCTTGATTCTTGAAGGGAAAAGGCATGATTGGAATTCTTGTCTCGCTAGCTCTTTCTGTTCTTGGTTTTTGATTCTTGAGGGAATTGTTCTTTATGTTATTGGTTCTTGATTCTTGATTCTTGATTCCCAGGGTTTGAGACGCGATTGCAGTTCTTGGTTTCTTGGTTACATGTTTAAGACTTGCTTTTGTGCACAGATTTGTCTCCCTGAATTTCTATATTTCTAATTTCGATTTGGATATCGTGATCATACTTTAAATATATGTTGCAAAAACAGCTACACGTGTTTGGAGTGCTAATCACTTGTACTTAATGCAGGGTTATGACATCCTGTTCCAGACCAGTTCTATTACAGCAATCTGTCAAGTTCCCGCCTATCATCGCTCGTAGGCACTCGGTGCATGTCCAGTCCCATTCCACGTATCACAGGATAAATTACCAATTTTCATACAGAATACACAATGGTTTTATGGGACACCATTATCACATTTCAAGAAAGGTGGGGAAAGGGCTCGTTTTCGTAGCTGTAGACATGCTAAGCAACTCAGATTCAGGATATGTGCATCACTTGCTGTTGCCAGTGCTGTTGATGTTATCATGGTTGGACACTCTTACATTCTTAGCTGTAACTGTTTTGGTGGTTCCTGGTTTCAGAATGATTAAAGCTAGTCCTGTAAGTTAAATTTACCAATGGGATCACTTTGTGGTTTGATTTTAGTTAATTTGCACATGTTCAATCCTATCCCTTAGGTTTTAAGTTGAAAACGAGTTCAGAGTTGTAATTATGTATAATTATGCATCAATAAGTGCGTGCTTTGACTTAAAGTAATTTCTTCACATTTTTTGTTTGAATGTCAAATTTTTCTAAAGGCTCATATGCAACATCGTGTGGTGTAGATTCATTAACATTATAAATCTGTTGCTAAGTTTGCTGCACTCAGTTGGGTACTTATTAATGTGTAATTGTAGAGGAGGCTATGTAATCATGATTTCTATCAATTGTAAAGTAGTGCTGATTAAGTGGTAAATCAATTTACCATTTTTCCCCCTTATGTTCAACAAGTGCTAATTCTCTGAGTTGTTTCAGATTCTAGGTTTCTTCTTCGCAGGGGTTGTGCTCAATCAACTTGGCCTGATCAGAAATATCACGGATGTTAAAGTTCTATCTGAATGGGGATTTTTTTTTTTGGCAAGTTCAACTATGTTCTCACTGGCTGTCACTAAAGACTATGGTAACTGGTTTAAGCTGAAGTAATGACTCTGTTTTCTTCATCTAGTCATTATTAAAAAACTACTTGCTTCTGCTTTGGAACCTGTGAATTAATTAAGAACAGTTGTGCATTAATGATCATTCTGATACGTAGTTTGTATGATAAAAGACCTTTTTGGGCATACAAACTAAAATCATATCTTAGACAATTTACATCATCAAACTATTTGCTATGATAGACCCTAAAGAATCACAACAGTTGAGCATTTATTTTACTTTCACCGACCACTCTCACATACTATGCTATGGTGTATAATTTTATAGCTGTTGAGTGTTGCAACTTTTACTGGTTTGTCTTGTTATTGCGTTGTGAATTTCTTCACTCAATGCACATACTTTCTCTCTGCCTTGTATGTTTTAGGCCATCTTTCTGCAGCTTTATGGTTTCCTAGTTATGATATCTCAAAGTTCAGAAGCTTCTTCTTATATAATTATGTTAGAAAGAGTATCATGTAACATTACCTCATAGATAAGTTTTGCAGCTGTTTGAGATGGGTTTGGAACTCTCACTTGTCCGTTTGAGCGCTCTTGCTAATTTTGCGTTTGGCCTGGGGCTAACTCAAGTATGTATTTACAAATATCTTGTGTTAATTTTTATCATGTGGTTTCTTGGAACCATTCAAATTGAGATCTGCATCATTTTGTGGTGTGAGTTTCTTACTTGTAATCATGTAGACAGCATTCGAGTAGGACAAAGAATAAATATGAAAGATAGTAGTATGAGTAGCTCCAAAGAGATGCATGATTTGGGTTTTAAAGCTGTTGTTATTGATATCAAGATAACTTTAACCATGTTTGCAAAATGGTGTTAGAGTATCTCATTTGATTATGAGTGCAGTAAGCTTTTGATTATATGTTGATTGTGTTTGTCTTGTGTTTTTCTCTGTAGGAGGTTTTACTATCAATTCTCGCTTTCACAGCATTTGAGCTGCCACCAAACGGTGCAATTGGAACAAGGATTTTGGAGTTTCTGTTCCACTCTAGAAACGACTTGGTGAGATTACTTTCAATACACAAACTGTTAAAAATTGCTGATGACCTGTCACCAGAGAGATAGCTGTATTTTCTAATGATGTCATTACCCTCCAACAAATAGTTTCTGCAGGCACATTCCTTGTCTTCTTCAGCATTCGTTCTCCAGGTACCACAGCTCAAATGACTTCAAGATTCACAACAGTATATGCAATGTGTGGATTCAGATAATTTAAACATGAAATAAATTGAGAATCAATGAGATAAGCCTAAAGAATTTAGTGCATTGTGTCCAATATAGCTAGGGATTGGAGTTTAGTTCTATAGTTCTGCTTCTGTTTTGTATTCTTGACAAGAAACGATATTTTTTGAATAAAATTGTTATTTCTCATAAAAAATTATTCTTACATTCAATCTATACTAGCTTCTTGCAGAGAGGGGGAAACTTCCAACCAGATTTGGCTCAGCTACTTTAGGGATACTTCTATTGCAGGTTGTATATGCTTATGTTTACCATCATTTACTGTCTCTTCCACATATTTCTCAACATATTTCAATTCCCATCTCTCTTTCTAGAATGACTTGTCACAGTTTCCAAAACATGGGGAGCCAGTAATATTTTTCGTATCGCTACTGCTTGATATTTGCAGGACATTGCAGTTGTCCCACTTCTTGTGATACTGCCGGTGTTGGAGAGCCAGGTATGTTGAATTATTGAGATGGTAAGCATACGAGTGTATTTGTGATAACTTATAAGCTACTTAAAGCTTTACAAATTTATGATTGAGTGTTGATCTAAAGTGTATTAACAAAAGGGCTACAGACCAAGCAAAGGCATTAAAAAACTTTTGTTGAGATGGTCACCAACATATGCAACTGAATCTAAGTTGGGTTGCTTAATTAATTTTTTACCCTTAACTTTCAAAGATAAACATTGATCTTTCTCTCCAGTAAAAGTCATTGTTCCTGTGAGTTACTAGTTGCCTAGCAGATCATTATTTTCTGAAGCAGCCTACTGCTATTGCTGCTGCCAAAGTAATACTTCAAAAATGTATTATCTGCAGAATTTGGTTGAAGAAAGTGTTTGGCCAATGCTTGCAAAAGAAAGTTTAAAAGCTATACTTGGATTAGGTTTGCCGTCTATTGGTGGAAAGTATCTTCTGAGGCGGGTTTTTGAGGTTTGAATTCTTGTATTTGAAGAGACTGAGCTTCAAATTTAAGTCTTGCACCACTGCTAAAATGTTAGCTGTTGATTCCAGGTCGTTGCAGAAGCAAGGAGTTCAGAAGCTTTTGTTGCCCTTTGCTTGCTTACTGTTGCAGGAACATTGCTCATTACCCAGAAGCTGGGCTTTAGTGACACGGTTCGATATCGTATACTCGTAAGTAGATAGATTAATGCAGGTATTCCCACAATACCTAAAAGGTTTCTAATTTTATCTGTTTGCAGCTAGGACCTTTTCTAGCTGGGTCTATTCTAGCAGAAACAAACTTCCATTCACAAATTGAAGCTGACATTAGGCCTTTTAGAGGCTTACTTCTTGGGTTTTTTTTTGTGGCAACCGGTACTTCTATTGACATGCAGGTATTGCTGTAAATTTGACATCTTATTTTATTTTTTTCTACAATTTATGTGTCTCCAATTAATTGTTAAAGTTATTAGTTTGCATTAATATCTTTTGGGTTGCTGGTATTGTGTTTTTGTTGTTTATGATTTACCGGAAGAGTTTTCTTACAGTTAATAAATTATTTCTTTTGAAAAATGACTAAACGCCCAGAATAGTTCCTGAAAGAAGTTAATGTGTCTGAAATGCCAAATTATGATCGACCAAGTTAAAATAAATTATTATGGGTCTGGATATGTGTTTTACAAGTACTGTTTTTGGAGGAGATTTTTTTATTTTTTTTTCTCTTCTCATGATTATTTTCGTCCTTGTGGGTTTCAACTGTTGAATTTCTGATCCTCTTCTTGCAGATAATGAATACAAGTTGATTGGCTTTATCAAGAGACTTGGAGACTCTTTATAGAACCATTAGTTTTGACAGATGATGATCAACTTGGGCTGAAGTGGATGGCTCCAGATGAAGAGGTAATTGACTTTTCTTGCAAAAATATGTAGTTTGTTTGATCAATTATCTTTATTTTGAATGATAATTTTATTATACCTATTAAGGGTTTGGAAAACTTTTTGGTAATTGAAAATGCATTCAACAGAGACCTAATTCTATACTCTATATTTGATATATTTAGGCAATAAAAAGAATTAAGACTGCCAGGAACAAGTTATTCCAGGGCCGATAAGAATCAACTGGATGAGAAAATAATATTATGATTTTACTGTTTGATACATACCTGGTTCTCACATCTCATACTATTTTCTGAAGCAGCTTATTATCCCATTTTTACCTGCTAAAGAGAAGGTAACTACTCTATCTTCCCAAGTTAATTTTTTTCTATTCGACTGCTAAAGTTGACATTTCAGGTGTTGTCTTTGTATTTAGACCTGGTAAATGATAGCTTTAGTGGATGGTCTGTGTGAGTTTAGATCTTCTGTTCACTTAATAATATAGGTCGAATTTTCCACCGTTTGTTGTCCTTAATTAACTCTATTTTATACTAGCATTAAAATTGTTGTTTATCTTTATATGGCTGTGCTATGCGTGTTACCTGATGCTGTCCCATTTCACTTTGCACCTATGGTCTAGTTAGGTATGTGTTTAAGTTACATTACGGAAGTTGAAGAACAATCAGATATTCTCCTTTAGAAAAACAAAGAGTAATTTGTTAATAAACATGCAAATGCCTGAATATCCACATATTTCACATATTTATTGCTCTTATAAAGTTAGAAGCCACTTTTGTATTTACCTTGATGTTTTGTTGCATATTTTAAAGTGATGCTATATTTTTGTGCTTTATTAACTTAGTCATATCTTAAGTGCAAGTTACCAGTCTGTCTCTCAATTGAATGGTAATTCAATATATAGTTTTGATTCATCAATTAATTAAATTAGGATAGTCAATAAGAAAAGTTGCATGGGTTAGAAAGAAATAATTAACGTTGTTAATGCCATAAATGTCATTTTGATGTGATGGTACACATAAGCAGCTTACAATTAGTCTGTATCCATCAATAGGAGAGCTGAATAATTCAATGTGCAAGCTTAAGCCCAACTAGAGGGTTAACTAGAAATCTCATACCTTATTAAATAATATTATAAATCATATATATAATAACCCTACATTCTAGGATTCTGGAAATTTCATGATAATCTTGAAAGCGACGATATAAAAACACATTAATTATAATTAAAACAATCCATGATTACATTCTATAAAAACAATATGTGAATAGTCGGATATGCATGCAACAATCACTTGTTGTAATCTTAAATGAGGGAAGCCTAAAGGACATGAAATGCAGAGACTTAGCACTTGTTCAAATATGAGTAATCACTTTAAAAAAGTGAGAATAGAAGGATAAACTAACTAGAGGATTGAACAGCTTGGGTTATCGTAGGTACCATAACGAACACCAACAAGCTGGCATTGGTTACAGCATGGAGGAAGAGGCATGCAGATTTCATCAGGTTTTTTATCATCGGGTTTCTTAGGGGGTCCAACACTCGTAATTTCTGCAATATAACCTGCTTTCCTCAGTTTTTTGGTGATACAAACAGGATCAGCACTCCCAATAACGGTCAGTATTTCTTTTTCTGCATCCAGTTTTACCTCATCCACACCTGCATGTATGTATATATGTATTTAAATGTATGTTGATTGTATGCATCATTATAGAAACAGATCGAGTATTATTTCGATGTGTACCTTTGAGCTTAACAACTGTTTTCATCACTCCAGTCTTGCATTTCCGGCAGTTAATGCTGACCTTGATCTCAGTTTTCTGAGTTTCATTTCCCAGAATTTTAAACAAATAAATAAGAAACATAAGACTTCAAATTACTGCATTCATGCATGTAAATATTGCAGAAAGAGTAGTATTGCTATTACCTTTGTGCTCATGAAGTTATTTTAAACTCGATCGTGTTAAGAAGAAGAGAGACTTTGGTGTTCTTCAAATGAGGAACTGAAAGCTCTCGTTTCACATAGAGTTTCATCGCTTGGTTCATTAATAGGTAGAGGTTTTTTTGTTTTGTTTTGGTTTTAAGTCGTAAATAATTAAAGGTCTTGGTCAGTATGTTCAAACCTTCACCAATTTTTCCATAAATTGCATGGACCTCTCTTCTTTTGGAAAAGAATTTGCCAATTTCCATCATCTTGACTTGTAACTTTTAAGACTGATAATAAAGGAAGGCAATATTTTTGTTGACATTTTGGGGTTTATTTTCCTTTATCTCCCTCCAGAATAAATATTATATGGTTCACCATTGCTGGTGTCAGATCAGCCTATCATATATGGTTATAGTTGTGACATTTAACCATATCACGAGATGAGGTGACCATGAATATATCTGGACACTTGACGTCATTGCCCCATATTGACCAATTTCCCCGTCTTTGCCCATACGCAGGGGCAAGTTATGTGTATGGTGTCCACTAAATTATACTATTATTCTACTAATATATAGAATATAAACTCTCCCCAAAAAAAATTTTGTTTGTAGTATGACATTGATATCATTACACTTCTAAATTGATAACACTATTCTTATAAATTAATATTAATACTATTTAATACTACGATTTTAGTTTATAAGTGCAATTGTATCAATTGATAAGTATATTGTTTAGTTTATAAATGTGATGTTATAAATTTCATAGTATAAACAAGTAAATCACTATATAGAATGATAGATAGTGCAGTGAGATATTGACAATTATATGTATTAGTTTTGTAAAATGTATTTTCCATATGGGGTGTTTTTCCTAGTTAGTCGCCAACACTTTGTATGGTAGCTGCGGGATGCCTACAAATGGTCCATAGCGATATTGCTACTCAAAACTCGTCTTTCAACATTATGATGATCATGACTCAGATAAGTCATGATTAGTTATATGAAATAATTAGAAACTAACACTCTATATATTACTTCCTACGCAATTATGCATATACAGAAACAGAAGATTGCATTAGAAAAAGAAAAGGCCCTTTCTCATTATTCAGAGGACGAAGCTCACACATTTGGTTTATAAATAAATGCAGTTTGTCTTCTGATAAAATAAATACCGTAAATGCCACGTGAGAAATTAAACATAACAGACATATACACATATACATGTAATGGGTATCATGTGTACCTTGAAACGTTTCAGGAAAACAAGTTGTACGTTTAAAAAATACATTTTAGTTTGCACGGTACACTTGATGCATATAAGACTTTTCCATATATGTATACTACTCCCTCCGTCCCAAAAGACTTAGCACATTTTCCTTTTTGGTCTGTCCCATAAGACTTTGCACACCCATTTTTGGACATTCTCTTCTCCACTTATAACCTTATAACACACACTTATTACCCCTTATACACACTTACTACCCCATAAAGCAATTTTTCTTAATCTTTGTGTCCAAAAGTTGGTGCAAAGTGTTCCCTGACGGAGGGAGTATATGATATTGTCAACCTTAAATTGTATAATAAATAATAATTAATGATAATAATAGACTAAAAACCTTTAATTCAAAAAAATCAAGAATCCGGGAACAGAAATTTGGAAGGATAATTACCACAATTATTATAACCAACTGGAATTTGACTACCATATGAAAAAAGATTGTCATGTTCATACGGATCTTGAGAAGGCATTAGGTTCATCAATAGATATAAGCAAATTGATTTGATTTCAAATTTCAATATGATATTATTGCACGAGAGCAAGGTTCATCCAACTAGATGCACAGTGGCAATTTTCTGGAGCTTATTGAAAAAAAGGGGTTCAAATTTTATTTTTGTGTTTAATATGGAACTGTAACAAAATTTTATGGTAATACTCCATATATTAAGCCTTTTTTACCCTATGTATTATATAATATAAAGTAATAACAAAGACATTGAGTATTATTTTTCAAGGGATTAGAAGTGTAGCCACCTACCTCGTTGAAAGTTTAGTCAGAACAATTGATGCTTGAAAGACATGAATGGCACAATAGAAAAGCACATCTCTATTTTTTTTATGACTATTTTTACAGATATCTTTAGTTTTGGGCCTTCTTTATATGATATTGGGCTTTTAAGTATTCTAACTAGTATATATAAGTTTGTAATTCTATTTATTTTGCTGCATAATTGACCAAACTAATAATATATTATTTTTTTTAAAAGTAAAAGACATACAACAAAAATTCGTACAAAATGATCTAATACATAGGATATAGAGCCTGTTTGGCTCATTTGTTTATAAACTTATAAGCTCTGTGAATTAGTTTCGCAAAAAAAAAAAAAAACTTATAAAAAATAAACATAGCAAAATAGTTTCATTTAAATTAATAAAATATTTGTTTTAAAATATCACAGATTTATAAGTTTAATATATTAGTCAACATTATAATAATTTATAAGCTACTTAAAATAACATTTTATAAATTTTAAAAATAATTTATAAATTGTTAAAGCTTATGATGCAGCGGGTGTAGATTAACGAAAACATCTTCTAAAATACCTTGATTCAAAGATTGAATACCCGTAAAATAGACAAACAGTGAAAACTATTTTCTTAATTCATCATTCAACTGCGTAAAACGTTTACAATGGAGCTCTTTAAATAAGAGCGGAAACCTAATTAAAGATAATTACTAATCTATGGAAATAAATCAAAACAAATATACATAAATATACTAATAAATTAAATATCCTAATTGAAACTAATTCCCTAATAATTTTGATTCTCCAAATCTGCTCGTAATTATCCGAGATTGCTTTCGCTATCTCGTCAGCTTATAAGCGTTAAAAATAAACTTTGCAAAATAGTCTCATTTAATATGATGATTTATGAGCTCATAGGGCCTCATCTCTCAGGATTTTGGGAGAGAGAATTAATAATATCTCTTTACTTTGAGTTTAAAGAAGACATATCTCTTACTTGATAGTGACCCCAAAAGAGCAAATATTGGAATTCTTGGCTTATAAATTCTCTTTTGCCCTTTCTCTCCTCAATTATAGGTTCCTCTCTTTCTGTGATTACATTTTAAATAAATACAAGCACATATATAATACATACAATTTTCAACAATATATGGCTTCTAATAGGATGTGCAGAGGTGTGGTATTGTTGGCTATACTCATGTTGAGCACCACAGTTTCGGGCGACCCAGATTTGCTTCAAGATATTTGTGTTGCTGATCTCACTTCTCGTATGTATTTATTAGTTTGCATTTTCTTTGTTTTATTGCACCATTTTAACTTCTCATTTTCCTTCCAATAGCTAATCATAGTATTAATTTCCTAGTTGCGGCTAGTAGTAGTATCTATAAAATCAATCATAACTAAATTCTAATGTTATTCTTTTAAGATGAAAACTGAAAAGTGTTATCCCACTTGATTTCCAATTTTTTGGAATATATTAAATTGTGTAGTGAAAACAATTAAATACCGATCAATTTTAAACACAGCTGTGAAGGTAAACGGGTATCCATGCAAATCAAACGTGACGGCGGAGGACTTCTTCTTCGGCGGCCTATCTAAACCCGGCGCCACCAACAACTCGGCCGGTTCCGGCGTCACCGGCGCCAATGTCCAAAAAATCCCCGGCCTCAACACGCTCGGCGTTTCCCTCGCCCGCATAGACTACGCCCCCGGCGGCCTCAACGCGCCGCACACGCACCCACGCGCCACCGAGATAGTGTTCGTGCTCGACGGAGAACTGGACGTGGGATTCATCACCACCGCCAACGTTCTCATCTCAAAGTCCATCAACAAGGGAGATGTTTTCGTGTTCCCAAAAGGCCTGGTACACTTTCAGAAGAACAACGGGAAGTCGCCGGCCGCCGTCATCGCCGCCTTCAACAGCCAGCTGCAGGGGACGCAGTCCATCGCCGCCACCCTGTTTGCGGCCACGCCGGCGGTGCCGACTGATGTTCTGACTAAGGCCTTTCAGGTTGGGACTAAGGAAATTGACAAGATTAAGTCCAAGTTTGCACCCAAGAAATGAAGGATTAATTAACATAATACTACTTTGTTTTGTTTTGTTTTTTTTTATTATTATCCATTGTTGATACATGATATGTAGTCAATTTGTGGGGTGAATTAATAATTTCGATGATTTTCTTAGATTTAATTGAAAGTCTTATTGTAACACGAATAATTTTTTTTAATGTTATAATGAATAAAAATATTGAAGTTTCTAAGTTTTGGTTATAACAAATTTATAGCATGCGTTTTATGTATTTTGCTTGTCTTGCATCTCATGAAATCTCCATTATTAATGACAAAAGAGAAAGTTAAAGAAAAAGTGTGCATTCCATTTTACTCATTTTTCACCAATTAATTTAGTAGTATTAGATATTTTTCTTTCTTATATAGAGAGGGGATTAAGCTTCAAATTTTATCATTTTAGTTACCAACACTAATATATAAAACACGGAAAATCAATTATGATTACATTTTATTGCATATCAAATTTGAATAACTGAAATGACTATTAAATTCAAAGGCTGAATATCAATTTATCATTACAAATACAAAGATACTTTACCGGTTCCGGTGAGATACATTTAAGAAGCACGCGTTATTGTTAATGTGTACAGGTATGAGTGTGTATAAAATATGTATATATATCAGATCAAAAGTTTGAGATTTTATTTACTATTTATGAAATACCACTAAAAAGACTTAATTAACATGATAATGATTAAAAAATGGATCGGAAAAATGGCTTGATTTTAAAGCAAATTGTATTTTCCAACTGAAAGACAAGGTAGTTGGTGAAGGTTTTACACGTGAAAGGGTTAGATAGGACATTCCATTCAAGTTTCAACAAGTTAATTATTCAGTATTACGTGACAGTTAAATAATAAAGACAAAAGCTGGTGATTTATCAAATCTCTGTCTCATGTGTTTTACCTAATTTGCTTAATCCTTACACTCACATCATATTTTGACGTTTAAGCCAATATAACTAATTTCCAAATTAAGACATGCATGCATCATAATTACAAGTTACAACAAACTCAAGAATGAAGCAAACAAGTTAAGAGCAGACAAAAAAGAAGCATTTTCGAGCAACATGAACACAAAAGTTGATATATTACAACAGGGGAGGTTGGCACAAATTAAAGAGAAACAAAGAGAGGACTGGATGCAAGGGCAAAAGTGGTATAACAGTGGCGACGGTTAGGGGTTATTAGAGATAGCAAGCTCGACGGAGATGATGAAAGTGGAGCGCCCCGCCTCCCTGAGATACTGAATGTCTCCGTTCATTAGCTTCACCAATTTTCGACTGATAAACAGGCTGATCCCGTCCTCTGACACGTCCCCTGCCTCACCAAACATCTCGTTTAGCAGATCTTGCGACACTCCTCCACCGCTATGTGTTATCCTACATCATCCATCACACACCATAATGTAATCAAACACTATTCGATCTTATCAAGAAATTGAATCATATGACAAAATTAAGAACAAGTATTACCTGAATTCCAAATGGGCAAGCTGAATAGATTCCCCGATAGAATCTTTAATCAAGGAGGCAGCGATAGCGAGCTGGCCTCCGCTTGGTGTGAAAGTAACGGATGCGAGCAAGAAAGCAGCGAGGACTTGCTGAAGTCTCAAACTGTCTCCATACAGCGTTTCAGTCGACAGATTTGGAGCCAAATTGTCGACTATCGTAATACCCTTCCCGTTGCTCTTCAACATTACTTGACTAATCGAAGCGATTAGGACCTCGTGCAGCTTAAACTCCAACATCTCCAGATCCAAGTACCTGATGATTATCACATTGATAGAATATGAGTGTTATTAGGAAAACTGGCTATTAAGCCTTATCTGAAATCTGATAGAAGAGACTGCAAAATTAACAGATTATCTATCACCTAAACCAATTTCTCAATAATCATTCAATACAATAACTAGTATTCTAATTACGTATTTCAATGTGAGATCCAAGAATTTCTAAGATCCATGCCTAAATTGTGAATCAGATTACATTAATTATTCTTGCACCAGAGACGATATTAGTCAGTATATGGCAATTTAAGACGAACAAATGAAGATAAAAATCACGTACCCTTCGATTATATGATCGAGGTCAGTATCATCCAGAATCTTGTTCAGCTGACGCTGACATTGATGACTAGTATGCACGAGGTTTTTCTGATCGCCATCAAGATTAGTTCCTTCCAACATTTTCCTAGAAAATATAATCCCAGAAAGAGGATTACGAATCTCCCTTCTAATATAAGATAAAACTCTCAATCTTTTCAACGCAGTTTGCTCCGACAATCGTTGAACGTGAAGTGCCTGTTGGAGCTCTTGACTAGCCAGCTGAAGGAAGCAGAACACTCCTGTTACTGCACCTTCTGCATCCAACTTTTTGCTCACACACAGTATGCATTCAACGTACTTCCTGTTTCTTGAGAAAAAACCAAAGGGTATTTTTTCGTTATCTTGACCAGTTACAGCATTGTTGAGTACAACACCAAGGTTGACATACAATTCTTGATTCTTGAGACGACAAAGAGCTCTGTTCGTCCCAAAGACCTCACCGAGAAGCATTTTATTCATCACATCGTCTCTACTCCATCCCGTTAATTTAGTAATAGCTGCATTCCACTCAGAACACCAACCGAACTCGTCTGTCCCAAATATTGGTGGGATTAAAGGGTTAGGATTCTGAACAATAGCTTTGTAATCTCCTTCGATTCTTGTGAACTTGTCCATCATACTCTTCTGAGCTGTTATATCCTGTGCGATGAAACATACTCCTACGACGCTCTCCTTGACGTCCCTGCTTGCACATGCATTTACAACTAAGCTAATCGGTCCAGCCTCGCTCATTTTCCCATGGCTCTTGATCTCAAATTGTACGTTCCGCTCTTCCTCTCCTGATCAGAACAAAGAATCGTTTTGTAAAGTATTAGTTGTTCGTTAAAAAGTATTAGTTGTTTGACTTAAAAGTATTACTTGAAAACATACCTTGAAGGGCCATTTTTAACATCTGATTCACAGTATCAGCTGAAGAATCTTCAACAAGATCAAGAAAGTGCCTCCCAATCGCTTTATCAACAGTGAGACCAGTCAGATCAGCAATTTTGGTATTCCAGCCATTCACTAAACCATCAACATCAACTGCCAAGATAGGCACAGAGGCTGTCTCGATCAATCGCACCATCTCAGAAGTCACTGCTTCGAGCTCCTGAATTCCATCGATCTGCAAATCACTAAGCTTCGTATGGATCGCCCTGGTTTCCAACTCCCTATCCCCAGTATCTTTAAATGAATTCCTCAGAATAAGCTGTAACGAATGGATCGCATCCATCTCATAGTCCTTCCAAGGCGAACTCCTCGACTTGACAACTTCCATGAAAGCTTTGAATGACGACCTAGGATGCATCTTCCTCCCATCGTCCTTATCCCCCGCTTCGTGCTTTGCACCACCCCAGCGAACCTCCGAAGCAGTGTGGGACCGGAACCAGAATAGCCAGTCATTATCGGTTATCTTGACAGCTGCCATCCCACAGACGGCATCTCCGAGGGCCAAAGCCCCCGGAAAACCAGCATCGTAAAGACTGTCCGTGCTCAACCCCGTGGAATCCCGGTGGTACTCATCGAGCCAAGAAACTAAATCCCGTATCTGAAAGTCGGTTGGGGTCATACCCAGCCTATATTTTTTCTCCTTGTATAGTAAAACAGCCCCGTCACATTTCACGAGATCCATCACATTCGGGCTCTGGGATACAATACCTAACGGTGCGTCTCTCAACAGCATATCACACAAGAGCGTCTGTGTCCTCAGGATATTCTTCTCCAGCATCTGAGACTCCAATTCAAGCTCCTTGTTCACATGGATAGCAAATACTTGTGCAAGAAACTCACAAGCGTAACGGAGAGGAAACGGGACGAATCTTGGAGTCGTGTGATGGCAAACGACTAATCCCCAAAGTCTTTTCCTCTTTTCCGGGGTAGAGTTCGGGCCAGAGCCCGAGCCCTCTTCTTCTCCCTCGTTGACCACAACCGACATCACCAAAGACGCTATCGAATTCATGTTCTCCATGTACTGTAAATGGCAACTGTGTGGGGCCCGGAGAGTCGAGCCACAAAAAGTGAGCTCAATGGGAAGATCGTCCTGAACAACCTTCACGTGGTTCGCTCTACAATCACAGATCATCCTCACTTTATTCTTCATGAACAGAAACCGAGCAGCCTGAGGTATATCCGTAGCAGGATAATGCAAACCCACATAAGGCTCAAGCCCAGGCTTCGCGATCTCAGTAAACACCTCTCCATGATCGTCCTCATGAAACTTATAAATCATCACCCTATCATAACCAGTGAGTTCAAAAACTTCTTGCACCATTGTGTCACACAGTCTTTCTATGCTCCCACTAGGTAAAGAATGCAATCTGTTTATAGCTTTAGCAGCAAGCTTATAAGACTGCAAGGCTCCAGCAGCCGTCATCGGGACCTCATGAGCCATCACGGGCTCAAAATCGATGATCAGACTCCCCGTAACTCGGTGAATTATCGCGTAAAAAGGCTTCCCAGAAGTTTTACAGTGGGTCAAAATCGGGTTCAAAAGAGAAACCTCACCGAACCCTAAAGCCTTCTGTAAGGCTGCAGCACTTGGCGCCGTGAAAATGGTTCTGATATCCGACCCGATCCCGAGAACCGGGTGGTCCCCCACGCTTGGAACGGCCTGACTCACCATTGTTAGCATCTCGGGAGCATTCTCACTATAGGCGATCACTCTGAATGTCTTTTCATCAAGAGCTAACAAACAACCAAATGGTTGTATCGACTTGCCTTTCTGTATTTGGTGAAGGTAAGTGGTGGTGACTTTATCAGACTTGGGTCTCTCATCGACATTCGTCACGCGTACAGAGCTGGAGTAGTCAAATGAACTGCCCGACTCTTCAAAGTCTGCGTGGAGTTTTGCGTCTATAGATGTCTGTGCAATTATCCTTGCACTATGTCTCGATCTTGCAGAGTTTGTTGAAGATTGAATAGGTTGGGAAGACATTTCTATCTGCAACACAAACAAGAGGAAAAATAATTATGAACACAAGATTCGAACAATAGAACTGTCAATTTCAGCATGCTCTCAATTTAAAATTTAAGTTTAGCTACTATATATACAACCAATAACAATAGAAAACTGTGTACACTTCAAATACATAACTTAACTTCAGCAACGAATACAACCTATACCAACAGAATATAGTGTCTGCTCCTAATACATCACCAAGATTTCGCGATGTATGCAACTTATAACAACATAAAATAGTATAGGATCCTAATACATCAATAAACTTTTGTTATGCACGCGATCTGTACCAGAATACAGTGTCTGTCCCTAACAAATAGCTGAATTTTAGCCCTAAAAAACACAAGAGAACATTGTATCCTCCTAATATATCTCTGAACTTTTGCCATGTATTCAATCTATAACAGAGAAACTGTGTATGCTCCTAACACATATACCGTAGTAATAAATCACTACAGAAAGCCATTAAACAGTACTTACAAGTGAAACATAAGATGGGTATACTTTCACAATACTAATAAGAGAAAAGTATAAGCTATCATGCTAATAACTGTACATTGAGAAGTACAACACATGATTCAGAATTACCAATAAATGCATCCTGAAACTAGATATATTTTCCCAGTTCAAATTCCAAATCAGAGCATCAATCATAACATAGCCTACTACAACAATTATCCAAGCATCACAATTCAAATTAAATCCAGAAAGAGAATCAAATAATACAGAAACTAGCCCTATTCAACAGATTACCAGTAAAAAAACCTCAAACTAGTGCCAAAAAGAAGTTAGGGTTCTTTCTCAACAAGTAAAATAATAACAAGAGAAGCAGAAAATGACTGACCCTTTTATCTCGGCTTTGCAGATGATGCTCAAGAAACGAACCCTCGAATTTCAAGATGAAATCTTGAAATAGGGAAACCCCAAAAAAACAGTTGAAAAATAATTGAAAATCCCAGAAATTGAGATTCAAATTAATCCCACCACGAGGAAAACACTCAAAAGCTCAAAGCTTTGCCCAATATCCCTGCTTTCAAAGCGTTGATCACCGTCTCTGATACTTTGAAAGCCTAAAATAGGGACCACACCCCACACCCACACACCCCTGCGTTGCTCAGAGAGCCCACCATTTCTAATAAACAATTTATTTCCTTTCCAAAACGCACCGCCCACCATATGTATGACTAAATGCCCTTTACCAAAATCGAATCATCTTCCCACTGATTAAACTCCCAGTCCCCTGCATACCATGTGATACTGTTTAATTCTACAGCTAATACACTAATTTTTTAAATATGTCTGGACTGCGGGCGGTTATTTTTCCAGAAATACGACACCTGAAAATATGCTGAATTTGAGGAAATAATGGAGATGGATAAGTTAATGATCGAATTTTAATTAATGATAAACAGGTTGCACGTGAGTTGTGGATTGGGGATGAGGAAAACCCACCAAAGATCAGAAGAGGAAAACCGACTTAATATTTGTAAACAAACAATACTCCATATATTTTGTCACAATCTTGCCTGCCCTAACTCGACTATTTGTCCATATGTTCTAATTGCCGATTTTGCACATATCTCATTCTTTTAAGTACATTCAACTTTGTATACGCGACACATAGCACATGCTGTGTTGCACGGGTCTTAGTCTTGGTCTTGGTCTTGGTCTTGCCAGGTGCAGATCACGATATTGATTTGGGTGTGGAAATTGTAGATTTTCAAATTTTTAGGATCTTATACTGGTCGTGATATCGTCAATTTTTTAATTTAATTATATATATCACCTGTAATAATATTAAAAAATTTACAACAATTATATATAACACATGTAATAATATCAAGAGTATTTAAAACACAAGTACTAATATCAAAGAATTCATCACATAAGTAACAAAACAACAATTAAATCAAATATTATTAACATATACAAGTCATAAATCATAATAAAAGATTAATAAATTTTAATATTTAATAAGTTTTAGAGTGTGTCCTTCAAATTATTAGTAAGTTTTAATTTTTTACAAAAAAAACCCCCAAAATTTAATAAATTTTACAAAAAAATCCCGATACGTATCCGATACGCGTATTCTCGGAACAAGATACGCGTATCCGATAATAAAAAAAAAATGTGGGATTCGCCACGTGGCGAATCGGGTGCGAATCCCAAGCGAATTTCACCCGAATCGCACCCCAGACGAATCCGATACTGCATACTGTTAATTTTTGAAGAATCCGTGCATTAGAGAGCACATGAAATTCAGCAAAATCAATGAGTCAGATTTTAAGAAATTATCTTGTCCAGTTTCTGGAGTGTCTCTTAGACTCTAAATTTGCACAAATTTATTTAGGTAGATTCCTTTAATTTAGGGGTGGAACAATTTGTTGGATTCATTTTAAATAGTTCGAGATTATTGTCAAGTTAATATTTTTTGTTTTAGTTTATTAAAAGGTGTTTTTAATCACTACTCAACAGTGAAAATCACTTTTAAAAGTTAAAA
This sequence comes from Stenogyne calaminthoides, assembly GCA_037126765.1. NCBI lineage: Eukaryota > Viridiplantae > Streptophyta > Magnoliopsida > Lamiales > Lamiaceae > Stenogyne > Stenogyne calaminthoides. Next base: position 12,374,925 of record JBBCBC010000037.1, on the reverse strand, counting down.
ATTATGAGGGCACAGACGGACAATCCTTGAAAATTAAATGATTTGATCCCTTCATTAGAGTTTGAAAACGTCACTTAAGTCACTTTTCGTTTAGAAGTTATTTATTTTAAGTGACTTTTCGTTTAGAAGTTATTTATTTGGAGCATCAGCAAATGTAGCGAAGGGAATATAAACATTCATGCATTTATGAAGCTGAGTAACAATGGATTGGGATATTTTTTTATGTGAAACATTGTAGTGTAAGGATTGTAAGAACATACCTAAATTAAATGTATTTTGTTCACCTAATTATTTGACTATCTCATGTTTATCTTTATTTAATATCTTAGACTACGACAAATTTTGAGTGTATCATATGAGATGTTACAAACAATATTGTTTAGGCAAATTTCTAGCCGTTTTTTGGTAAAACATCAAGTTTATTACAGGCACACATATTTTTCTATGTTATATACTCCGTATTACATAATCAAGATTTACGTCCAAGTTCAAAGCCTCAACTCAATTTGAGCATCAAAACATAACATAAACTAGCTAGCTGGTGTGTGGTTTTTATTACATACGTACCTAAACTTGGCATTGATCACCTCTTGTAATTTACCTGCAAATTACTACAACTCTAGTATTAATCATTGTTTCCTTGAAGTTGCCCGAATTAACAAGTTTAAATTCAGATCAATGATCATGGACTCATTTATTATTAAAGAAAGAAAGAGTGATTCTTCAAATACTTTTGCTAAATTTAATGCTTGTTCTAAATTTGGTGGGAATGTACATCAGATTTTATTTATCAAACAGAGCTGCCTGTTTTCCAGCATGATTAATGATAATTGCATGTAAAAAATAAATAAAATGAAAAAGAAAACCCATAAATGTGTGGGGGGGGTAAAACTGTAAAAGAATAATGGAAATTGTGCATATGCCCATGCTTGTGTGGCAAGTCGTAAGTGGCTAATTAGGCCAAAGTGTTATGGTCGTCACGTGGGATCCTCGTGGTATTCAGAATTTCACAGCAATATCTTGGACCTAGTTATATATTATTTTATAATTATTAGATGTACTGATAACTGATAAGAAAGCCAAAATACTTTTACCAAAAAAAGGAATCTGATCCGCATTTCACCTCTTCTGCCCATGCTATTTTTTGTTTGGCTTCTTTTCAATCAGGCTAACTTCCAACTTTCCATTTCATTCAATTTTTTTTTTCTTTTTCTAACTTACCCTACATGCATGGTAATTGATATTCTGTAATACTTTTAAATAATATTATGAGAAATGAATTTTTGAAAATAAATTATTAATTTTCTATTATTTGCAAACGCTCCTATGAATTGACACTGCGTGTGTGATTTAGAAACGAGCCCTTATATCAACCATTTTTGTTGCATCTTTTTATTTTGACAGTGAAACAAAACATAATTTAAGAATAATATTTTAATCTTTTAAAATGAATGATGATAATTTGTGTTAGATTATAAACTGTCTTATTTGAAACTGTCTTTTATGTTTTTACTAGTTTAGTGCCCGCGTCTTACGCGGTTTCTAATTAAAAATTATAATATTTTCAATAAATATTATATTTAATAATTAAAAATATAAATATATGCATAAATACACTAAATATGAATTAATAATTATTTAAGACATATATTAGTACATTTTCTTAAACCTTGGAATAAGATTATTGTGTCAAATATTATTTATCCATTTTAATATGAAATTAAAACCTACAAATCAAAACAAAATAAATCGACTAAGAAAAGACTAATAAATAAATTAATTAATATGTAATAATGAAAAAAAAATAAAAGTGAATGAATTATAATATAAAATACTTTTGCCACATAAAATATGTTAAGATATACATAAGAGCAATTATAAAATAAAATTATTTATTAAGAAATTAATAATTGAATATAATTCACACTAAAATAAAATAGATGTAGAATGAATATTTTATTTATCTTAAATTAAGTCAAACAAAAATTACAAAGTAAGATAAATGAATAATATTATATAGTTAAATTAAACATAAAGTAATAAACATGAATTACACATTTTGTTGGGATTTTTAGTTTTGATGAATTATGTCAAAACATTATCAACTTGTGTTATTTAAGTTAATCTACAGATAACAAGTTGAGGGGGAACGAGAGAACAAGTTAAGGGGGAACTCATGAAATCAGACGAAGATGATTGAGATCAGACGAGGCTGATCGAGATCAGATGAGTAAGATGAGTTTCGAGTTAACTGATGAGCTGAACAAGAAGAAGCATGCTGATTTGTGATGAAGAAAAGCTGATATCAGGCGAGAAGAAATCAGAAATTAGGCGAGAAGAAATCAGAAATCAGGCTAGAATAAATCTGAAATCAGGCGAGAAGAAATCAGAAATAAGAAGAGCTGAAATCAGAACTGATGAACAGTGTTTTCAGCGCACTTGATGAACAGTGTTTTCAGCAGACCAGAAATCTGCAGACCAGAAATCAGAAGAGATGAACAATAATCAGGCGACCAGATCAGATCCGTTAGACACACAAAAAGCTGGCCAATAAGAAGATGACAACACATATATGGATGTGACATAAAGTTGCAAACAACAGTGCAATAGGACAAAGAAAAGCTGGAAGACTATTAGTATGTATTTGAACGGTAATATTTAAATCCACACTATAAATACATTGCACTATCTTCAAAAGAAGACAATGGAGGATCTGCAAAGTGAAATTAAAGCCAAATATTCAAGCATCTCCATTCAAGAATACAGAGCATTACATATCCAAATTTACCCAAGAGTGTTCTTCATTGTATCTAAGCAAAAATGTCATATCATAAGCTTAGAGAGATTTTCCCAACCTTAGCTTAAAGACTAAAACAATGTAAGGGAAAATCTCACCTAGTTGGAAATAACTCCAAACCCATACCCTTTCTTGAGAGATAATTAGTGGTTAAGTAAGGTAGTTAATCGGCAATCTCGTGAGGGAGATAAGTCCCGTTTGAGTGAGAACTCGGTAAACATCTAAGCAATCCCGAAAGGGAGGGTAGGCGATCCCTTAGAGGGTGATAAGTCCCGTTTGAGTGAGAACTCGGTAAACATTTGTTGGTTAAGTTGGTGCCCCATGAAGGGAAGAGTGGATGTAGGACGAGTTGTCCGAACCACTATAAAAATACGTGTGTTCTTATTTGCTTTCATATTAACTGTCATACATACTTGAGCAAATCTGCATAACACAAAAAAAAAATTAAAGTCACCTCCCATTGAGATTTTACGAGCATTAAATCGGGTTTTTCGGGACCAACAAGTGGTATCAAAGCAGGGGTTCAAAAGTTCACTAGATTTTAATGTGAACACCTGAACTGATCTTTTTTTGTTAAAACTCATTTAGTTTAAAATGCATAAATTTTATAAAATTCATGGAGGTTGACAATCATCTTCTCTTTTTTTAAAATGCATACAATATTCTTCATCATTTCTCTTGTTTAACTAACACTGTTTTTCTCGTATATTTTTATTGTTAGTTAGTTTTGGCATCATTATCAAAAAGGGGAAAATTGTTGGGATATTTTAGTTTTGATGAATTATGTCAAAACATTATCAACTTGTGTTATTTAAATTAATCTACATATAACAAGTTGAGGGGGAACGAGAGAACAAGTTAAGGGGGAACTCATGAAATCAGACGAAGATGATTGAGATCAGACGAGGCTGATCGAGATCAGATGAGTAAGATGAGTTTCGAAAGTTAATCGATGAGTTAAAACAAGAAGAAACATCTTGATTTGTGATGAAGAAAAGTCGATATCAAAGTAGAAGAAATCGTAAATCAAAGTAGAAGAAATCAAAATCAGCGAGAAGAAATCAAATCCAAGCGAGAAGAAATCGAAATAAGAAATCAAATCGAGAAGATGAAAAAAGTGAAATAAGACCGATGACAAAAGCCAAAGACTCGATGAACAATGTTTTCAAAGACTGATGAACAAAGTTTTCAAAGCGGACGTAAATCAAGAGATGAATAAAGAATCAAAGCGATCAGATCAAATCCGTTAGACACACAAAAAGCTGGTCAATAAGAAGATGACAACACATATATGGATGTGACATAAAGCTGCAAGCAACAGTGCAATAGGACAAAGAAAAGCTGGAAGACTATTAGTATGTATTTGAACGGTAATATTTAAATCCACACTATAAATACATTGCACTATCTTCAAAAGAAGACAATGGAGGATCTGCAAAGTGAAATTAAAGCCAAATATTCAAGCATCTCCATTCAAGAATACAGAGCATTACATATCCAAATTTACCCAAGAGTGTTCTTCATTGTATCTAAGCAAAAATGTCATATCATAAGCTTAGAGAGATTTTCCCAACCTTAGCTTAAAGACTAAAACAATGTAAGGGAAAATCTCACCTAGTTGGAAATAACTCCAAACCCATACCCTTTCTTGAGAGATAATTAGTGGTTAAGTAAGGTAGTTAATCGGCAATCTCGTGAGGGAGATAAGTCTCGTTTGAGTGAGAACTCGGTAAACATCTAAGCAATCCCGAAAGGGAGGGTAGGCGATCCCTTAGAGGGTGATAAGTCCCGTTTGAGTGAGAACTCGGTAAACATTTGTTGGTTAAGTTGGTGCCCCATGAAGGGAAGAGTGGATGTAGGACGAGTTGTCCGAACCACTATAAAAATACGTGTGTTCTTATTTGCTTTCATATTAACTGTCATACATACTTTAGCAAATCTGCATAACACAAAAAAAAAAATTAAAGTCACCTCCCATTGAGATTTTACGAGCATTAAATCGGGTTTTTCGGGACCAACAAGTGGTATCAAAGCAGGGGTTCAAAAGTTCACTAGATTTTAATGTGAACACCTGAACTGATCTTTTTTTGTTAAAACTCATTTAGTTTAAAATGCATAAATTTTATAAAATTCATGGAGGTTGACAATCATCTTCTCTTTTTTTAAAATGCATACAATATTCTTCATCATTTCTCTTGTTTAACTAACACTGTTTTTCTCGTATATTTTTATTGTTAGTTAGTTTTGGCATCATTATCAAAAAGGGGAAAATTGTTGGGATATTTTAGTTTTGATGAATTATGTCAAAACATTATCAACTTGTGTTATTTAAGTTAATCTACATATAACAAGTTGAGGGGGAACGAGAGAACAAGTTAAGGGGGAACTCATGAAATCAGACGAAGATGATTGAGATCAGACGAGGCTGATCGAGATCAGATGAGTAAGATGAGTTTCGAGTTAACTGATGAGCTGAACAAGAAGAAGCATGCTGATTTGTGATGAAGAAAAGCTGATATCAGGCGAGAAGAAATCAGAAATCAGGCGAGAAGAAATCTGAAATCGGGCGAGAAGAAATCTGAAATCATGCGAGAAGAAATCAGAAATAAGAATCGAAATCGAATCGATGAATAAAGAGTGTTTTCAAAAGACTGATGAACAGTGTTTTCAAAGACTTCGATGAACAATGTTTTCAAAGACTGATGAACAATGTTTTAAAGCAGACCGTAAATCGAAGAGATGAATAAAGAATCGGTGACGGATCGATCCGTTAGACACACAAAAAGCTGGTCAATAAGAAGATGACAACACATATATGGATGTGACATAAAGCTGCAAGCAACAGTGCAATAGGACAAAGAAAAGCTGGAAGACTATTAGTATGGATTTGAATATTACTCTCCAACGGTAATATTTAAATCCACACTATAAATACATTGCACTATCTTCAAAAGAAGACAATGGAGGATCTGCAAAGTGAAATTAAAGCCAAATATTCAAGCATCTCCATTCAAGAACACAGAGCATTACATATCCAAATTTATCCAAGAGTGTTCTTCATTGTATCTAAGCAAAAATGTCATATCATAAGCTTAGAGAGATTTTCCCAACCTTAGCTTAAAGGCTAAAACAATGTAAGGGAAAATCTCACCTAGTTGGAAATAACTCCAAACCCATACCCTTTCTTGAGAGAGAATTAGTGGTTAAGTAAGGTAGTTAATCGGCAATCCCGTGAGGGAGATAAGTCCCGTTTGAGTGAGAACTCGGTAAACATCTAAGCAATCCCGAAAGGGAGGATAGGCGATCCGTTAGAGGGTGATAAGTCCCGTTTGAGTGAGAACTCGTTTGAGTGAGAACTCGGTAAACATCTAAGCAATCCCGAAAGGGAGGGTAGACGATCCCTTAGAGGGTGATAAGTCTCGTTTGAGTGAGAACTCGGTAAACATCTGTTGCTTAAGTTGGTGCCTCATGAAGGGAAGAGTGGATGTAGGACGAGTTGTCCGAACCACTATAAAAATACGTGTGTTCTTATTTGCTTTCATATTAACTGTCATACATACTTTAGCAAATCTTCATAACACAAAAAAAAAAAGTCACCTCCCATTGAGATTTTACGAGCATTAAATCGGATTTTTCGGGACCAACACATTTTATAACATTCACACATATTTTAAATATCTGAATAATTAGAAATTAATTATACACAAAAATTTTAAGTTTCATGACACATAGGATTCTTTTATAAAAAGAAACAAATAGAAAAATGACATGTGTACTCAAATTTCTTATTGAATGACACATAAATTAAATTGACATGGAGTTGAGATATCATGAAAAAAAGACACCCTATTAATATACAGAGGGATTAAAAAGTGTTAATAGTTTACATTGAGATTTACATTAAGAAAATTAAATAATAAATTCTATATCAAATGTGATTATCGCGAAAGTTACGTGGCAATGTCATCAATTATATGCATGTAGTTAATAATTTTGCTTTGGGCACACAAACAGGTTTTCTTCTTATTACCCATTTTTTAATAGACAAAGTCTTAGTATGAAAATTTTCATACATGAAAAACTTTAATTTATAATTAAATTCTATAATTGGTGAATGTAAGATAAAATTGAGTGGTTCATAGTTCACTCGGTCCAAGTGATTCATGGTTCACCCAGTCCGAATAGGTCATAATTTAGGGTTCATTATTTGATGTTTATGATATGAATGGTTGATTTAGGACAATTTTATAGATTTACATACATTAAAATTTTCACACTAGACCTACTCTTTTTAATAAACACCCTCCTGTTCCGTCCAAAAAATTGTGAAATCTTCTCACATAAAAGTTTATCAATTAATTAAAGAAAAAATATAAGAATTGTTGAGTAATTAAGAATAAAAAGTAAAAATATGCAGATATTATACTAAATCCATCCCCCACCATTTTTTTTTTGGGGGGGGGACATGCTACTATTTTAATCAACAATTGCAACTAGTCTTTATTTTTTTAGTCGGTATGCTGTGAAATTTGTTCATCGTGAAATTGATTCATTTTTATACTTCAGTTATCACGGCCACACCCTTTAGTGATATAAGTCATACTCTTCAGTTATCACGACTACATTCTTTATTGTAATATAAGTCACACTCTTTATTTTTATGAGTAATACTCTTTATAATAAAAAGACAAACTCTTCAATTATATTAGTTATAAAAATCACACTCCAAAATCAGTTTTTTTTTTTCTAGAGGTAAAAAGGACTATCAACTCTTACCAAATGTAGAAGATGTTGGATAAACAACATGGCTTCCACTCATATTAATTAATTAATTAAAGGACTGGCTTCCACTCATATTAATTAATTAATTAAATGACTGGCTTCCACTCATATTAATTAATTAATTAAAGGACTATATCTCTCTCTGTCAACTAAATAATTCGTACTATCTGTTGGATAATATTAAATAAATGGTGTAACCCATATTAGGGTCCTGTCGAGAGCATTCGAGATATACAGGATAGAATTAAGAAAGAACTCCCTCCATCAACCATCAACATGCATGCTTGTTTTTACACACAAATTAAGTAAAAATAGTTTTTTAGTATTTTATTAATTTTTTAAAGGGGATGAAGGGTTGAGATTGTAAGATTCTTTATCATTTTAAGGCGTGCAAGTTGGTAAGGGACGAACAAAAAAAGGAAAATGTGCAAATTGCTAAGGGATGGAGGGAGTATAAACTGTCGACTGCATATTTCTTTCAAGTAGGTTCAACACGGATCAATACATTTGTGCCACTATTTCATGTTATAAAATTATTACATTTTCTGACCTTTAACACATGGATTCAGAGTTACGGTGATTCCTTGAATATTTTTATCTATTCCACTTCTCATAAATCTAGATTGTAAAATATAGAATGGATCAATGGAACACCATTTCTGAAACACTTCTCATAAATCTAGATTATAAAATATAGAATGGAACACCATTTCTGAAACATATGATATTATTTGGTTTTAAGTGTTTAACAACCTACTTTACTGCGAATCCAATAGATTTTCCTGTAAAATAGGCTTACATGATTTTTTCTTCTAAATTTTTTTTAAATGGGTGAAGTGTTTTTCATGTGAATCAAATAAAGAATTTGGGCTAAGTCAAATGCTCTAATATCATGAAAGAATTCAATCTCATCTAAAAGTCCAATACTTTTAGAGAGATGCAGAATTAATTCATTTATTTAATTTTTCTCCAACACTTTTATATTTTTTATATCCTGTCGTCTTGACTATGGCATCTGAATTGCTAAATCCACATTTTAACGGATTTCTGACGCCGACAGGGAGGGAGGTTGTCGCATGGGCGGCGTGACAGGGAGGGAGGCTGTCGCATGGGAGGCGCGACAGGGAGGAGGGTTGTCGTGTGGGAGGCGCGACATATTTTTTTTTTCCCGAAAATGTTAATTTATTATTTCATTTATTTTTTATTATTTAATTAATATTATCTGATTAATTTAAAAGTATTAATTATTTAGTTATAAAGTTGTTGCAAGTCGTGTTGCGTGGAAAATCTGATGTGGCGATGTGTGTGACGACTTAACAAATAAAATATTGATGTGGAATACACTGTGTGTGGGTGTGACGAGCACAGCAGTATGCAGGATGATAACACGGATTTGTTGACCCAGTTCGTCAAGAAATGACTACGTCTGGGGGCGTACCAAGCCAGGATTATATTATTTATGGTTTGGGGAATGTGTCGATCACAATAAGTTAGTGACGAGCACAATGGTTATGTGAGAAGGAGAATTGATACAATAACTATCTTAGGAAAAATTTCTGAACCTTTCTTTTGTTATTTTTGGGCCTATTTATAGGATTTGGATAAGCTGGTGGTGTCCTGGCTAGCACGAGCTGGCGATTTCTTAACATGCACAAATCTATGTGGTGTTGCCACGTTTTCTGTTCGTGGTTCTTTGGTTGACATTTGTCTTTACTTGCTCGAGAAGCTTCCGCCTTGTTATCCAGGTGGTAATGGTGGCGTAGTGGGTGACCTGATTCTTGTGCTTGCTTGGTTGTGGTCCGTACTCACGAGGCCCGACCCTTGTGGTCGTTGAGTAGGCGCGGCCGCAAATCAAACACCACGACCTTGATTATGTGCTGCATACAGGGGCGAGCACACTCTTTTGCTCTCACTCTCCGGGACCTCTGTTAACCATGTATGCGTGCTTTCGCTCCCGATAGGTTGCTTTGCTTGCACAGAAAATGTTGTTGTAAAACCAAATGCTTTGGTTCTTCTTTGTCTGCTTTTTTCGGCCGAGGCGGCGTGTCCTCCTCCTCTGTTAAATGCAGGGTTTCGTCTCTCCTTCTCTGTTCATCCGGGCTTCGTCTTTCCTTCTATATTCGTCTGGTTTTTCATTCGACCACTACCCTTGTTTGTCTTATCTTGGTGAGTGGTCATTGGGTTGTCGGGAGAGCATAATTTTTGCAGTATGATGGCTTCTGGCGCCCAGCACCCTTTGGTCACCTAAACTGGCGTGCTCCTGGCGAGCACAGATGGAAGAGCGGGATGTGTATCCAACTGGTGAACACTTGTCTGATGGGCTAGCGGGCACCTTTGTTTTACTGGTCCACGTGTTCGTCGTGCGAGCACATGGCAGGAAATATTATTTATGTGCACAACAATACCCCCAGTCGGGCCGCTTTGCGTTCGTCATGGGGGCCCGACTGTTGAAGGCCTTAGAGAGGGAGATCGAGGTATCGTTTCGTTCTCCGTAGGGCGTATCCCGAGGCAATCATTCCTTCTTCTTTCTCAGAACTCCGGCAACCTCGTCTTCTCCGGTAGTAAAATTTTTTTTTTTATTATGCTATCTCGTTCCATCTCTTTTGATTCTTTATCCAACTCCGAGGGGTCTAAGATTTCTCGGGGGTTGGTGTCTTCACCTCACCGCCCATTTACTCAGTAAAGATGGCTTGTTCATCGGAAGGTGGATGCTTTTGGACCATGACCTCACCGGAGGGTTGGAAGCCATTTGTCGTTCTCCTCCGATTCCAAGGAGGCGATAAACGAAGCTAGGTCGGGAGCACGTTATATTTTTTCTCGATGACTCTGGATGAGAATAGGTTGTCACCGGGGGATGGTGCCCGTGTTGTGGGTGATTATACTGTTGGTGAATCTAAAACCAAAAAAAAAACTGGCGAGCATAATGTTGGGGCCGAGTATAGAGTCGAGGGCGTGGGTGAGCAAAATGTGGAGGTCGATAGCGAGTAGAACATCGCTCTTGGACGGCTCCATATCTTGAGTTACGCCGAATATAGTGCTCAATACAATTTTGATTGGCCCGATCAGCCTCACCGGATTGCCGTTGAGAATAAATTGTCACGAAAGCGTAATTGCAAGCATAATCGTCTTGATGGCTTAGTCATTTGTATTGGGCTTATGATACTTCGAAAGATGTATTTTTCTGGGTGCCCGGACCTGATGAGCATGTGAATTAGCCTCCCGAAGGTTGTGTGGCAGCAAATCTTGACACCATGGAGGCGGGCCTCCAATTCCTTCTTCATCCGGCGATCTCCCATTTGCTCGATGAGTGAGACATTACCATCACTCAATTGATGCCAAATCGAGAACACAAAGCTTGTTGTTGCTTGTACCTTCTTGTTCTGGTCGTCATATTTCGGTGCAGAAGGGGTGGGCAAAAAGGATTGTCCGTAGATTCTTTGAATAAACATGAATCTCGGGTTGAAGATCTTTCCTACGCTCGTCGTCAATTTTTTATGTGCTCGTACTCCGAGATAGCGAGCCCTCTTGTACAAGTCTTTTCTATGCTCGTCGACGACCACTTCTAGCTAGCACGTGCCAATGCCAATGAAGGAGGGCAATCTCATCACCGAGAAGGTGGAGAATACTTCTAAAAAAACGGGACATCACCGAGGTAATGGAAAAAATGACAGAAATCGACATCACCGGAAGGCAGAGAGAAAAGCTAAAACGTGGACACCGAGCGGGGTTGGCTGGTCGTTGCCCAGAAGGCCGACGATCTCATCGCCGAGAAGATGGAGAATACTTTTGCTAAAATGGTGGATCGACATCACCGAGGTAGCGGGAAAGCCGGAAAGCCGATGGTCGCCGCCAGAAGGCCCGTCGCCGCCAGAATAGGCTAAAATGATCTCGACATCGCCGGTAAGGGAGAATACTTGCAAAGTCGCCGGGATCGACATCGCCGAGGTAGCGGAAAGCTAAAATGGAAAATCGACACCCGAGGAGGAGGCGGATGGTCGCTGCCAGAAGGCCGAAGATGGAGAATCTCATCGCCGGGAATCACCGGAGAATACTTTTGTTAAACTGGGCCGACATCGACATCGCCGAGGTAGTGCTAAAATGGCCGACGATATCGCCGAGGCGGGCTAAGCCAACGCCAGAAGGCCGATAGCGCCGACGATCTCATATTCGAGAAGATGGTGTCATCACCAAAGTGCGGATGAGCACATTTGATATCGGTCGTGTTCACCCGAGCGGAGGTCTGCGGCTCCGTCCGAATCGGCGTGGGCCATGCTTTCGTCCGGTGGGGGAGGTCCGTGTTTGTCAAACTAGTGTGAGTCATTGGTCACCATCTCGCTTCTATCGATCTCGTGAATCGACCTTGATTTCTTGTTCTTTTTGAGAGGAGTCGAGATGGTCGACCCCATCCGATAGCGAACACGGACGATGGCGAACATGGGGGTGATCTGATAGCTGGAGGGTGAGCGGGCTTTCGGAGCATCGGGACAGTAGAGGGCTCGGGTTGGTGGCCAACGGGCGGTCGAGGATAAGATGGGACCGCTCGTTTTTAAACTTCCGCCGACTCGGATAATGAGCCCTTTCCTCAGACTTTTTCTTTGTAAACTCTGTGTTTGACTAGGATAGCCTTTTTACTTGGCTGGGATGACCCGTTGTGAAGTTTCGACCCCAAAGAAAAAAGACAACCAAGAGCCGAGTGTTCATCCGCACCGAGCGAGGAAGAGATCACCAACCTTGGTGTTAAGATGTCGAAGATGTTCACAGAAGATTATCATCAGGAGATGATCAACTTCTCCTATGCATGTGCCTTCGCGGATGCCGTGCGCACAACTCGTCGTGTCTTTTCCGGCCGACCCGGCTCGAGCCATTTAAAACCGATCTGAAAGAATGGTTGGTCGATTATCCTACGGTCCTCGGTCGCGATCTCCCTTTTGTCGACCTTCGGGACATTGGTATGGACTTTCATTTTTACCGAAGGGGTTACGTAGTTGATCCTCCCGAGGATGAGGCGATCAAGGAGCGGAAAGGGATAACCTCAACACGGGCGAAAGGCGGTGGAGCGAAATTCGGTGTGACGAAACGAGTGCTCGGGATGGTGGCGAGCATAACGCTCTGGGTGGCGAGCATGATACTCATGGTGGCGAGCAAAGCATTCAAGGATAGAAAGTTCCTCTGTTGACCTCGAAGTTTTTAAGCTTTTTCTGGTTCGTTGTTTGAAGTTTCTTTGTGTTTAGACTAGGATTGCCACGTTTTTGTTTGGGCGGAATGGTCTTTTTGATGTTTGACTCCTAGCGGGTCTTCTTGTATGTTTGGCCGTTAGCTCCTGTTTTTTCGTATAAGAACTGAACCATCTGATGTGTCTGTGTTTGACTTGACTTTGTTTTATGATTGTCTTACGTTGGTGCAATCATGATGGTTGGCTTATTTAGGTGCAACCCGTTTCTCGTTCGCGATAAACTTACGAATCGGCTATCACTACGCTCTCTGGTCGTCTTATTTATGGTGCGACCTATGTACTTAATGTGTGCTTTGTTACGAGCATGGTAAGCACACGTTCTTTCGCCAAGCAAACACAAACTCTGCTCTGTCCGATTCTTGTTGGATTCTGGTCGTCTTATTGCGATGCGACCCGATTGGACATATGGCCAAACAAACTAGATAAATGAATAAACATCACGCAGGATGTTTTTAATCTTTGAGGCTCTTATCCATACTTGTTAAAACTCCTTTTTTGTAGACAAGACTTGCTTACAAATTTACACTCGTGTAATAACCTTATTGATGCCTTGATGTCTCTCATTTTTTTGCGGTCGAGCGAGAGGTTTTTACGGTTATGTTTTCAACACCCCTTGTTCTGACCATGTGCTCGCGACCAGGAGAACACAGGCTTGTGCTCGACCTTAGTTTTTCTGTTGCGCTCACCATTACTGATAATATTTTTTCAAATTTGACGCATTCCATGAATAGGAAAGCGGAGTTCCATCCATCGTCTCCAAATTGTATGCTCCGTTTAGCAAGCGCTCCGATATTTGGTATGGGCCTTCCCACGCTCGGCCGAACACACCACCCGGGACCCCCGTTGCTCGCCTGAGGACGAGCTCACCGATTTTAAATCTGCGAATCCTTTGTTTATACATGGCATTCTTGAGGTCGGCCTCGTATCTTTTTTCCTCCAACAAGTCTGTGCTAAGGGCGAGCACCTGGTCATTGGTATGTTCGCCAAAACACATAGTTCGGTGGCTCAGGATTTCGACCGCGTTAATAACAACTTCAAATACCAAAAAGCTAAAGTGAACGGAGTCTCACCCGTGGATGTTCTGAAAGTGGTGCGGTATGCCCACAAGTTTCGGGTAGTTTGGGGGCGAATGATCTCGTCGTCGAGATGACGAGGAGTGCTTTGCTCGGCGGAATATCGTCGCCAATGCGGAAGGCCGGCGCCTAAAAGGCGGGCAGATCAACGCCGGGAGGGCGAATGATCTCATCGCCGAGATGGCTAGGAACGCTTCACTCGGAAGGAATATGCGTCGTCGATGAGGAAGGCCAGCGCCTAAAAGGCGGGTAGATCAACGCCATAAAGGCGGATGAACGCCGGGAGGGCGAATGATCTCGTCGCCGAATGGCGAGGAGCGCTTCGCTCGGTGGAATACGCATCGATGATCACGGAAGGCAAAGACTCAAGAGGCGGGCGATTAACGCCAGAAAGGCGGATGAACGCTGGAGGGCGACGATCTTGCCGCCGAGATGGCGGTGAGCGCTGCCGCTGGCGGAATACGACGCCGATGCGAAGGCCGCCGCTTAAAAGGCGGGAGATCAACGCTGAAGGGCAGATAAACACCGGAGGGCGATGATCTCATCGCCGATGGGCGTGAGCGCCGCTGGCGGAATACGATCATCGATGCGGAAGCCGCCGCTTAAATGCGGGGCAGATCAACTCCATAAAGGCAGATAAATGTCGAGGGCGACGATTCGCCGAGATGGCGGAAGCCGCTTTCGCCGTGGAATACACATCACCGACGCGAAGGTTAAAGACTTCAAGAGGCTGGCGATCAATGCCAGAAAGACGATGAACTAACGGGAGGGTAAATGATTCTATCACCGAGATGGCGGGATGCTGGCGGAATACGATCGCTGACGCGAAGGAAGGCCTAAAAGACGCTTCAAAGGCGTAAAGGTGGATAAATGCCGGGGAGGCGAATGATCTCGTCGTAGAGATAAGCGAGGCGCTATTTCGGCGGAAATCTGGCGTCGCCCGATCACGGAAGGCCCGGCGCAAAAAGCGGGTAGATCAATCTCCGTAAAGCGGATGAACACCGGGAGGGTGAATGATCTAAATCGCCGAGATGGCGAGGCTTCCTTCGGCGGAATATACTCATCGCCGTCACGGAAGGCCGCGCGCCAGGAGGTGGGCATAATCATCGCCGAAAAGGCGGTAGTGCCAGCGCCGAATAGGCGGGCATAATCGTCGCCGAAAAGGCGTTATTGCCATGCCGAGGAGGCGGGCATAATCGTCATCGAAAAGGTGGTATTTCCACACCGAGGAGGCGGGCATAATCATAGCCGAAAAGGCGGTAGTGCCATCGCCGAATAGGCGGGCATAATTGTCGCCGAAAAGACGGTATTGCCACGCCGAGGAGGCGGGCATAATCATCGCCGAAAAGGCGGTATTGCCATGCTGAAGACGCAGGCATAATCATCGTGAAGTTGGTAGTGCCACGCCGAGGAGGCGGGCATAATCATCGTGATGTCTCAAACTTGTCATCCAGGTGGTTGTCGCCTTGCAGGTGTCTTGTCTTTGTGTTGAGTGATGATGCTCTTTTACGTATCTGGTGGATGTTAAGCCTCTTGATGGTCGATTATGTCTTGGGGTCGAGGCTCTAGGTCTATCACTTCTTGTGCTTTCGCCGGTCTTGTACCCGCAAAGCGAAACACAATCACTTTGCTCCCGAGCGAGCACAATGTTGAACTCTTATGTGTTCGCCTGATGGTGTGGTGTGTGCTCGCCTGAGGTGAAGAGCACGTAGGCTACTTCCAGGGTTTCCCCGTATGCTCGCCTGCCTGGTAAGCCCTTTTCTTGATCTGCTTGCTATCAAGATTGTGCTCGACACCACCCTGTCGGAGACCTCAGATAAATAACCCAAGTGGTTTTTTTGTAATTTGGCCGGTAGTGCCATTTTCTTCTGAATGAAATTGAACATGATATATGTTCTTGTGTTCAACCTGACTTCTTTGGTTTTTCAATCGTCTTATTTAGTTGCGATTGGATTGGTAAAATCTTATTTTCTTTGTAACGGATGGGTTAACTTTTGTGCAACCCCCCCTTTTTCTTTCGTGATCGTCTTATGTTTGTTGTGATCACTATTCTGCTCGGGCCGTCTTATTTAGCCGCGACCCCGCACCCATTGCTCGCTTTGTTGCGGGCATCTATAAGTACAATTTGTTTCGTCAGGTGAACATAAGGCTCGGCTCGTTCATCTTTGTTCGGGTCGTCCAGCTTAGGTGCGACCATTTGTAGGCACGACCAAAATGAAATAATGAGAAGCCACGAGGACATAAGCATAATAAACCTGGTGGGTTGGGTAAAAGGACTACCCGTAGATTCTTTGAATTGCTCGCGAGACCCCGAGTGCTCGTCTAATTTTCTTTTCCCGAACTGTTGTCCATCTCTCTCTTTCTGTGCTCGCAACAAGAAAGTGATGGCCTTTGTTGTGGCCGTCGGATCGTTGGTGATATCTTCTAGACTGATGGTTTCCACGGTCTGATTTTCGTGAGGTCGATCTTAAGCCTCTTTTCGAAGCGTGAGATTAAAACTCATCCGACCTCGAATATAGTATTATTCCTAGATTGAGACATTATATTTCTTTTTTTTGTCTCGGTTTTTTAGGATTGTGTATGGGCTGGTTTTTTCTACCCTCCTTCTAGTGCCAATTGTTGCAAGTCGTGTTGCGTGGAAAATCTGATGTGGCGATGTGTGTGACGACTTAACAAACAAAATATTGATGTGTAATACACTGTGTGTGGGTGTGACGAGCACAACTGTATGCAGGATTATAACACGGATTTGTTGACCCAGTTCGTCAAGAAATGACTACGTTTGGGGGCGTACCAAGCCAGGATTATATTATTTATGATTCGGGGAATGTGTCGATCACAATAAGTTAGTGATGAGCACAATGGTTATGTGAGAGGGAGAATTGATACAATAACTATCTTAGGAAAAATTTCTGAACATTTCTTTTGTTATTTTTTGGCCTATTTATAGGATTTGGATAAACTGGTGGTGTCCTGGCTAGCACGAGCTGGCGATTTCTTAACATGCACGAATCTTTGTGGTGTTGCCACATTTTCTGTTCGTGCTTCTTTGGTTGACATTTGTCTTTACTTGCTCGAGAAGTTTCCGCCTTGTCATCCAGGTGGTAATGGTGGCGTCGTGGGTGACCTGATTCTTGTGCTCGCTTGGTTGTGGTTCGTACTCACGAGGCCCGACCCTTGTGGTCGTTGAGTAGGCGCGGCCGCAAACCAAACACCACGACCTTGATTCTGTGCTCGCCCTAGGGGTCGGGCACACTCTTTTGCTCTCCACTCTCCCGGACCTCTGTTAACCATTTATGCATGCTCGCTCCCCGATAGGTTGTTTTGCTTGCCTGGAAAACGTTGTTGTAAACCAAATGCTTTGGTTCTTCTTTGTTTTCGCTTTTCGGAGCCGGAGCCGTGTCCTCCTCCTCTGTTAAATGCAGGTTTTTGTCTCTCCTTCTCTCGTTCATTCGGAACCCGTCTTTCCTTCTCTGTTAAATGCGGTTTTTCTATTCGACCACTACCCTTGTTTGTCTTATCTTGGTGAGTGGTCATTGGGTTGTCGGGAGAGCATAATTTTTGCAGTATGATGGCTTCTGGCGCCCAACACCCTACGGGTCGCTTAAATCGGGCGTGCTCTGGCGAAACCAGATGGATGGAAAGCGGGATGTATCCAATGGTGAGCACTTGTGTCGATGGGCTAGCGGGCACCTTTGTTTTACTGGTCCACGTGTTGAATAAGTGCGAGCACGTGGCAGGAAAGATTATTTATGTACATAACAAAAGTGTTAGTTATTTTATTGAAAAGTATTATAGTTTTTTGGTCATATGGTATTAGTTCATAAATTGAAAAGTATTAGTCATTTGGTTATCAACAATATTAGTTGACCAAATGAAAAGTATTAGTTCATCAAATGAAAAGTATTAGTTCATTCATTGAAAATTACTAGTTATTTGTATTCAAAGTATTAGTTATTTTGTTATCAACTATATTATAGTTCAATTAATATGTATCAATTATCAATTTATACATGAAAAAATAAATACACATTACATGAAAAAAAATAAATATACATTACATGAAAAAATAAAATTTTTCCGTTATTTGTAAAAACTTGATGTTATAAATATACAGTTACATGAAAAAAACTGAATTAAAAACATGAATTAAATTCTTAAAAAAATTATAAAAATGAGGTTGATCGTTATTTCTAGACCTATAATTAGACGCACGTCGCGGTGCATCCAAGTCGTGTAATGTACGGTAAAGCTCTATCCTGCTTTCAAATTCTAAATCTAAAACATCTACAGAAGGATCATGATTATTTTTCCAGTATACAGATAAAAATGGTACTGGATGGTACTCGGTTGCCATATGCAGCTGAAATTACAATTAAAAAATTATAGTTATAATTCAATAAAAATCATAAATTTAAAAAAATTATAAAATAACATCAATATAGTTTTTTCTTACCAATATCCAATGCGAATTGTTGTGCACGTTCCCCAAGACTAGTGTTGCGTTCGGACGTCGTGGATAGGCATCTATTGTTGCGGGAAGGCAAAAATGTCCTCCGTGTTCACTAAATGACATTACGATAACATTATACGTGGTTGCAACTAGGTACCCATGTTCAGGTAATGAAAACCATTTGTCAATTTTGGCAGGACCTTTGAAGTGACGAAGTGAATTTGCCAAATCTTGCATGGTTGTGTAACCACATAAAATATTACTGTATAAATCGATTGTTGATAGCAGATCATATAAAAGCTCATTTCGTACCCTAATCCATTCTTCCTGGGTTCCATAGATCGCGAGTGCAACAGCTCGAAATCCTCAGTTCCCATCTCCAATTACGTCATTGTAGGAATAAATATAACCTCTGATATATGGAGGAAAATCGGTCTCCACATGAGATTTATAAAATGGTGTTGGATAGTTCATTTTTGTTTGATTTTGAGGCCTACTTGAAGTAGAGATACTGTTGCGAGGTGGGAAATCGGAAGGTTGGGGGCTCTGGTGATTTGAAGTTGGAGTTTTGGGGGAATGGGACGGAGGATATTGGGAAAATCTGTTCCGAGTCTCTTCAGAAAAACTCATCGTACATCCTTCAGATGTGCTATGTCTACGATCAGCTTCTGGGGGAATATCATGTTGCGCATTAGTTGTCTCCTCTGAGTAGACTTCTTGATTCCCACTGCTTCTTTCATTCTCTCATACCAAGTAGGTTCACGATCGTTTTTTTCAGTCTTTTTGTTTTTTTCAACCTTCGGAGGTGGAACAATGTCTTCCGTGTCATCATTGAATAATTTTCTCCTAGTCTTACCACCACCGCCATCATCTATTTCGGTGGTAGGTATACTAAAAAAATCTATATCCAATATTTTCCAAAACGAGTCTATACAGTTTAAAGGTATGGGGTAGTTGAACTTAAAGTACTCTGTAAGATTGCAATGACACGGAAGACCATGTGTTCTCTTGAGAAAATGACCGCATTTTTTGGGCCTAGCTTCCTTTCCGATTCTTTGACAATGAGTTCTAACGCCTTAGACGTGATATTGTGCACTAGTTGGCTGAAGATTACGTTCTCTAACATATCAGTCCTTGTCTTGTGGCCGCTAAACCTGGATTACTTTTTGATCTCCCATATTTGCAACTCCATGACCTGGTGAAGCTTTCGAAGATAATGTCAAAGTGTTGAAGGCCGCCATCTAGATTTTTTTTCACCCTATGGTGTTCTTGTTCAACCCTACATTAATAATAAAATCGACCGATATTTAAATGATTGTATTTAGTATGTATCGGCCCAACCAATATATATATATTTAACCTGACTCAATACATCGTTCGAATAGTATTAGTTATGGTAATAATGTAATAGTGATTGTTCATCGGTATAAATAAATATAATAGCTATCACGAAAATTAAAAAGATTGTAGGATTACCTGTTCGTCGTGTAATTCCCGTAGTGCATGCGATGATCGATATACATCCCTAGAATTTTCTTGTAGTGCGGAATAAGCCACGTTTCTTCGCAATACGAAATTATGCCCTGAAAGTTGCTGTACGTTTCCTTTAAGGAATCCCACCTAATGTTCCACTGTTTAGCATTGCCCGCCTGGATTGCGTAATTCCACTGATATTTAAAACCTTCAGCATGCTCTTTTTGAAATCCTTTTTGTAAAATAGCACGGGCTAAAATACATTGCTCGATGTGGTATCTACATAATTGTGCTTGAGACGTTGGAAAAATTAAATCCACAACATTCATCATCGCGAAAGCTCTGTCCGTAATAACGACATTTGGTGGATCCTTCTCGTACAGTCCCCGAATAAATCGTAGGATGTATTCGAAGTGTTCCTGCGTTTCACGGATCATAAATGCTATGCGATGGTGAACGTCTTGTGAGTGCTTGTTGCCCCAACTGCCTCAAGCAAAGACATATCGTACTTGTTCGTGTTGTATGTCGTGTCAATGATTAAGACTTGCGAATAAGTGTTGACCATTACAACCGAACAAGGGTGGCTGAAAATAATGTCCATGAGTTCTTTGCTATCATCCGCGGTCCTAAATTGGTACCTAATTAAAAAAAAAAAACTAATCAAATTTTTTATTTTTAAAACTAAGGAAATGTTTAAAAAAGTGCAACAGTCACTACAACATAATTGACCTTATGTAACACTTTATATTAACTATTTAAATAAATATATATGTATAAACATATTTTATTTATAATACATATAATTAATACTAGTATATTTGAAATATATTATATGCACTAGATTTATGTACTGTATATATCTTGTGTAAAATAATTTGTTATATTATTTATTATCATAGTAAATAGTATATAAAATATTTTCATAGATATAATTATAATATTTAAAAAATTTATGTTCATATCATTTAAATTTTTTACATAATAAAATTATCTATATTTTTTCTTATGTGAAAATATTTATGTTTATTATATACCTAAAAAAATTTATAATTTATGCTTTTCATTTAAAATATAACATAAAAAATGCATATATATATATATATATATTTTAAGTAAGTGAAAAATTGTTTGGTCTTGAGAATTGATATTAATCCATGCTATTTTTAAAAAAGAAAGGGAAAAAAATGAAAAAGAAAAAGGAAATAGAAAAAAAAAATTAAAAGAAAACTTATTTAAGTATTATTACTGTTTTTTGCATAATTTATTTTCTTGTAAAAAGTGTTGCCTAAAGTTCAAATGGTAACATTTTAAAAGTGTTACCATAATGTGTTACATGATGGTAACACTTTTTTAAAGTGATACATAAGTTACTAAAAGTGTTACTTTAAACTTTAGGCATCATTAACAATTGCAACACATGTAAAAGTGTTACTTATTAGCTATGGTAACACATTATAGCTATTAATTAACATATTTTAGGTGTTAAATAATGTAACTTGTTTTGTAGTGAGTATAATTACACATTTTTTAACCGTGCTAGTATAAAAATATAAATGCATGCTTTGTAATTCTGAAAATGACATAATTTATAAAACAAGTATAAATAAATGTGCTAGTATTTATACCTGTAATTATGTTATTTCAGTAGGTGTATGGAGTTTTGCGTTGAGGTAAGCTCACACCGGTCGTCTGTCCTTATCTTGGTAATAGCATTGTACATTCTTTTTGCGTCCGTAGAATTGTTGGGATCACATTTCTTTATATATGCCAATATGTTTGAGCAGTGACATTCATTGATACTAGGAGTTGTACATGTTTGTACTGTTCTGGAGTTAATTTACCCAGTTTCGAACCCTCTGCATATTTTGGAAATCGATGATTATGTGTCCCGTTTAAAACATCGATTTCCCAAATATCATGCTCGCGATCAGAAACCCTTGCAACTAAACAAAAAGGACAGGAATTTCTTTGGGTTTTGGTATTTCGCTCATTTTTTTTTTAGGTGTATATTTGTCACCTTCACTACAAAAATACCTTACGTGTTTTGAAGAAGAATCACGAATCCACAATGTGATGTTTCTGAAACTAGCAACACTGTTGACAAAAAAAGCAACTCCTTCATTTCCAATTAAACCCTCTCCAGGAGTAATAAATTCGGAAATGAGATCTTCGGAAAAATAATCAGCATCATGATAAGAACTCATTTTATATAAAATCAATGATAATAATACTTGTAAGATTTTTGGCTACTAAATGGCGGAGGTGAGAGATACATATATAGAGCATGAATATATATACTGGCGGAGGTGGGAGATAAATAAGTAAGGCTACTGAGGTGCATTCATTATAGAGCATGAATATATATACTGCGAAATTTGCGGACACGAAATAATGTTTGAAGCACGCATCTTACACAAATTTTTGGTCTAAAGTATTTCCCACCCGCCCAAATTTAATTTTCGGTCAACAGATTCAAATTAAAGCTGACGGAGCCTGTGTCTCCTGACACGCGTGTTGGGAGATGAATTTAATAAAGATATGATTTTGATTATATCCCAAAACCCCTGAGTATGACATGTTTAGAATAATCTTGATAGTTGAGTCAGGATTCAGTTTTAGAGTATTCAGGATGTTATCTCGCAAAATGTATAGTCAATGAGATATAGATCGGGTTAGGATCTCAAGATTCGAAGAACTCAAGAAGTTTCTCGAAGAAACCGAAGTTCAAAAGATGAAATCGAAGTTTCGAAGTTTCGAGATGAAACGAAGAAATCAAGTCTCAAAGATAAAATCGAGATATCAAAACTCAAGATGAAATCGAGATATCAAGACTCAAGATGAAATCGAGATATCAAGACTCAAGATGAAAATCGAGGAATCAAGACTCAAAGATGAAGAATCGAGATATTAGTCAGTACATCTGTAAAGACTCAGAAGACGTTGAAGACTTAGAAGACTCAAGACCACGAAGACATGAAGATCAAGATCGAAGATCAAGAATATCTGAAGGTAAAGAATTATCAAGACTTCGAGAATGTCATCAATGCTCGAAGATAAACACGAATGTTAGGAGGCTTCGAACATATCTATCTGAAGGATGCAATACTGAGAAGATCGCGATTCCTTAGAAAAATAGATATTTGCCAAGACATTCAATGCAGACAAAAGGAACTAAGACAAAGTGTTGTTAAGGTTATATCAACTCAGAGATTGTAACCAAAAGAGCCGTTGCATTGTCTACCTTTAACTGGAGACAAAAGTCAAAAAGAGGAAGATAACATTGTACCATACTGACACTGACAGTGACAGGTCGCTGAAAAAGATGTCAGAAGTACTAAGTTCCAGACTGCAAAAAGTGAAGACCGGCTACATGAAAGGTTATTGCCTAAAACGTGTTAGGGAGTCTCAAACCCTAAATATAGTCATTTCTCACACACCATAAGAGGAAACTCTCGGAGCTATCTCTCCAACGGATAGTTTTTCAAGAGTGACCTTGGTGTATGCCTATAAATACTTGTGACCTTCTACATTGAAAGGTTACGGGAAATTTGTAAGCAACTCAAGAGCTCAAACTTATTATTGCAAGTTGAAGCACTCGAAAAACCAAGAATTTCCCAAGTGCTTTATTTCGAAGAGAGCTCACTATACTAAGCCTAGCTTGATAAAGTTCTTATCCAAAACTTAGTCGAGATATCCTAATCCTTTGCATTGTTCTAAATTGTAAAGGATATCTCATCCTAGTTGGAAACCAACCAAGAAACCCCAAACCCTTTAGAAGGTAGTTTGAGTGCGATTGTTGGTGAGAAGAGTTGTAACGAGTAAGTAAACTACGCGGAGTAGTCAGAAAGCTCTAGAGGTGAAGTTAGTAAGCTACAGAGGTAGTCTGAAAGCTTGTTTATGTTTGAGTAAGTAAACTACGGAGGTAGTCAGAAAGCTCAAGGTCGGGTTGAGTAAGTAAACTACGTGGAGTAGTTAGAAAGCTCAGGGCCGAGTTGAGTAAGTAAACTACGCGAGGTAGTCAGAAAGCTCAGGAAGTGATTAGTGAATTTCTCCGAGGATCAGAGAGAATTGGACGTAGGAGCTTGAGTCTCTGAACCACTATAAATTGCTGTGTTGTTTATTGCTTTCTTTATCTGTGCTTAACTGTTGCATTGATTTAAATCTGAAAGCATATTTTTCACTGATATTTCAGTTGGAATCAATCCACTGAAGTTTACATATAATTGAATCACAACCTAACCATTATTCCATTAAAGGAAGGTTTTCAGCAAAAGCTTAAAACGAGTATAAACTAAGGGCCAACCATTCCACATCCGTAAAGTAGCTAGAACGAGATAGTTACCAAACCGAACTTACTCTTCGAGGGTTCAATAAGTTAGTTATCGATCCAAGTAACTCGGGATCTCTCAAACTCGAGGACTCGGTTGGGATTATCTCGAGGTATATCGAAAGCATTTCGGGATCCGCATCTCATATAGACTTTGACTCAGAGCGATTTGTGCTTCTCATGACCAAATCATCAGGACAACCTGACCCAAGCTGACCTCAGTAAGGAAAAAAAGTTTTAAAAACACTGTACACGTGTATTCCCCCCCCATACACATGTAAGACTCGTTTGCACCGGGACTAACAAGTGGTATCGAGCGGTGGTTCAACTTGACCACTGCTTTGTTGACAAAGTTTTATTTTCTAAAAATACTTGTGGTCTATCCGAATCGATCATATTCTTTGAATTCTTAAAAGACTCGGATAAAATGTCTTCTAAGAAACTTACCATGTTCTCGGTGGAGAACTATGATTTATGGAGGCGAGAATGCGAGGCTCACCAGTATTCTAAACATGAGCGAATGTGGAGAGTGGTCTCTGAAGGGCCATTCCAATTTCTTATGGTGAATCCCGGAGGAGCAGAAAATGAGAGAAACGATCCTAGAGCGAGAATTTCCTAAGTCGATGACCAACCCGACTCACGAGGAGAGGAAGTTAGTCAATCTAGACTATATTGCTAAAGACACACTATACAATTACCATTGATGATGGTGTGATGGGAATGATTTCTCCGCACACAATCAAAAAAAAAAAATGGGATACATTAGCTGTAATGTGCCAAGGCACAGATCATATCAAGGAAAACAAACTTTCAGTTGTAATTGGAAAGTTTGATAGTTTTGAAATGGATGAAGGTGAATCTATAGACAAATTGGAAGTCAGATTCACTAGCATTATGAATGATCTAAATGCACTTGGTAAGAAATATCCACAGAGAGAAGTTGCATTGAAAATTCTTAGAGGTCTTTCTAAGAAATGGGGTATACATGCAGTGGTGATTGAAAACACCAAAAACATTAACTCAATGCCATATCAACAAGTCTTCTCTGAGGTGAAGGCCTATGAGTTCGTAATTGATAAGAAATCTAAAAAGACTGACAACAAAGATGATTCATCATCTAGTAAAATTGTGGTTTTTAAAGCCAAAGATAAAACCTGTAAAACTAGAGAGTCTGAGAACTACCTTGCTAAAAATCAGGATGAGTTTGAGGATAAGCTAGCACTGATGGCAAGGAGGTTTGAAAGACTTAATAGTCGATATGGAAAATACAAAAACTATTACAGGAATCGTGTGCGGAGAAAAAACCTGAGGACAGATCAACTGAGAAGAAGAAAGACCTGAAAGCTGAGGGATCTTCATCCAGAAAGAAGGACTCCAAGTCCAAAGAAGAAAGTGATCAGGATGATGATGCCAACAGATGCTATAATTGCCAAAACAAAGGTTACTTCCAGTATGATTGTCCAGATCTGAGTGCTAAAGAGAGAAGAGAAAGGCAAGCTAAAAGAGACAAGAAGTTCTCTAGCAAAAAGGCCATGGTTGCAGAAGAAGAACATTCTGAGGAGGGATCTAGCTCTTCAGATGAAATATTCTCAGACAGTGAAAGTGATGACATATGTCCGATGGCCATTGAGGAGGTAAACTCTTCTTTTCTCGTTGTTGCTCCTACACTAGCACAAGAGTTGTCAAGTTCAATGTAAAAAATGTCATTTTGACCGATGGATTCTTTTGAGAGTCTAATGAAGGACTATCTTTGTTTTACAAGCTCGCTAAATGAAACTCAAGAGCGAATAAAGAAATCAAGGTGAAAATCTTAAATGGAAAGACTCTAGCAATCATGAAATCACTTCTCAATTAATGGGGAGCTACCGATGAACTAGATGTTCGAAAGTACAACTCTCGAGAGAAAGAGAAGATGATAGTGACCCTAAGCGAAAAGTTTAGAGAAATCCTTTGAATAGATTGGGTTGATCGAACTAAGTTCAATGACCTCGAGAAGCATGAAACTCTACAGAAGCGTGAGGATAGTGCATGAAAAGTTAACTCTATTGAATCTCGCATCTAAAGTAATAGATGAAATTGAGTTACCAGAGATCCGCCACTATAAAAACTGGATTGGGATACATTCGGGAACCTCACAAGGTCATCTGAATGTTGCATCAAGTAGCAAGAAGACAATCTTTGTAAAACCAATTGGCACCTACACTTCAAAATGAAGAAATGCCCAAGGTTGTAGACAAGGAAAAGGATCCATGGTTTGAAAGAAACCGAATGATCGGGGTAGGAAAGCCCAAATCTCGGTGAAGGCTAGAAAACCCGAAAGCACTCGATTGGAAAATTTCGAGCAAGTACTTCAAAGCCTCATGCTAAGAATGCAAACCGAAAAGGATCTACATCGAACCATCGAGGAATCTTGAGAAGAGAAACACGAAAGCGAGAGACATTCTCAATGAAGAGACCAAGTCCTCGATATCTTGAAAAGACCAAAATTTCAAGACAGTAACCCGAACCCCACTTGCCTAAGGGTAAAGGTTACTTGAACCCAAGTCAACAAAGATTTAGACCAGCTGCACAAAAGTCAAAGCAAATGAACAAAAGGCCTGAACCAAAGAAAAATTCTAAGGCTCATGTTCATGCTAAGGCTAGCACTCATACACGTAAAAACCGCTAAGGCATCCGAGTAGTAAATGTGTATGTTGATGTTTATGGAAGACAGATCGACCCACTCTAAAGTGATTAGAGTAGTAAAGGTGATTTGGATTCAAGAAGGTCCTAACTAACCTTGTAGGACCCTACACAAATTGGGTACCTAAAACTTGATCTGCTTTTTTTCGGGGAGGAAAACAAGGGCACCTTTGGTCGATTAAAGATCACATAAAGAGCGATGAGAGAGATGAAAAAGGCCACGATGTATGGTATCTTGACGGTGGATGCTCAAGACATATGATGAGATTCAAGAAGATACTCGGTGACTATGTTGAACAAAGAGGCCCTCAGATCACTTTTTGGAGATAACTCCAAGGGGCGGATCAAGGATATGGAACTTTGGAAATCGACTCAGTTCATATCCATGGTGTTTCATATGTATCTGGATTGAAGCATAACTTGCTTTCAATAAGGCAATTATGTGATAAAGGTTTTAATGTTGAGTTCTCTAAGAACTTATGTTATGTGAAAGATGATATCTCACAGAAAGTATTACTGACTGGTACTAGAAAAGGAAATGTGTATCTTTGGTCGATTTGGAGTTCAACTCCTAAAGATACATGTTTGGTTGCAAAAAGTTCCACAGATACCAGTTGGTTATGGCATAAAAGGATGAATCACCTGAATTTCAAAACCCTGAATAAGCTTGCAAGATTAGCTCTTGTGAAAGGGTTGCCTAATGAAGTGTTCAGTAAGGAACATATTTGTGATGCGTGCCAAAAAGAAAAAACAAATTAGAGCATCATTTAAAAGCAAAGTAGATGTTTCTACTGAAAGAATACTTAAGTTGTTGCATATGGATCTTTGTGGTCCTATAACACCAGTGAGCACCAATGGCAGGAAATACACACTAGTAGTAGTTGATGACTACTCAAGATATACTTGGGTCATATTCTTACTCAGTAAGAAAGAGACTCGAGATAAAGTTGCGAATCATCGAAAAAAGGCTCGAGATTGAGAAAAAATCTGAGTGTGGTCAAAATCAGATCAGACAAGGGAACTGAATTTATAAATCATATTATATCTGATTATTGTGCAGCAAATGGAATTTCTCATGAAACATCAGCTGCAAGGACCCCTCAACAAAATGGTGTTGCTGAAAGAAGGAACAGGACTCTAAAAGAAGCTGCAAGAACTATGATTGAAGTCGATATTCCTAAAAGGTTTTGGGTTGAAGTCATCAATCGCGATGCTACTCATAGAAAACAGATCCATCTTGACCAAGAGTCAAGGCAAAACGCGCCTTATATAATTTGTGGAATGAAAGGAAGCCTCTTGTTTTTTCTTTTCGTGTGTTTGGTTGCAAGTGTTTCATACACAATAATGGTAAAGATCAATTGAAAACATTTGATAGTAAAGCTGATGAAGGAATATTCTTAGGATATTCTGAAGTCAGTAAAGCTTTCAGAGTTTACAACTGTAGGACTCTTATTGTGGAGGAAACACCTCATGTTGTTTTTGATGAATCTACTTGTGTTCGGAAGAAAGCAGAACATGATCTTGAGATGAACCGACCAAGAGGATCACCAGATTAAGCACGAAAAAGAATGACAAATCATCCATTGAACACGAAAAAGAAGAAGTCGGTCACATTCTATG
This sequence comes from Stenogyne calaminthoides, assembly GCA_037126765.1. Taxonomy (NCBI): domain Eukaryota; kingdom Viridiplantae; phylum Streptophyta; class Magnoliopsida; order Lamiales; family Lamiaceae; genus Stenogyne; species Stenogyne calaminthoides. Next base: position 12,346,485 of record JBBCBC010000037.1, on the reverse strand, counting down.
ATTGGAGTGACTCGAGAATCGAATAAAGAAGTTCAGGATGGAACTCGGGATGGTGAGACTCGGGAAAACCAACACACAAAAGGTGACCAATACGAACAGACACGATTCGGACTCGGTATGTGATGCCAATGAAGATGTGGTCTGGTGAGGCAAATTTCGAATCTATCAACCAAAGGGGAACAAATGCCTCTCGACAATGTTTCAATGGAATTTCCACGAGGAAGATGATTCCCTTTCTCTTTTTGTTGTTGTTCCCCGAAGTTTATTGAATTAATCGAACCTAACATTTTAAATGTTGAGGATACTATTGAAGGGGAACATCTAGAAGAAGATGGTTAGATAGTCATCCTACAAGTCGATTGTGGGTGATCTAACCGATGGTGTCAAAAACAAGAAGGTTCCATGGTGAGAGTGCACTATTCTCACTGCTTCCTATCGGAGAAAGAGCCTACTAAAATTGATGAAGCTCTACAAGATTCTCATTGGATTCTCTTTATGCAAGATGTCTTTGAATCAATTCTCAAGAAATGAAGTATATGGGAGCTAGTGGATAGACACGAAAGGCATAATGTCATTGGAACCAAGTGGGTATTTAAGAATAAAAGAGATGAAAACAACAACATTGTAAGAAACAAGGCAAGGCTAGTTGCACAAGGTTATTCCCAAGAAGAAGGCTTGGATTATGATGAAACCTTTGCACTGTTGCAAGACTAGAAGCCATCGATTGTTTCTTGCATATCTTGCCCACATGAAGTTCATCTCATCAAATGGATGTGAAAAGTGCATTTTCGACGAATGGTGTGCTTAAAGAAGAGGTTTATGTAGAACAACCTCCCGGTTTCAAACAGAATGACCAAGTTTACATGCTCGAAAAAGCCTTGTATGGTCTTAAGCAAAGCACCGAGCATGGTATGATACTCTTTCTCGGTTTTCTTCGACCATGGTTTTGTCAAAAGGCTGTTGATAGAACTCGTTCAGGATAGAAGATGGGGAAAATATCTTACTAGTTAGGATATATGTTGATGATATCATTTTTGGATCCCCAAATCATCGGTTGTGTGAAAAGTTTTCTACATCGATGAAAGACAAATTTGAGATGTCTATGATGGGGAGATGAATTTCTTTCTAGTTCTTCAAGTGAAACAATCAAAGGAAGGAATCTTCATCAACCGTGAAAAAGTACACCGTAGATCCGATTGCAAGTATGGTGTCTAGATTGCAATGCGATTAGAATTCCCATGAATACTAACTACAAAATGGATCCCGATTCGAAGGCAAATCGATTGAGTCATATCGATTATAGAGGAATCATTGGATCATTGCTCTATCTCACAGCAAGTAGGTAGGATATAATATTTTGTTGTTGGGATATGTGCAAGATACCAAGCTAATCCTAAATTTAGTCACATGGAGAGTCGCCAAAAAGATCTTGAAGTATCTTAAGGGCACGATGAATAGAGGATTATGGTATCCAACCCGATGATAACCTTGAATTACTTGGTTACTCGAGATCCGATTATGGAGGTTGCAGAATTGTGGAAGTCCACTACAGGAACTTGTCAATTTCTTGGAAGTAAGTGATATCTTGGTTTTCGGAAGAAAAGACCTCGAGAGCAACCAAGATTCTTGAAGTTGAATACATGGTCTGCAGGAAGTGCTTTGTGGTACGCAATTCTTTGGCTCGGACAACAATTAAGGGATTATAAAGTTGTAGCCAATGAAGTACCAATATTTTTGTGACAATAATAGTGTCATTGCTATTTCACAAAATCCGGTATTGCACACGAGATGCAAGCATGCGGATATCGACATCACTTCATCGGAGATCATGTCGAGAAAAAAGGACATAAGGATGGAGAAAATTCATAATCGATATAAGAGAGTCGATATCTTGACTAAACCTTTGGTTGAATCAAGATTTCGTGAACTATCGATTGAATTAGGGATGTTGGATCGGTGTATAGAGTAAAATCGAAAAATTGAAGATTTTCGGATCATGAAGTTTTTCGAGAATTCTCTCGGAAACTTCGGGATAAAATGGAAATACTGAACTGAGTCTCAGGAAACTCAGATTTATTGAAGGTCAAGATTACTTCGTGTTATATTGAACCCATTCAAGACTCGCAAAAGATCATCTCGACATTTTATCAAGGTCAATACTCAGTAAGACTGATAGAGGGAAATTAGTCTAAAGAAGTAATGACTTATGCGACTCATTTATTGCTTAAGTGAAACTCAGTAATCATTCGCAATAAATACAAAACACTAGAGGAATGTTTTTGGGCGGGATCTTTGAAATTCCGAAGAAGGTCAACAGTCATTAAATGCTCTGTTACATTTAATCACCAATGAAGTTAAAATGGCGGCTTACTTTTCGGGGATCGACCTTTCACATACCCGATTAATCGTGGATTAATCTTAACCGTTGCTTTTCACCTAACCGGTATGAGTTCCCACGATCTCAAGCTATTTAATCCTTTGAAATCCATTCAAGCCAAACTTTATCAAACCCTTCGTTCCCAAAATCCTCTGCAAATAAATCCCTTTGCCCAGAAAACCCAAACCCTAAATCTTCAAATCTTCATATCTAAAATGGCCCCTACCATGTTCAAAAAATTAGCCGAGACGAATAAGCCATGGTACGAATACGTGGTGTCTTTGGAGAGCACGTCAAATGTCAAGCACGAAGAAGAAGCGCTCAATTTAATCAGATTGGCGAAACTGACGAACCTCGTCGCGAATCGACCAGAGCAAGAGTATGCTCGCGAGGTAATAGAGTTTATTGCAAATATGGAAATCGATGAGGAAGATTGTATAGAATCTAAAATTTCTGTTTTGCATCTCAAACAATCGATGAAATATGTAGAATTTGTTCGAGAGCTCTATATAGTCCCTAAGCATTTGAACGACGTATTTGAGTTGTGCGATAGGGGAGATGATCCCTCATTGTATATGTTGGGACGGGAGCAGGAGTATCTTGACAAGGTTGCCGAGAAACCTGTTAAGTTTGAGGTAACTTCTGCACAAACGGCATCTCTGGTAAAATCTGAGTATTGATGGATATTGTGGGAAAGTACATAATGAGTCGATCTGGAAGCTTCGAGCAGATCAGTACTCCCAAACTCCGATTGATGGTGGCAATTGAGGACTCACCCACCAAGGATTTCAACTGGCTGAAATATCTGATCAAGGTGGTGACTGAGCAAGCCAAGGTCATAAAAATGGAGGATGATGGGGCAATATATATCAAAGGCAGAATCCTCCACGCCACCAAAATTGCATTCATTCTGGAGATGTGCCGAGAGGAGGAGGATATTTTTGCCAACTCTACCCATTCCCTAAGTCCAAAATTATGTTCAAGTCGATTGCTGCGAAGAGGACATTCAAGGGAAAGAAAGAGAAGAAAGTGGAATCACCGATTCTTGCGGTTCTTTGAAAAAAGAAAAGCCAATGCACCGGGGAAGGTGTTGTTGGAAGCCAAGAAGGAGCAGGGTGAGAAATTGAAGAAGCAGAAAACCCTTGCTCCAAAACGCAAAAGAATGGTGGTTCTCACCGATGAAGATGGCAGTGACTCTGAAGAGATTCAACCTGAGAGCCAAACCGCTCAGAAATCACCATTGGAAGTCTTGGCTCAGGTTATCTCTAAGGCCAGAGGACGATCGAGGAGCAGTGTCTTCTCTCGAGGTGCTTGAGACATCCTCGATTCGGATAAAATTTCTCAGAAATTTTTAAAGGAGCTCGAGACCTCGAGAGATTCCTACCGAAGATGTCTTCGGCTCAGACAAAGAGAGCTAACTCGAGTCAACTCGAGGTCATGCCACCAGCCCCATAATCCACTCGGATCAGAACCGAGGACCGATCGCGACAACATTCTGGGATCTTCTTGAGACTCGGTGAGCGTTTTATTATTGATGAGCTCCTGAGTGATCTACTTCTTGATCCTTCAGCTGATGCTTCGACTGAACCTGAAAGCCCGAGATTGAAGAAGGGTGAAGCTGAAGAAACCGAGTGGAGGAGCAAGGGGGAACGGTTCATCCTGATCGCTCTACCCTGAGCTCAGCTCATACCCTGATCTGCAAGATATCTTCTTCTGATTAAGGTCTACGGTTTTCATCCTCAATCAGACTCTTCCGGAGATGCTTAACATTGTTGCATTCAGAGGGGAAGACTGGTGGAATGAGGAGACATCTATCCTGACTGAGTTCTCAGGATTCAGAAAGACAAAGCTCAGGATGAAAATTTCCGATTTTGATGAGCTAGTTCAGAAGAAGATCGCCGGAGAGAGAGCTATCGGGTTGGTGCCCCTAGCATCAGAGACAAATCTCAAGATGGGGACCAACAGGGAGATGCTGAGGATCAGTTTCAGATGGAGAAGGAAACTTCTTGTGCTGATCAACTTGAAATCATTCAACCTCGGTGATCGGTTAAACTCTTCAGTACCTTTTTGGCATTATTAACAATTATGCCAAAGTTATCAAGTTTCTATCTTTAACTCAATTGTCGATGTACAAACCGAGGCTCGAGATAGATGGAGCTCGGGATGAAGGCGATGCTCAAAAAGCAGACCAACCCTCGGGTTGTGGTTCAACCTCGATTGATCAATCGGCCTGAAGGTGCAAAATGTTCCCGAGATCGACCTCACCCCTTAGTGGGAGAAGCTTTGAGAAGGTTGAGCCAATGTTGAACAAAATCACTTTCGGATAGAAGAGACATTGGCGCCCAAACTCGGATGATGGAGAATCGAAGTTCATCTTGAGAATCGGTGCAACTTCAAGACACTCGACCTCAAAGATGACCTCCATGGAAGACAAGTTTGAATGAGAAGTTTTGGAGGTGTCAAAGGCCGAAATTTGAAAGTCTTTGAACTTAAATGAAGCACGGGGAGAGAACTAAGTTTCTAGAGGTGAAATTGGCAGAGAAGAACGAAGTACTGATCAAGTCTGCTGTTGAGGAAATGAGCTCAATGCTCATGACCAAGATGACAGAGATGTTTAAAGATGCTCTCTCTGGTCAGTTTGGCCATCTTTCTGAAGAATTCTCTGTGGCAAAAAACCACCTCAGGAGACTAGAAGATGAACAGGATCAGTTAGCAGGAGAGGTGCGTTGTGTAAGCAAAGAGCAATATCATATGGACACAGCACTCTCCAGACTTCTTCCAAAATACGGTGCCAAGAAGGGGGAAAGGCCAGGTGAAGACCTCAGGAAGTTATTGGCACGTACTTTGGAGAAAAGGGCGCAAAAGGAAGTTGAAATGAATATCCTATCTGAAGCCTTGAAGGAAGTCGTAGCTACTGAAAAGCTGAAGTCAGTAAGGTGGAGAAGCCGATCTACACTCAGGTTTCTAAGGAAATCATGCTTGAAGTTGCGAGAGAGAAACTGAGTGATAGAGCTAAGGTTGGAACAAGCCAGGTTGCTGCTGAATTGCCTATGAAGAGGAAAGCCTTGGGCATTGTTGAACCTGAGAGCAAGCGTGCTAAGGCTTCTAAGCCAGTACAAAGAAAGTTGATTGAAGAATTAGAAGAGTCTGCAGGTCAGCATCAGAGAAAAGTCTTCAACACAAAGAATGCCCTGAAGACACTTCAGATAGAACAAGCAAAGAAAACTGCTGCTTCGGTCTCAGGCGTGCCTGTGATCAGGAAGAAATTAGAAGAAGAGCAGAAGCGAAGGAGTGGATTCAAAAAGTTTGCGAGCAAAAGGAAAGGGACATCAAAAGCACATAAATGTCCACACGTTGACAAATGGATGCCTATCAAATTCAACGATAGTTGGGAAGAGGTCAAGAGAACCTTCTGGTTCTACTATGATGTGCTCAGGGAATGGAGAAGGGAAAGCTCAGATCCAAATGAAGCATTCATTGAATATCTCCTAACCTTTTATCCTAAATATCTCCAAAGCTGGATGAACCTTGAAGATGAATGAAAGGTGCAGATAGTAGCCCCCGGTCCATATACATACCCTCCTCCAAGACTTGATAATGGCTTGGTGAATGAGAAAGCCATTACTCAAGAAATTGCTCAATATGTTGTTCAGTTGGGTTTGACAGGAAACAATCCGGATATCATTAAGGAAAGAGATGCACTGAAGAAGAGGTATTTCGGAATGTTCAACCTGGAAGTGCCCGCTGATGAAGTTGAAGAAGATGCAAACTGAAGAACAGAAGACTGAAGAGTCAAATCAAGATGAAGACTGAAGACTTACCTGAAGACACTTGTAATTTTTTCTATCTTTTTGTCTTTTATTTTTTTTGCTTTTGATAAACTCATTGTAAGCAGTAAACTCAAAAATCATCATCAATGAAGCTTTATCATTTATGCTCAAAATCTCATTATCTTATTTACATGTCTTTTACTTTTGATATGCCTGAATGATGTCTCTGAATTAATTGTTTGAATATGGGGGAAATTGTTTGAAAATTAAGTATTTGGTGATGAATCATTTAAAGAAATTCATTACTGAAGAAATTGTTGGGAGACTAATTGTTAGGAGATTCTCTACTTAGGAAATTGTTGGGAGATTCTCTGTTCAAGAAATTGTTGAGAGTTATAACCAATCTTGTAATAGAATAAACTGAAACCTGAGTATAGGTTAAGTATGTATGTAACAAGATAGGTTTTGGCATCATCAAAAAGGGGGAAATTGTTGGGAGATGAATTTAATAAAGATATGATTCTGATTAGATCCCAAAACCCCTGAGTATGACATGTTCAGAATAATCTTGATAGTTGAGTCAGGATTCGGTTTTAGAGTATTAGGGATGTTATCTCGCAAAATGTATAGTCGCCAGAGATATAGATCGTTAGATCTCAAGATTCAAGAACTCAAGAAAGTTTCGAAGAAACCGAAGTTTCAAAGATGAAATCAAGTTTCAAGTCTCAAAGATGAAACGAAGAAATCAAGTCTCAAGATAAAATCGAGATATCAAAACTCAAGATAAAATCGAGATATCAAGACTCAAGATGAAATCGAGATATCAAGACTCAAGATGAAATCGAGGAATCAAGACTCAAAGATGAAGAATCAAAGATATTAGTCAAGACATCCAGAAGACTCGAAGACGTCAAGACTCGTAAGACTCAAGACTCGTAAGACTCAAGACCGAAGACCCTCAAGATCAAGATCGTAAGATCAAGATCAAGAAAGAATTAAGGACAAGAATTCATCAAGACTCAAGATAAAACTCAATGTTCCGAGGCCTTTCAACATATCTATCTCAAGGATGCAACACGAGAAGATCGCGATTCCTTAGAAAAAATAGATATTTGCCAAGACATTCAATGCGCATAAAAGGAACTAAGATAAAAGTGTTGTTAAGGTTATATCAACTCGTAGATTGTAACTAAAAGAGCCGTTGCATTGTCTACCTTTTAACCGGAGACAAAAGTAAAAAAGAAAAAAGACAACATGCCCATATCGATAATCGACGGTGATGTGTTGAAAAAAAGATGTCAAGTACTAAGTTCCAGATCGCAAAAAGTGAAGACCGGCTACATGAAAGGTTATTGCCTAAAAACGTGTTAGGGAATCTCAAACCCTAAATATATAGTTTCTCACACACCATAAGAGGAAACTCTGAGCTATCTCTCCAACGGATAGTTTTTCAAGAGTGACCTTGGTGTATGCCTATAAATACTTGTGACCTTCTACATTGAAAGGTTACTTGGGGGAAATTTGTAAGCAACTAAAGAGCTCAAACTTATTATTGCAAGTTGAAGCACTTTCGAAAAACCAAGAATTTCCCAAGTGCTTTATTTCAAGAGAGCTCACTATACTAAGCCTAGCTTGATAAAGTTCTTATCCAAAGCTTAGTCGAGATATCCTAATCCTTTGCATTGTTCTAAATTGTAAAGGATATCTCATCCTAGTTGAAACCAACCAGAAACCCCAAACCCTTTAGAATGTAGTTTGAGTGCGATTGTTGGTGAGAAGAGTTGTAAAAAGTAAGTAAAACACTGGCGGAGTAGTCGAAAAGCTCTAGAGGTGAAGTTAGTAAGCCTGAGAGGTAGTCCGAAAGCTTGTTTGTGTTTGAGTAAGTAAACTACGGAGGTAGTCGTAAAGCTCAAGGTCGGGTTGAGTAAGTAAACCACGTGGAGTAGTCGTAAAGCTCGGGCCGAAGTTGAGTAAGTAAACTACGCGAGGTAGTCGTAAAGCTCGAGGAAGTGATTAGTGAATTTCTCCGAGGATCGAGAGAGAGTGGACGAGGAGCTTGAGTCTCTCGAACCACTATAAATTGTTGTGTTGTTTATGCTTTTCTTTTATCGTGCTTAATCTGTTGAATTGATTTAAATCTGAAAGCATATTTTTCATCGATATTTCGGTTGGAATCAATCCAATTGAAGGTTGCATATAATTGAATCACAAACCCTAATCACTATTCCATTAAAAAGAAGGTTTTCAAAAAAGCTTAAAAAAAAGTATAAACTAAGGGCCAACCATTCCGCACATCCGAAAGCTAGAACAGATAGTTACCAAACCGAACTTACTCTTCCGAGGGTTCAAGAAGTTAGTTATCGATCCAAGTAACTCGGGATCTCTCAAACTCGAGGACTCGGTTGGGATTATCCGAGGTATCCGAAAGCGACTTCGGGATCTTTGTCTCGAGATAGACTTTGACTCAGAGCGATTTGTCTTTCGGGACCAAATCATCGAGACAACGACCTAAGTCGACCTCGAAGAAAAAAAAAAAAAGTTTTAAAAACACTGAACACGTGTATTCCTCCCCCCATACATGTTTTAAGACTCGTTTGCACCGGGACCAACAACGCGCGACAGACAGCCACTGTTGTCGCATGGCAGGCACGACAATCGAGCTCTTTGTCGCGACGACACGATGCGACAACAAACTACTTTGTCGCACGGCAAAAGCGCCGACACCTTTTTTTTTTTTTTTTTAAATTTCGGCCAATACACTAAAATCCCCTGTATATATTACCTCCACCTCTTTCATTTTCACATACCTCAACAACTAACAATATACACACTCAAGATTACCTCCGTCCACCTCCGACCGCTGCCAACCATCGCCGACCGCCGCCGACCACCACCTCCCTGAGTTAAATATTTTTTTATTGTATATTTTCTTGTCTTGTTTCACTTTTCGACACATAATAACTCAATCTATGTTTCATTAACAGCCGCCACCGTCCGCCGCCGCTACCTTGCCGCCACCTCCGACCGCCTCCGCCATCCTCAAGGTATTTTTTTTTTAATTGTTTATTTGTGAAATTGTTTAACTATATATATACATACATCATACATGCAGTTTAATTATAATTTTGAAATTGTTTAATTGTGTTTTGTTTATATACTTTATTGAAAATTGTGTTTATAAAATAGGTGTGTTTATAAAGAGCCACACAGAAAAAAATAATTGTGTTTATAAAAAGCCAAAATTTTAAGTGTGTTTATAAAAATTAGTCGAATTGTTTTAAAGTATTAGTTGAATTGATGTTAGGTATTAGTTGAATTGATGTGCTGTAAAGTATTAGTTGAATTGCTGTAAGGTATTAGTTGAATTGTTGTAACGTATTAGTTGAATTCCTATAACGTATTAGTTGAATTGCTATATGGTGTTTTAGCACAGAAATTACCTTAATACTCGTATTTTAGTAGTATGAATATAATTAGTTGAATTGCTATATGGTGTTTTAGCATAAAAAAATAATTGTGTTTATAAAAAGCCGAAATTTATATGTTGTTAATAAAATTTAATTATTATAAAATAATACTAATATTTTTGATTAAAATAAATTATGTGATAATTTTTCTATTTAATGATGGTCCAATACATTATAAAACTCAAATTTTCGGGCTAAATTATTTCCCACCCGTCCAAATTTAATTCTCACCACCCAAATTTAATTTTCGGTCAACAGATTCAAATTAAAGCTGAAATGTACAGTGTCGGCTGACACACGCGACAGGCAACACTGCTGTCGCATGGCAGACGCGACTCAGAGCCCTGCTGTCGCGTGGCATGTGCGACTCAGAGGCCTGCTGTCTTCTGACACACGCGACAGCTTTTTTTTTATTTCGGCCATTTTATTAATTTTACACATTCTACACAACTCAAATTACACTATATATTACCATCACTCCTTTCATTTTCACATACCTCAAAAACTTATTATATACACACATAAAATATCTCAACCCATCCGTTCATGTCCTCCGACCATATTCCGGCCATGGAAACATCTCAATTCTCCCTTAACATCGGGTCGTCTTCGTCGCATCATCTGGGCCAGGGCTCGTCTACATCGCATCATCTCCAGGGCCCGTCTACGTCTCATCACGAAGATCCTAATGAAAGTCAGGATGAGGATGCAAATGATCAGGGTGCACCACAACCCTCACACTGATCCCGACAAACTAGGGAATGGTTGACGACGACAATGCCTGGAGGACCTCAACTTCCATCAGTCTTGTGTGCTTTCAAAGCACACAAGACATCAAAAATATGGGAGGATCCTGTAAGTAAAAAACATTATTTATTTTAATTATTATCTCAAACGATTATGATATATTAATTAATGGGTTTATTTTTTATGTGAAAAATATGCAGAACTTTGTTAGGGTCCTCGATCCCCAAACTCGTTCGAAAAGGTTTAGGAGATGGCCATTGAATTCGTTCATTCCCGGTGTTTCCTTACACCTCGTGAATACGCCTGGATTGGCCGAAATCGGGGGAATGATGTTTCACTCGAATAACATGGCCCCTCATTACTACTTTCGTCGAACTGTGGCATCCTGAGACGAACAATTTTCATATGCCTTTCGGGGAGATGACAATCACACTCCACGACGTTCAAGCTATCCTAGGTAAACTAAATATAAAACTAATTTTTATTGAATTAAACATTAAAGAAATTTTCTTTTATTATTATTATTCAATTGTACTAATAAAAAAATCATTATACTTTCAATGTAGGCTTGAACATAAATGGCAACCCATTCATTGTTCCGGAATGAGCAGATCAAACTGACCCAGCACTAAAGAGTGCATGCGGGAACAGTGGCGAAAAACCAACCGTCTGTTACTTTGAAACAATAAAAGGGGGGTGTACAAATCCTAACACTAACCTGGGTGATGAATCTATTGCTCGAGGTTACCTGTGGTACACTATGGGGGCTACACTATTCGTTGATATAACGCGTGATGCTGTCCCCATAAGGTACCTAAAGGTGTTGGGTGATTTGATTGGCACTGTCCCTAATTATGCATGGGGAGCCGCCGAGTTGGCGTATTTATATCACCAACTTGGACAGGCATCCAGGCGTGAGACGGCACAAATTTTGGGGTGCTTAACACTACTAGAGGTCAAAATTCCATTCAATAATTTTTTCAATGATAATTAATATATTATTATATAATACCAACTCATTACAATTTTTCAGTGTTGGATATACGAGTACTTCACCAAGTTGAGCAAACGCCACGAAGCTAATTTTTATGATGAAACAACCCCCCGTGCAATGAAATGGAACAAATTGCATTGATTCTATACCAGCACTTATGCACGAAATCTTGTTCATTATCGCAAATTATTGGATAATTACCCATCAACTCATGTATGTTTCTCATTCTCATTCTCAATACATCTTAATAGAAAATACGTCATTTATAATTTAATTAACAAAATGTCTTATAATTTTATTTTTCATACATACATTATAGATCAATTGGACTCCGTTCGGCGTTCCATCTACTATCTCTCCTGCATCGTTATTCCACGGTTGCATCAATTTTATGGATTATGCCGAAGGTTATATGCCTAAAAGGGTTGCACGACAATTCGGGAGAGTTCAAGGTATCCCACCAGCACCGCTCGACTTTGATAAAAATCTATCAAGGTTGGGTCCTAATGCAAGGGGCTACAAGAAGGTGTATGGACCCCAAATTGCATACTGGAACGAGATGGAGCATCACTACTATCCACTCGGGCGCCTTGGTCGAGAAGCTGTAATTCCGAATTAGACCACACCAGAGTATATGGAATGATATGAAAATATTACACATCTCAGAGTGCACAACCCTGAATTCGGCGCAAACAATGTGCACATCAACCCTCGCTCAGCGCATCATAGGTTGGGACGCGTCATGCAAGACACGCAGCATTGTTCCAAAAGAAGAAGTTAACCAAAGATCCACAAGTTCCAGATTTTGTCCATATTTTAAATTAACCAAATTGGTCAACATCTTGGTATGCAATGTTCAATAATCGGATATTGGATATCGGGACCGCAACAAGGATATGACGCTGACCAATTCGCCCAACCGATACCGTCTGGTTGGTGGGGCCAATATTTCCAAAACCCGCCCAACAACCCCGACGACGGCAATAACAACTAGTCTATTTTTATTGATTTTGATGTTTGATGGGTATTTGTAATAAATTGATTAAGTTGATGAATTAATATACTTAATTTTTTTACCTCTTGTTAAATTTTTAATTGTTGACGTTTTTTATCTTTTTTTTATAGCATTAGTAATTTATTAATATAAAAATCTATAATAATAGACAAAGAATTATAAATTAATACTTTATAATTAATAAATTATAAATTAATTCATTTAATTAATGTGAAATTAATTCATTATAATTAATAAATTATAAATTAATACTTTTCAATTAATATTATTAAATTAATCAAATAATAACAATGAACACATTTAATTAGTGTGAGATTAATTAATTTTACACTAATTCAAATTATTATAAATTAAAAACCAAAAATTAATTACTAATATGTAATTAATTAATTACTAATATTTGATTAAAAATAGAAATAAAGAAAAAATAAAACAAAAAAAAAACAAAAAAAAGTGAATTACATCGCGTGTGGGCATTGCAGACAAAGTCAGGTCGGCCCCACGTGATGAGAGATAATGATTAGGCAAGACATCAAGGTTGTTAAAATGTGTATTTAGCATCCCTCCTATAGCATCGCTCGCTTTCACCTCTCAAGATTCAATCACTTAAATCATGCTTGGAACAACTATTCCTCGATAAAACTATACACACTCTCTATCCGATGCTTATATTATTTCAATTTATATACTCATAAAGTTTAAAAATTATTTAGTATTAATATAAAGAATTAATATAAATAAATTAATTCTACACATTATTACAAGTTTGAATTTTTAAATGAAATAAAATTATTTCATTATATGAAAGTCTTTGACTAATGCTCACGTCATGTGTTCAAATTGCGCAGTCATATTTATTTTGGAATTATAATGGACGGGGAAATTTTCAAACTTTAAAGTCCTAGAATTTCAACATTCTAATGAATAATTAAAATATATGTTTGTTTTGAAATTTTATAGAATATGATGGTGAAAAATTGATTGATGTTATATTATTATATTATTATATTATTATAAATGTATTGGGAGAATAAAAAAATAAATGATGTGAGTGTATTAAGAGAATAAAAAAGAGAAAAAAAAAGGAATAGTGGTAGGTGATAAAGTATGATATAATTTTTAAGATTTTAAAATTCTTACTTCAAGTATATAAAAATAGGAACTTGAGATTATAAAGTGCAAAGTCCGATCGAGATAATTCATATAATATAATATAATTCATATTAATTGCCACTCAACTCAAGCAACCACGACTGGGCTTTGAAAACCAAGTAAGCCCATTCTCATATTTGCACCATTAATCCGTTGGACTTGGGCCCAGTCAGGGTGAAAAACCAAACCAAATCAAATCTGAGCACGAACTAAACTTATATACCAACAACATAGAGATACAATTGTACCAACAACTTTTTCAAAAAAAAATTTACCCACAACTTGAAAATTAATATTAACCATACGTGTATTAAAAAGTATGCACTATTTTTTTATTAAAAAAAAATCAATTTTATTAATGTTTGCTTTATTTTTTAATAAATTTGTAAAAAATTTTAATTTTTTTTGGTTATCTTTATAGTTGTGCTTTTTTCGTAAAACTAGCACACAAAATGGGTATTTTGCCCCTTCTTCACTTCATTCATACAATGGTCGTCTTAATATTTACTACTTCTTTTATGGTTGAATTTATATTATTCTATTTATTTGCATGTTTTGGCTGTACAACCTTAAAATACTAAATAATCTTTACATGCAAAAAAAGGTTTCTATTCTTTATCGTTTGTACCATCAAGTCAAAAATCCTGAACTCACCAATATTCATCAAATATACTGTACAACTCAAATTATTTTAAAATAATTTAGTTATTTTACCTAAGAACATTAATTATTTTTACTGAAATATGTTAGTTGTGTATAATTGTTACTTTAATAATTTAAATTAATTTTGACAACTATACGTTCAACTCAATTCAATTTAGATCGTCTTGAAATTAGTAAATTAATTGAATATACCCTAGTTTTGAAGACAAAAGAACAATTCTCCTTTCGTTAACTTTCCAAGAATGCCATCAATCCATCATTAGCCATAAAATCGATTTAATACATTGACCTAACTTTTTATTGTCAATAAAGGAGATATTACTCCCCTCTAACCTACAAACTTATAGTATAGCCGGGAAATGGGTCGAATAAAGTTGGGCTTCCTGTTGAATGTCGGAACCTCTATATAATTATTAAACTCAAATCTGATCTGTTAAATGTGGTAGATTTTTTAGTTAGCTCAAGTCTAGTTTTTTAATAAACGATTCGGATCTGAAATCTATTCATAATTTTTTAAGCCCATTTCACTTTAAATATCAAATTTCTAACTAAACACATTGATGTCGAACGAGCTACACTGTGACACTAAAAAACTTTAATAAAGATCTAACTCTGACCTGTATAATTAAATACTTTGAAAAAAGCTCAAAAATGTAGTAACTTGTTTGTTAAAAATGTCGATTCAAGGTTTAACAGGTTGGATTTGAGCGGCTTCTTCTCCCCCTACCTATAGTGCACACTAATACTTATTTATAATTAATTTGACCCCCAAAATGAGTGCATACTTGTTGAAAAATTAAATTTTAGTATAACTTCAGTGTTTTTCCTTAATGTATATTTTACTATACAGTATACACTAATGTTCATGAGGTAATTTGTTGTTGCCTTGGGCATCTTGGTAATTCTATAGCAGGTGGTATTTGATATTGTTTTTCGACGGATTATAAGTTATAACCACAAATCCATATGCACGAGACAATACTTACCTGTGCTACCCACAGATGACATAAAGTAGAGTTTTTATTTTTATTTTATATAAGGATGAACAAGCACTATGTCCCAGTCCTTGTGCAATAATAGCCTGCAAATCACAGAGTATCAGCATGAAGATGATTAATTCATAGACTTAGGTTTTGACATCCTCATATCACAAATAATGGGAAAGAAACGATATTACCAAGGTTTGCATCTATGATGATCTAAACATGATTGGTGGTTAAGTCACAAATTCTAGAAACTGGGAACATTGATGTAAAAATCATTAAGATATACATCTATACTGGAACCTAAAAGGTACGTAAGCAACCAATTTCACTACTACGTACGCATACGCTGCAATTTTTCCAAGGCAAGCTAACAACATTAAGCACCACTACTGATCAATATTTAACATTATTATTCTGCATAAACGAACATATTAACAAAGGTGTGCTAATTCATTTTTATGATTCTGTAATTTGAAAGCACTCAACATATAAATATCATCACAACAACAAAAACTATATTTCAGTAGATCTTTCCCTGTGTCTGTTCGTCAACAAATAGCAGTATACATTTATAGTCAAGTGGAGATATTATTTATCAACCTAAAACAACACATTAGCAATTCCCAAACATGCAGATGAAGAACATAACAAACAGAGAATCTAGATGACAAGTTATTATGTAACTATCAAAATTTATACTGCAAAATACTATGCCTTTTCAATAAAAGGTTACGTGAATAACATAGAAGTAACATAAAAATAAACTAAGCTGAGTACATTTACAGTTCTGAAACAGATGACCTGGAAACAAATAGACATTGATCACCATTGATGACAAAGTGGAATAGCTCAAGCGGTTAGAGCACCACTACCTATGCCGTAAGGTCATGGGTTCGAGTCACCATTTGCCCAATCCAAAAAAAAAAAAAAAAAAAAGATCACCAGTGATGAGCAGAAGGTGTTATATTATAAGTGAAAGATAACTCAAGCTACTACTCTGTTATAAAAGAATTCTATAAATCAAGAGAGAAAATATTCCACAAACAACAAAAAAATCATGCCATCAAGCTCGTTCGGAAACAGCATTATGTGCGCCCGAGTGTCAGTTCAAGTAAAAAGACTTGAAAATCTTTGTAAGTAGTTTTTCATTAATTTGGTATTGAATTATAGAGAAGACAGAAATTTGACACTCTTCAGTTTCAATGGGACTACACAAGTCCATTGCTAACAGTTAACAAATGACCCTCGTAAAAGTTGAAGAGCTAGCTAGCAAACCAGCAGCTATAACACGATTCCACAAGAGTTTGATCACTATTTGAATCATAGAGCAGGATAGAAACAATTCAAAACAACCTTTGCAGTTTCTCTAAAAGAGACTACAAAACTTAGGGACCGTTTGGTTCAAAATTCTTCGATAGGAATGATATTGAGAATGAGTATAAGGTAATTGTGGTGGTTAATGAGAATAAAAGATGATCAAATTCACCTCCGTCATAGGGTAATGAGACTTAAAACGAGTTAACAACTACCTTATTTTGATTAACTACCTCCTCCTCTATAATCATTTCTCTCAATCATTCCACTATTCTTCAACCAACAATCATTTCTTGTCCCAACTTATTCCAAGAGCAGAGCAATAAACTGACATTGTAACTACAATTCTCATTGTAATTCACTATTCGATGATTCTCATACAAGATACGCCCCCCTTTGATGCATTTATCTCCTACTCCTTCACTGTAACTTATACCAGCAGCAATACAAAACTATTGTTCCAAATTTCCAATTAACATCATATCAAAAGCATCTATTATTTCAAAACATTAAACACAATGCACAATGCACAATGCACACTGCCCACCAGACCACCCTGTATTCTTTCGGTAAAAATATTGAATAAAACCCTCACAACGAACCAATATCTAATAAAATTCCTCAACAATCAATCTCAAAAACCTCAGTGTACACCAAACAATCAATTTCGATTATTCGTATTTTGTTTCACACAGCCATCATCAGCATCCAAATGGGGATTGCATTCTTTGGAATAAAAATCATTCTGCTCAATTAGAGGCCTCAACATATCAAAAGTAAACTCAGAACTATTAGGATCACTAGAAGGTGACTCACCGGGGGAATCCAGAGTCATCGGCGGCTTCACGCAGAAGCAACACCATCCACCGCCGCCCACCCGCCCTGAATTTACATAAACGCCCTTTTGCTTCTGCTGTCGCGCCTTCTTGCTTTTCCTCAACCGAAACACGGACTTTTTTTTGCCCTTTCTCTCACAGCCATTGCATTTCTCCTCGCCGGAATCCTTCGCCTCCGCCGTCCCTTCTCCGTCTCCGTCATCACCTCTAGGCCGGTCTCTATCAGACATCAATGACAATCGAAGCCACGATGAGCGCGATCAACAAATCAGGAAAATTACATGGCTCAAGATATGTCGGCATATGATTCGAAAATTGACAAATTTGATGGACCTATTAAGCGTACAAGAGCCTCAAAAAATTCGGGTTTGAGCTTAATTATGATGATTAAAGAAAACGATGGAGAGAGGAGTTGGAGTTGGAGTCGTCCTTTACGCTACAGTAACGCGGTCTGATTCACAACTTGATAATCACGATTTACAACCTTCCACCATGTCTTTGGGACACACATTTTTTGGATCTCCACAAATTCCAAGGCAATTTTAGAAATAACTTGAGATTTGAGACCATGAATGTCTTCTTGCCATTACCCCACAAAATGTTTTTTGGGACACACATTTTTGGATCTGACTCCTCCAGTTTTTAGGCATGTCGCATTTTTATTTTGGAAATTAATTTTTGATTTGAGACCATGAATAATTTATTTTCAATCCAATCTTATAAATCAACAAAATTTTGAGAAGAAAAAAATGAGATAAATAATATATAAAAGGTTCCAGTTTTTTAGGCATTCGTATTTTTATTCCTTGAATATTTATGAATTGACTTGATATAATATACAATGAAATCGTTTAAACCCAACACAAACATATATACTCGACAATTTCAAAATATTATTATCCCCAATTACGAAATTCAGAATCAAACATAACAACACGCACTACTATATATATATGTCTTCTTTTTCTATTTTCATGAGTAGGCTCTCAAGAGTAATAATGAACAAAGCATGCAGCTATTGATTAAAGTGGTCTTTTATCTAACTAAAGATGCTTTTAGTTATATGATTTGGTACAAAAATCTTAGTTTTATAAGCAAATGCTAAACAAACAACTTGTAATGATCAGGTCAAGTTGTAAAGAACAAAAGTAAAAGCTTTATAGAGCTAATCCACCCCCACCACGCCTTTTCCAACTAACACAAAGTAGCATAAGATCACAATTCCATATATACATCAAGATTATCAAATTTCATCCTACATATATATACTTGAAATGCTACTATATATCAAGGGAGTAAAATGAAAAGGGGGCTGCACAAAATGTGGTGGGGAAATGCAGCTTGTAGAAACAAGAAGATTATGATGAGAAATGAATCAAGAATGGACATCCAAGAAATACTCAAGATGAAGCTAGAAACCATCAAGGAAGAACCCGAATTCGAAAACCGGGCTATTGTAAAGCATCATATCAACAAAAAATCAAACAAGGTTAGAAGAATTCATTTCAAGATCAACATTACCAAGATCTTTGCATCTCAATTCAGAAACAAAGAGTCTTACATGCTCTTCATGACCGCTTTCACTTCACGGGGCGGCCTAAGTGGCCTCCCCCGATACTGATATTTTCAACCTTAATCTGATCGAACTTTTCCCTATTATATATCATTGCTTTATCTTGAATTAAGTACATAAATATTCGATAAAATTAATATCAATGAGATAGAACGGGAAGACCCCAGTTACAAGAGAAGGCAATAGAGGGACGACGACATGGTTCGTCCGCATTCATTTTTTCAACAAAATCCATGTATTTTCTAGCTATCTTTCTTGACAAAACATACATGATGGAAATTGCCTTACAATTAAACTTCCTTCTAGAACGTTCCAGCTTCACCCCTTTGGCTTTTCCATTCATCTTCTTCAACCAAATCCTCCTCCTTCTAGAAGCCTTTTCATCACTACTTGAAAGCTTCTTGTACCGGCCTTGAAAATCTGTTTTCAACATTATTATTTTTTTATGTTTGAAGAGAGAAGCTTGATGCATGTACATATATATATTAGCAGAAGCACATGGAGAATCACTTTTGCAGTATTAGTAACTAGTGAAATTGCCAGTTTTCATTCTTCATCACATGGCTAATATCATTATCAAGAGTATATTCGAGTATTGTTTATTGTTTTTATTTTTTGTTGGATTTTAAAATGAAGATATGCAGTTTGTTGATTAGAAATTAAGTGGCTAACAACTTACCAGCTCAGTCTAATTTCTGGTACTACATTGATTCGATAAAATTGGAGGATAAAGGAATATCTAAGACATGTGCAATGATTGATATTTGTATTAAAAAGTGTGATTAATTGAAGTTATGATTTTTTTGGAGAGGAGAAATGTATGTATGATGCAGAACAAGACAGGGATGTACCTAAAACAGAGATTAGATTGGATTAATAGGTAACCTAATTACAAGGGGAATATCAATTTGGTCAAAATTGTCCACATTGATAATTACAGCCTTTTTTATTTATTATAGGGGTCATTGCTCAACTTGATTAAGTCCAAATTATCACAAGTTAGGGACGCTAGAATATGTGGTCCCATTATTAATATATCTAATTGCATAGTTGCTAATAAAAACATAATATCCAATAATGATAGAGAATAATATAGTATTGAAAAATCCCGATCAAAAAAAAAATATATTTAGTATTTAGCATATACAGTGTGAACAGGGACAAATATAAGAAGGAATGTAACATAATGTCAGCAACAGCCAAGACTACAAGACTGATAGACTTGCTTTTTTGGGAACTGAAACAGGCTTGCACTCATTTGTGATAACATGGGATGCTTATTGCAAAACCTTATTTTTGAATTAAAATGTGGGTTTGGATACTCCATCCTAGTGGCGTAAATGAATCGAGTTAACTAGTGTCAAATTTGAATCTCGATTCGGTTTTGAGCTCGTATGGAAAACTTGTAAAAACATTGAAGCTTCACCTGATTACTTACAAACATTAATCTAAGATTTTTATTTTACTTGCAATTGGGGTATATACAAAAGTTTTAACAGTTTTTTTTCTTCAAACAGGGGTATTATTTTTCCTCTCTATTTCTTCAAATTGTGAACAGTTAATTTTGGAATAATTGTGTAATGTTAATTTTAGTAATTTTAGACTAATGTGGAGTTATGATGGGAAATATGTGGTGTGGTGTTGTTTTGTGGTATAAGCCAACGATCCCCAGGCCAAGAATGGTGAAGTAACCCTACCACGAGACTAATTCTTGAGTCACATTCCAACAATTATTCTGTTACTAGACCACTTATTATGTACAGCTTTCTAGTGGTGCAACTTGTAATACTCTGCTTCACATTAAGTAACCTAGAATTAAAAAAAAATAAAAAATTATCAGGGCTGGTGAGATGAGCAAACAAATACTCTTGAAAACAAAATGAAGTCTAAAATCGTAATTTCCTAGATGTGAAGTTATGAACATGTAATGATGTATAATATAATTATTTTTTATTATTTTTTGGGTAAGGGGAATAAAAAACTTTCTATTCATACTGTTGGCCCCTCAATCAAGTGAATTATAAATTAAGAAATGTGTCTTAGCACACATATGCAGAAAAAAAGTCAATAATAAAGAGTCAACAAGAACAAACTTACATAATATTCAGTGGAAAATTTATATATCTTTTACAAGGTTCGAAAGCCTACATTGTCTGGAGATTTCCCCCCATATCATAAAGGTCTTATCACTCGGCTATACCCGGGGCTAAATGATACTCCTTTCATCCACCAATTTTATGCACACTTGTCTTATTTGTCCGTCCACCAATCTTATGCACACTTGTCTTATTTGTCTGTCCACCAATCTTATGCACACTCCATTTATGGAAAGAGTAAGTCTCTCATGAACCAGGTTCATGCCATGAACTTGAATTACTTGACCCATTAAACTCATTTTCAACACATTTTTCTAAACCACTAAACCTGACCCGTATTATACCCTGGATGGGGTCAAATGTCATGAATTAAAAACCAAGTTCATAGCATGAACCAGGTTCATACAAGTTTTTGTTTATGGAAAAAGTCACTTTATTTTTATCCCCCAACCATCATTTAATTACTTCAAATGTCATTGTACTTTCACTCACAATCAACCACTTTATTAATAAATTAATCTCACAATACTCCATAATACCCTTACTTTATCTCTTTTCTCTATATTTTTCTTAAAATTTGTGTCAAAAGCATCAAGCATAAGATTGGTGGACGGGGAGTATGAAATTTGATTTTATAGGTCATGGGTTATTTTAATGCAATAACTTTTTTTTCTCATGGGTGTACATAAACATATTATATTTGGTATTTTCGTATAATATAATTAATAAAATGTAGCACCTACGTCCCCATCTGATTCTATATTTCGAGTTTGTCAAATTAAGAATTCCCTCAACATTTCAATTTAAGGAAAAAAAGAAAAAAGACAGACAAACTATGTTACAAAATGTAAATTGGTTCCTGCAAAAAAAAAAAAAAAAATTGGTGTCATTTAAGATGAATGCCCTTGTATTAAAACTAAACCTGGACCAATGGGCCTACTAGTATGGTCCAAAACAGTAATAATAGGTGTAGTACTATGTCACTGGTCCAAAAGTAACCCTAATTTCCACTTTAGCGTTTGAAGTGCACATTAAATCATTAATACACATTCCATCGAAAAAAATTAAAAAAAATCATTAATAGATATTTCATATCGTACTTAATATGTAGATGCACGTCACGTGTAACTAAATAATTATTAACCGCATTTTAATACAAAATGCTTATTTTTATTTTCTATAATTCTTATTTATACACATATTTCTACAATTTAATGTCATAAATTCGTATACAAAATAATTATTAAAACGCATTTCAATACGAAATGCTAGTTGTAATTTAGTTTCTAGAAACTCTAAGGTAATGCTACTACAAGTCTACAAAGAAAGAAGGATGGATATGATTTTCTTTAATATCGTTTTGCACTTGTTTTTAAGTTTCGTCATACATTACGTAATGTACTTTTTTATTGTTAAAATCATAGGGGCGTTCAAAATTATGCATATTAAGTTCTATTTGCATAATTAAATAAATTTCAAATAGAGTGATGATCTCCTTTGGAAGTAAAGGTATGATTGGTATGTTGGAATAAATTAGGAATGAAATGATCATTCCTTAATCTATTCCAAATATAATGATTGGTATATTTTTTTGGAATGAATCATCATTCCATTAGGAATGGTCATTCCCAAAAATAAAAGAATTGTGATTCATTACATACCCCATGGGTTTATGTATTTCAAATCTTGAGGAATGATTTTTTTTCTTCCATAAATAATATTATCCTTTATTTTTTATTTTTATAATATTATCTTCTACCCATAACAACAATAATAATACTAAGTTAATAATATTATTTTATTAAAAAATTATACTCCAACAATAATAATAATATTAAATATAATAATATTCGAATATATAAATAATATAAAACTTTCAATATTAATACTATATCTCAAAAAATGTAAATTTTAACAATTATCAATAATTTATTAATAAGAATATAAATATTATTATTTAATAATATATTATTAATAATATAAAATATTATTGTTTAATAAAAATATTAAAAAATATATAAAGTTTATTAACTCAAACTTTCCAAAATAATTTAAAACATATTATTATTATAAATATATAATTTTTAATAAAAAATATTATTTTTGCAATTATAAAAATATTATTTTTAAAAACTTTAAATAAAAAATAAAAAATTTAACAATAATTATATATTAAATATAATTTTAATAATTATTAAATATAATTCAAAAGTAGATTCACCGATTTCATTCCTAAACTATATCAATCATAAAAATAATCATTTCAATTTCATTTCATTCAGACATTCATTCCATTCATGAATTCATTCCATTCAGCTGTAATTACATTCAGTAATACCAATCATGCCCTAAGAGTATACTAATTTGGTATCAATTTATGTAAACTCCGTTTTTGCTCATTTAAAAATATTTGCTTTTATTTGTCATCTACTGGATTGGGCTGTGAGCCAATCCTATTTATAATTATTTTAATTAATTTTTCTCATTAGAATTTCACATTCCAACCATTTTTAAATATTTAACCGTACATTAATGGGATGCATATTGTCTAGTAGATATCAGTAGAAAAATATAAGATGCATGTTGTACAGTTGTACTCTGACTTTAACAACGGTAAACAGTATTTTTTTTAATGAAAAGAATTGTACAAATTATATGGTCTGATTTTGGAGTAACGGCAATAATTCTGATTTATAAACAGCAGCAATTATAATAACTAATCTGACGGCGATAAATCAATTTTAAACTTGATTGTTATTTTGACCGTATTGAGCTCTAATTAACAAACTTTTAATTACTGAATGATCTAAAATAAATATGTGTGAAATTGTGAACTTTATTTACTTTTCACTCCTAATTGTTGTGTTATACTGTAATTATCATCCGAATGAGGTAATGCTTTAAAGTTAAAGTAAGGCATGCATGAACACTTTTCTTGCATTTTACTCATAATATATGCTGACATTATTCTATTAACTTTCTTCAAAAGTCAATCTAATTTATAAACCACTTTTATTAGCTGGAATTCCATGTTTGTCACACATACAAAGCAACAATTTTTCACACACATTTTTTTCTACCTTTTCCTCTTCCTTTTTCACTAGGCGATTAGTCAATCACAGTGGTTGATTCGATTTTCTTGATTTAATTTCTTATTTTATCAATAATTATTAGGAAATAATTTAGTTCTGTTTCTGAAACACAATTACTAACCTAGTACACTTTTTTCACATTTATTAAATTTAATTTACGTAATTGTTAATATTTTGTCTTTACATGCAAAATTAAAACCATGACATAAGTATACACTTTGATTCTGGAATACTGAACAGTTGTAAAATGCAGATCATGTAAAGTAAGATGGAAGGAGTTTTGAAGTCACGATTTCCATACTTTATATTCACATTAATTTCGAGATTTGAATAATTGACTTTTTTGTGAAAGCCTCTGCAAATTCAGATCCTCCGGCTTGTATTTTTAAATTCAAAGTTAAAGTCTTCACCTAAAAAGGTGCTATAATCGAGAATAGTGTGAATGTATTTTTTATAACTCGATATCCGGCCCAAGGACAGACTAATTCAAGGGATCAGAACCCACCGTCCATTACCTGGCTCACTTCATGCCAGAATAGTGTGAATGTATTACTATCATTACATTTATATTAACACAACTCACACGTACCTATATAAATACGTCCAAAATAAATTATATAAATACATATAATAATAGTATATCTTTCATTAAGTCGACAGTTTCATTGCGCTTTCATATAATACTAGTATACCTTATTTTGTATATAAATAATAATAATAATAACAATCGCTAATGGCTAAAATTTTCGATATTTTCGTCATAGGAGGGTCTTTTTTTTAAAAAAAAAAGGTTTCACAGTTAATTAATTAAACTACAACTACTATTCCATGTAGAAGCTTCTTTCATTCCTGATTATTATTCACACCTGCTTGAGTTTTCAATCACTCTACCTAATTTTCGATCAATTTAGTTTTGTCAATAATTATAAAAACTACGTAAAGTTTAATATAATTCCAAGCAAAATTATAAATGCATACTACGATCTTCTATGTGACAAATTCTTCAAATAATCATCCAAAAAAAATGAGCATACATATCTTAGACGGTTCCACGAGAAAATAGCTCCAATTCCAAATTACAAAAAAACACCTCAAAAATTTGCTTCTACCATTCAAATTGCAAGAAAAAAAAAACATTACAGGATTGTACAATAAATATAAATATGTCAAAATAGATTCTGCAATTTATAATTAATCACCCTAAATTACACATTAGTCACACATTAGTCTACTAGCCCTTCCCTTGGTACATAAACTACATAAGCAAATTCAACTCCAATCAAATAATAATTAGAAAAAAAAAATCAAGAAAGTGAGAAATGTCCTAGCAGAAACAAGAACGATTTGAAGAACCGAGGCGAGTGTAATTATAATTGTAATTATGACGTGGTAAATTAGATCTTCTCCTTCTAATTCTATTGTTGAGAAATAAGCCAACAGTGATGTTGATTTTGAAACAGAGCATTTTCCTAAATTTTGTTGCTGATTTGAGACGAACCCAGATCACCTTTTTGACTCTGAAGAATGACTTCTTGATTTTTTCACCTACACTTTGCTTTCTTGAAAACTGGTAGCTTCTCAAAAAAAGCTGCCTTTTTTCAAGGTGTTGTTTGTATCCTGGAGGCCATATTCGAGTATAGTTGAACGCCATGGATGAAAGAAATATTTTAGAGAGAGAGAAAAAGAGGCAAATGGGGTTTAAAATTTAAAGGGGATTGGTGGTGGCTTTTATGGTGCTTCTGTCTATGTATTTATTTTGCTTCAACGACCACAGCGCCGTCTCTCTCATTCCGTCACTCCATTCTTCTAATTTAATATGCATGTTTTGAATTTTAACACGTGGAGGCAGGATTTTATTTTTATTTTTTGTACCTAATTAATTAAAGTCCTGGTCGACATATATGTACGTGCTAATATATGATGTCATGTTAATCACTTTTTAATCTATTTCTTTAACATGATAAAATACCGAAAGAGGATGATTAAATGGATTGTTTTTAAGCACGCCATCCCATCACATTAATATTAATGTATACTACTAGAAGAAGAAATATCATTGAAGCATGCATTAATTCTATCCATTTCTTATGAATTCAACGTATCTTCAGTAACGTAATATTAATACATTCATTTGATGTGAAATTGAAAAAATCATGCGGACTTATGATTTAATAAAAAGATAATTAATGAGCGTGGGGTGCCATATATTTTACATTTATTATGCAAAAGATGACTAATCGTTGGTTTCCAAAAAGAAAAATATTAAACAGATGACTAGTCTTTGGATAAAAGAGAGATTCATTTCAGCTACGGAAAAACACAAAATATGAGATCACGATTGCGGATAGGCATCTTCCATTTCATATTGACTCCACTTCTCTTCTTACTACCAAATAAAGTATACATGAAATAAAAAGAAAGAAATTAGCACTTTTATCTCACATATTCATTAACCAATCAAAAGCAAAAATTGGTACCAATTAGCGGGTAGGGTGAAAATACATTTAATGTAGATCCATCTAACACAAGAATTTGTCCAATCAAACAATTCAAAAAACCCTGAATGTACAAATTAATGACCCTCATGTTCAATCAATAAATGGGCACACAAACAATAATGTCTGCAACTACCACAGAAATGACATGGCAATGGAAGAATGATCAAGCTCAATTAACTCCAGTTACTATAAGAAAACAGCAAGCGCGTCCCCAACAATATATACAAAAACGAATATCAGTAATTCTAGTGTGATGGAGAAAGGAAATATCTAATGCCAAAAGAAAAGGGAACATACAGAATGTCCATAAATGCTCCACACACCACGAATGTCACCTTGTACCATCTTCATTAGCTGCAGGCACTTCTGTTGGATAGTTGGTCATGTCTATGTCAATAAGGGTAAGATCATAAGGCACAGCAACGGGATTCGTTGCATCAATGAGCTCTGATGTGTTCACAGCCTCTAAATTAATGATATCTGGTGTAGTACCAGAATGTGGAGTTGTGCTTTCTGAAGATGATAGACTGCACAACTGTATGTCTTCCAACTTATTCCCAATCATAGTTTTGCTTCTTCTAGCTGAATCCATCTCGGGGCCCGTTGGGACAAAAGTTCGGGCCCTGTACTTTCTTGATCCATCGTCACCCTCACTGGGATTGTACAACACATAATCATGGTATGTTGGGGCAAACTGTGAAAGTGAATATGGCAGTCAGAATAAGTGTATTGAGTAACACTTGGGTGCACCAGTTGCAACGTGCAAATGGTGCACAACTAATATTGTTCAATGGAAACAACAACTACTGTTCAGTGAAAACAACTAATATAGTAATATTGACCAACTAATACCTTTTATTAAAAAAACTAATACCATTCAAAATTGCATTTGATTTGCACGGTGCAACTGGTGCATAGAAGTATATGCCACGTGAATTATGAAAAATCATGAAATGGAATCCAATGAAGCCTTCGTCCAGAGTGAACTTATAAAATGACACCAAAGTTTACAAAAATTACAACCAAACACCTTTGACATCTCAATATTCGATAAGCATACCATATGATGTATTAATGTAAGCTAGAAACAAGTACTTCCAGAATAATCTTTGGCAGCTTTCCTTCAAATTTTCGGACCAAAAAAGAGAAACCCTCAAACAAATTTTAGTTGACGAATTGCAATTAAAGCACCAAAATTTAGTCTGAGATACTCATCCCTTGATATCATACCATTAATCCATTAAAACATTCTATAATCGATTAAATAATTGGACCAAACCTCAAGGGACGTAAATGTCATTCACCCACTATCAATTTGCAACTTGTTACCTGATGAACTGTATCATGGTAAAAGTCGTTCAACTTCACAGCGTGTGTAAGGCTTGCAGTGAATCCACGATTTGCACCAATATTTGCACCAGCATACTCTCTGTAGGGGAAAGCATAAAGATGCCCGGCAGCAGCAATAAGCATCTCGACACAGATTATGAAACTTTGCAACTTTGCAGCGTCTTTAGTGTCTTTTATAAATTCAGTCTTGGCAGCAAGGAAAACCAAAACACCCTAGTAGAGAAATGTTTAAAAACAAATTTCAGAATTCTCAGCACAAGAGACTTTTATTTTAAATTTAAATTAATTGCAATTAATGGCAGTAAATCGTCATCAAGCAAAGGTAGGGGTAAACGTGCTACCAATGCATGGATTAAGGAACTTTCAACCTTACTCGTTTAATGTAATACCTGCCAGTATGTAAGAAATACTACGGATTTGATTATGATAAACTTGGGAACTGGATTGAATGGCTGAAGCAAATCTCGACAAGCCACATAAAACAAGGCCAACGCATAAAGTGCAACTGAGTACGAGATTGTATAGATAATGGTTAGGTAGAGATATGCTTGCATCGGGTTGAAATTCCCATCTTCATATTTCCCTTTTTCGTACAGTATTAAAGTAACTACAACCAAAAAGGGCTTCAGGATCACAAACTGCAGACACCCTTGTTTGCACCTTCGTATAAAGCGCCTGCATAGCATCATCAACCATAAGTTAACCAAACCAACTTAGGAAGTGAAATATTCACATGTAATATACGAGCCATCTTCACCAACAGAAATTAAGTAATTTTAACTTGCTTATACTCCAAATAAATTTGATTTTTTTTCAAAAAAATACAGCCCAAACTAGACTAGACATTGAACAAAGACTTAATAACGAAAACTGAGGAGCCAAATGACAGCAAGAATACACAAAGCCACTTACACATTCACTTCAAGAACTCACTCATAAATGTAGGGTAATAAGAAAAGCACAAGTAATTAAAAAAAAAGGTAAGTTCACAGCAAATAAGAAAGATCAAGTTTCAAGAGCCGACAAACTATTCTAACCAGCCAAAACAATCAAAAGAATACTTAGATCTTCAAAGCCCTACAACTCTCCAACTAAAAAAATGATGACCCCTCCAATCTGTTGTGAATCTAAGCACAACAGATTAAGACACTAATCTGTGCACTTGGAAAAACTTACGAATCATTTTATTCCACACCAAACTACAGAATTTTTCATGGCCATACACACCTTTCGAAATTCTTATAGTTAATAAAATGATATAGCATGAAGAAAAACTGAAATATTTGAGAATCAAATAATTCAATATCTACATGGGCATATAGCCATATACACCTACTCTCGCGGGTCTAACAAAAAAATAGACCCATCTTCCATTTACTCTATCAAGAACACCAATAATCTGAAAGAAACTAAAACACAGATGGAACATAGATGATGATCCAGAAAACCTGCAAAACCTTCTATAGGATGAGTAAATTAAGTGCATATTACCATTAGGTTCAAGCATATAGTACTTACCCATCCAAGGGAATTGGGGGGAAGCAACAGGTCATCAAGCAACAATTTGGCTTCAGAAATTTTCCAGACAGACTTACAACAACAGCCCCTGGACCGCCTACCCATGCTAGGCACAGTGATAAGAAATTATAGATGACCCAAGCTTCATATCTGCAAAAACAAGTATCATATTAAGAATCGTCAGAACATGAAAAAAAAAAAAAACAAGTCAGCAACAGCTAATACAACATAGTGAACCAACCATTCCGATTGAAGGTGATCGAGGAAATATAGCAAGAATTGGAGTAAAATATGCAACAAACAGCATCGTGTTGTGCCATGAAAGGTGTGTACAATAATTTATGTATTTATATTCCACATAAATGCATTGCTCAAAATCATCCTTAAACTAAGGAAAAAGTACATCAGCAAACTCATGTTTAAGTTAAAAGGTAAAGATGACAAAACAAATGCATTGCTCAATTCTTATATAAAATCATCCTTAAACTAAGGAAAGGCATCAACAAACTCACATTAAAAGGAAAAGATGATCAAAAGCATTCATATATTTTTCATTTCGGTTGTGTTAATACCTTGAAAGGAGGGAAATGAGGATATAGAAAACATATACATTGAGTGCAGACTAGGGGATAATGACTTAAAGCAAGCCAATGGAAAAAGTAAGAAATACAAATTGAAGGAAGTTAGCAGCTAAGTAGTGGATAAATGTAACAGGATACAATGTAATAGTTGAATAATATCTTATAATATACTGCAATTGCAGTTGTTCACCAACAATTCAATGATCATCTGCATACTGTTCTTTCAAGTTGATAAAAAGAGTTTGCTAGTCCAAGTGCATTGTGGTGATCTAAAAGGAAGGAGAGTGAGACTATATTTTCACAATAAAACCATGCAGGCCAAATTTCTATGCATTCACACACCTCTTCAACTCTTGATGATACAGACTAAATCACTAATCGCTAATAAAAATGAGCAGCATAGAGCATTTATCATATATTACTCGAATTTTGCCATAATATAAGAAAAATGCAAAAACCATACTTACATTTCTCTGATTGAATTGAAGTAAATTGTGCTGCTATCTAGTACCAGAGACAAGAAAGACATCAATGCATAAACCTGTTAACCAATTACAAAATCGTCAGAACATGTCTACAAGAAGAATAAAGCATGCAAAATGTGCAGTTCCACAAATAGATACAATGCTAATATTAGTTTTGATGAATCTTGTATTAAACATGAATTTTAATGGATATATTACACTGCAATTTTAAAGATATTGCAACATAAATTATGGTATAGACTTTGGGGCCACTAAATTCATTAATTATTGCTTAGCACTAACAGAGTCAGGGTCTCTCTTTAGTTAAAAAGGAATGTTATCCTTGATAGGAATCTCAATTAGCTCACATTAATGTTGCTAACCCAACTACTACAACATTTGGTAGCATAACCCCATATGTAAAGTTAACTTTCCTAGACACTAAGACTTCAGTATGTGTTCATGAATCTACCATGTGCTTACAAGGGTGCACTTTGTTTCCCCTAAATCTTCGCTTCAGCACTATCTCCATCTATTTCTTTCACTTCAACTACTCTGGAATGTCGTGCACAACACCCAAGAACAGTCATTGGCAATCTTTATTATCTATTAAATACAAATTTGCAACTTCAATCTTCTCAAAACTCATATACTCTCTTGTAAATTTACCAGACTGTGGAGGGAAATTACTTCGCACTTGTTCCTCCTTAAGTGTAGAGGATGCATGTAGTCACGTGAAAGTGGATGCTAATCCATGTATATAGTAAAAAAGGATCTATATTTAACAGAAAAATTAGAGAATACATATGCTGTCCGAAAGAAGGAAAAAAATTCTCTAATACGTCAATAAGAAGAGGGGGAACAGAGCAATAAAAGGCTGAAAGAGAACCAAAAGTATCATTGCAGAAAAAGAAGAATCAGCTGTGTCATGAAATACCTTTAAACTAAAGCCAGAATTGATTCGTGTCTTTTATAATACAAATTCAACTGCTAACTATAAATAAGTCATATCCGCCATTTGTACCTCCAATTTTCTCCCAAAAGAATGAAACAGTTTACATGTCTCAAACAGCAATTCTTGCAGTTTGGTTCTCTTAAGAATTTAAACCCATTGTCCATCACATATTTGTCAGAGACACATGAAGGTGATTTTTGACGTGGTTATTTAAGTCATTTGTATCAATTACAGGATGAACCGAGAGTTGTTTAAGTTTTGTGACCCATTTCCTCCATGACCCTTTAACATGCAAATTACTCTAGCAATTGGTGACTAGTAAAGAAAGTAAATCAAAATGGAGGTAGACGTCAAAACAGAAAATATAATATCTAGCTATCATTTATAACCAGCTTTGCATCAATCCTGCTATGCCACTCATATATCCACTTACCAAACGAGTGTCACAAACATATCACTCGCCTACACTAGTAAACTGAGATGGTTCTTCACAGTCCTTAGAATCTAATAGAAAGAAATCACAATTAGACTTAAACTTCACACTGAATCATAGCACATTCACAGAATATGCATCATACAACCTGATTGTTACAAAATTCCAAGGAAGTATTGTGACCAAATGATAACTGAAATAATCAGCGGTGTGAATCACAAAGTAAGTCACCAAACATTTAAATCGGAGACCAGAGCAATAGATAATATGAAGACCAACAGAGAATTAATTTACTCACCGGAACCATAAAGATTATGCGAACAATGTATCTCTGATATGTGGGCTCAGTATAGTTCAATAAATGATTGTAAATGTGGAGAATTGCTAATGTTATAGCCCCAATTGTACAAGGCAATGCTATCAGTATGTAGAATATTGTCGGCCCCATTTCCAGGCTCTTCTTCAGAAGAAAGCCTGATAATATACAAAAGTTATATATCTTAAATTATATATATAAGAATCGAATAAACATGATTACAAATTACAAACCGCGACAATTGAATTCAGTTCTTTGTCTTTTCACTGATTGGAACAATTTTGACTGATGTTCATCGGGCTGACTCTTTTCCTAAATTATTCAGAAACATGTAAAACCCTAATCCCCAAAAGAAGAGCATGTGTATCCACAGCAAAGACTGAAAAGGAATCGCAAAATAAACATTAATCACATAAAACCCCAACGATTCATCAAAACAACGAAAAAGAAAGAAAATCAAACTGGGTCCTCCAAACGGCAAGAATAAACACTGTCGCTACAAAGTTCAAAATACGCGCAAGAAATCAATGTTGACGGTGAAATGAAAGGAAATAGAGCCCAATTTTCTTCAACTCACCTTGTCGATAGAATCAAGGGTAGCAGTTCTTGACACTAAATACAACGAAATATCGATCCGCTGAGAGATCAATTTTCAGAATCAAAAGAATTGGAATTGAAATAAAGAGGGCAGTACACTGTTGCGCTGTGAGAATTCTTGAGAGGGCAATAATGGCGGCTTAGTTGAGATATTTCGCTGTGCAATGCAATGCTGGCGTATAACCGACTCCTATTTGTAATTTACGACTCCCTCTGTTAATTGAAACCAAATCTGCACATTAGGTTCTGTATAAAATTAATAAAAAAAATTAACTCGTTTATGAATAAAGTATGTTTGAATTTATGAAAGTTAAGTACGTATGTTATTCTATTTGCATTTAAATTTGATTTTATCATTAGTCATTTAAACCTCAATATCAAATATAAAGAAAATAAAAATGTGTTGGTTTATTGTACATTAAAAAAAAAATTATAAAATAAACATTGTTCCATGCATGCATTTTTCCTAATAGAAAAATACAAAGGATTTGTTCCATATAACATTAAAATTATATAGTAAGGTAATATCAAATACACATTGATTTTAATTTTTTTAAAGTATCACTATTGTGTGTGTTACAATTCATACTGCACAACGATGAGATTTTTAAATTGATTGATCCTAACACTTTTTTAATTAAGGACACATTTTTTAATTAAAGATTATTTTCTTAACATAGCTTCATTAACTTCATATTTTAATTAAGTATTGTACCCGGTCCACAAGCCACTTGTCACGTGTTCGCTAAACGGACACGTGGACCAATACATAAAGAAGACAGTCCCAACTACTCAAGGGACGCTCGCCAAGCTGGTGAGCACACTACGTGGCCACTTGGACTCACCACGTGTTCGTTCACCTTGGGCGAGCACGGTCCACGTCACACATGGGCACACCAACATCAGCAGGGTTTCGCCCAAGGACAAAGTGTGTGCTCGACAAGGTAGGCGAGCACGAGAAACAACAAGCCGGCCCCAAGGTACGAGCACAAATACACCGAGCAGGAGGTTTTATTTAAAATTGCAATTTATAATATTTTAGTTGGAAATACGAATTCTTTTGTTGGGCTTTCAGTAAACATCAAAGCCCATTTGCTGGATTATTTATTTCCTTTGATTATCTATACATTGGATGTTTTCTTAATGACAAAAATTTATATGAGACAGTCTTATGTATAAGACGATGTAAAATTTAGTTCAAATTAACACCCACTCCTTCAAAAGTCTCAAATTATGTTAGCTGATAACAATCAGCAGCTCATCATCTGCTGCTCTAACTTTGGCAGGAAGAACTTTGCCAGGAATAAAGTAATTTGTAAAAAAAAATTATCACTGTTTTAAAATATTTTATATTTTTAAAAAATGAAAGTTTTTTGTGCATAACAGTGATAATTTTTTCACATAATAATGATAGTATTCATGTATAGATCTGATTCACAGGATACTTTTAGATCTCTTAGTTAATGTTTATAATAGGTTTAAAATAAACTTAACTAAATAATGGATGAATAAATCAAATCAAAGTCATTCAAAAAATAAGTAATTTATGTGTTTATTGAAACTCAGGCACAAGGAAACTTTATGCATTTATTAAAACATAACCATAGGCATACTTTGAGTATTTCATATGAAACAGGGTTATCGATTATATTTATTTTGGAATTTCTAATAATAAATAACTATTTATTTATATGGCTATTTATGCTAATTTAAAGTCAAAGTTTGTGCCTATGGAAAACGTTGTGGACATATTTTTGAAATTCACTAGTGATTATCTCGTAGATATGCTTTAGACTACCTTATTTCGATTTATTAAGACGTCAGACCACCTAATATGGAAAATAATGGGTTATCAGTTAACAAACTTAATTTATGCACTCAGGTATACGTATGTTCATGGGGATTGGGTTTGTCATGTCACATGTGTGGTGACTAATTGAACTTGGTGTATTTGTATTGAGTGATGCTTTGAAAGTACCAAGGCAAAATGATATTGACGAGTGTATATAACACATGTTGCCATCTTAACCACAATAATTATTTTAACGATTGAATGCACTCTTATTTTATTTCTAACCGTTGTAATTGCAATAATGAAAACTAAAAAATTAAGTGCACGTGAGAAGTTGAGAACAACATGTGTAGTTATATAGAGTCATATACTTTCTCTTTTTATGTTTTACAAATGAATATTCTACACTTATATATTCAAGTTCACCTCCCTAATAGATGGTGAAGATAATTTTGATTTAGCAATGGAGAAATTTATAAAATACTTTATGATTCTTACATAAACTTAAACATTTTAAAATATTCTATGCACATCTATACTATATTAGAAAGTTCTATGTGTTTACATAGATTTATAAGAAACTCTTATACTTTAAAAGTTTTTTAAGAATAAGGTAATCTTATAAATGATAAAAGAAAAAGTGGAATAACTCAAGCGGTAAGAATATTATCACTTATGTCGTGAGGTCATGAATTTTAGTCATCATTTGTATAATAAAAAAAAGGGATAAAAAAAGAGTTGGACCCAAGATGACCCCAAAATTAGAAAGCATGTCACTGACTCGAAAGTGACCAAGCGACAAAAACAACAAACATGTTTGTACCATATCTACGAAACAAGTCTATCCAATAATGTACATAAAGAACAAATCAAAAAGCATGTTACTGACTCGAAATTGATCAAACGACAAAAATAGCAAATTTAGTTATATCATGTCTACCAAACAAACCTATCCATTAATGTACACAAATAACAGTTTATCTAGTAAATAATAATTAGAAATTATATAATAAAATCAAACTTTTTTTTTTACCATTACACAATAATAATATTTATAAAAAGATAAAAAATGTATATATTTTTTGAAATTGTAAAATATTAATCCTTTCGTGAATCTACGTGTTATGCATTAGATTTTGTAAAAAATTATATCAAATCTGGTGAAACTTTTTCATGAACTTATAAATTAATACCGGGTAGGTCTTGTATGCATCCGGGTGCACCGTGCACTTATAGTGCATTTTAGAAGCGTGCAACTTGTTATGCTGAAAAGTGCAACTTATTTATACAAAAAAGTGCAACTGTTAATATGTGTACATAGTTGAATGCTTCTGTTTGGAATAGTTGCACGTTTTTGTTTTGTATAGTTACACGCTTCTAAAATGCAATATGAGTGCACGGTGCACTCGGGTGCACATGAGACCCACTCATTAATATCATAACACTTATTAATTGATACTATTACACTTATAAATTGAAATTATAATATTAAATACTATAGATATTAATTTATAAGAATAATAATATTAATTTATAAGTGTAATAATATCAATTTTATAATATGAATAAGTTTCACTTGAGAGTTTGTGTCAAAACAATTAGTCCCTCCATCTAATAGTTTATGGTAAAGTTGTCATTATTTTTGTCCCATAGTTTATTGTAAAGTTGATTTATTATTTTATCACTTTACCGCATAAAATACTAATAAACAACTATTTTTATTCTCAACTACCCATCACTTTATCACATAAAATATTAATAAACAATTTTTTTTATCCCAACACTTTATCACAAAATCCTTATGAACAGTAAGAAAACTATAAACTATGGAATGGAGGGAGTACTAACATGTAGGCCACGTTTAGTTTAGTTGATATGATAGATTGGGGTGATAGGATTATGGGGGATTGTATTGTTCCTGGTCATTTCATTTTCCAACAATGTGTTTGTTTGATTTGATTGATAAACCCAAAATATACTGTATTGATAAAATAAATGTGAGTGTTTGGTTTGTGTGATAAATGTTAAAATAATTGTAATTTGCCTAAAATGCCCTTTAACAATACAATGGCAAGATACAGATATTCAGCTTCATTTTCATTTTTTGTCTAACCCTAGAAACCAAATTTCATAGATTTTGCAATTCTCATCAACAGATTGTTCCCGTTCCCGTCGTTCATCATCAAAAGGCTCTAAATCGGACTGAATTGAGGAAATTGACGTCATAACTGGGGTCAACTCGGAGCGGAAGGTTCTTTGTGATGGTAGAGAAGATTCGTAGGCATCAGCATTGCATGGAACGACCAGCTTTACCATGCTCGCGAGGTTTGCTTTAGCCAGAGACTATTGTATATTCGTCGTGGTAGGGAAAACATAAGATTGAAACTGACCTGAATAACTAGTCAGAAATGGTTCGTTTCCAACTGCAACGTACCTGAAATTATAAACAGTAAACATCCAAGTTGACGTTAAGTCAAAATATCAATTGAAGAAATTGCTTTCAAACTCCAGAAAACAAAGATTACTTAGTTTTCGAGACCCCATTATAAGTCTATCCATATATGTTCTGATTTGTGAAATATACAAAATATAAAAAAATGTTGTTTTTCCACATTTTGATCTTCTACTCAATGCACGGGGTGATTAAATAGTTGAAACATCTCTTTTGATACCAATAAATCATCTACATTGCAGAATTAACAAAAATGTTGTCAATCCATGCTCAAACAAGAACTGTATGGATTATCATTTGTCAAATGCACAATACATTAACCACACATCATTAATTTGAAAAGCGAAGAGTTCTTAATCAGAACAAGTCTAGAAAAAGTAGGGAGTATCTCAGAAAAGAAGCTTTTGGAGAAGGGGGATTACTAATAACTACATTTTCCCTGGTGTTATTACTAATAACTACAAATTATATTCACCAATTTACTAAAACCTACAAACTATCAATTCTTACCCTTTCTACACCCCCCTCCCCCCCTAAACGTGCAACCATTTACCCGTCCCATCCTACTTTTCCATTTTTCCATTTTTCATCTCATTACACCCTTTCTCTACAGCAAAAAAGTTTCATCTCCCTCCCATTTGAAAAAAATTGAAAATCGAAAATTGTGGAATCAAATCTTGAGTTCTGAAAATGTAATTTTTTTCATGAAATGTTGGAGTGTTCTTGTTAGATTTTCACACACTTGTGCAAAAAGGGGGAACTGATTTTCCACTCATCTGTTCTTTGCTATATTTTTTATTTTTTTTTTCAAATTTTTCAATTTTTTGATTTTTTTTTGTACATGCAGAGATATATATGTAGTTTGTTCTTGTTCTTGGTCTTGTTCTTGTCCTTGAATTGGTTAACATTAACATTGTTCATAAAAATTGATTCATGCTCCTACTTTTTTTGTTGAGACAAATTTTTTGGTACATTCTAAATTGTGCACACCATTAAAATGCTTGAATAATCTCATAATGTTGTTTTTCCTTTTTTTTTTGTTAGGAACTCTCAAAACCCCCAATGGAAGGTTCAAAAGTGATAGAAAGAGGGAAAAAGAAGAATTTCAAACGTAAAAGGATGCATGACGTTGTTGGAGGTTGGGATTTTTTTATTTTTGAGGATTAATACTCAAAGTAACTTGATTTTTTTGTTCTTTGTATATGTTAAACTGATTTTTTTTATTTGTGTGTTTTGAAGGATCTCTTGTTGGTTTAACAAGAAAACGGAAGGGCAAATGTACTATTTCGTCTTGTGTTGTTCATAAATCTGAATATTTTTATTGAAAACCTGGCTTCTTTTGGGAGTAATTAGTCTATGTGTGTGTTTTTTAAGGTTCTCGTATTCGGTCCACAAGGGTGGGAATTTGTGAAGGTATGACTTTGAACTTTTGATGTTCAATATATGGATTTGTTCAAAAAGTTTTTTGTCAGAAACAATGTCTAGTTTGTTTGGGGGGACAGTTTGTTTGTGTGTATTTTGGACTTTGAACTATTGTTCATACACAGTTTGTTCAGAAAGTATGATTAATTTATGTGTGCAATGTTTTTGTTCAGAAAATTGTAATTAACTGTTGTTCAATTCCGATTTGAACATGTTCAGATTTTATTTGGGGTTTGTTGTCCTGTGAACTGTTGTTCAGAAATTTATGTGTGTTTTTTTAGAAAAGGTGTTTAATTTGTTTGTGAACAGTTTGTTTGTGTGTATTTTGGACTTTGAACTATTGTTCATAAAACAGTTTGTTCAGAAAGTGTGATTATTTTATGTGTGCAATGTTTTTGTTCAGAAAAATTGTAATTAACTGTTGTTCAGTTCCGATTTGAACATGTTCAGATTTTATGTGGGGTTGTTGTCCTGTGAACTGTTGTTCAGAAATTTTTTGTTCAGAAATTTATGTGTGTTTTTTTAGAAAATGTGTCTAGTTTGTTTGTGAACAGTTTGTTTGTGTTATTTTGGACTTTGAACTATTGTTCATAAAACAGTTTGTTCAGAAAAGTGTGATTAATTTATGTATACAATGTTTTTTTTCCAGAAAATTGTAAATTAACCGTTGTTCAGTTCTGATTTGAACATGTTCAGATTTTATACCTTTGTTCAACAATTTTATACTATTGTTCAGAATTTTCCTGGATTACTCAAACCGCAACTGGGAATGTTGTGAATGTCCAAAGAAGGGTTTACTATCAACTACAATGTACTACTAGAAATTGTGAATGCGGACAGCGCACACTTACAAGACGTGTGTATTCTGAGACGTTGACCTATAATTATAGATAAAAAATGATATCGTGGTTTATCAATACCACTCTAGATATTATTTTATGCATGGTTTTCGTGAATGAATGTATAATTTTGTTGGATGTTTCTTTTTTTGGTTGTTCTTTGAAGCCAACAACAATATTGGCTTGTTTTGTAATCTTTTGACTATATAGTAGTAGCATCTGTTGTTGACGTAATTGTCTTTTCTTTTTGTGGATGCCGATACAATATAATACGCGAAAAATGCAGGATTGTAAGGTTCAGAATAATATTTTTTTTGTTGATATTGTTGTGTATATTTTGTGGTCAAGAAACCTCTCTTATAAGACATTTTGTAATTTTTAGATTGTCATGCTTTTTTGGGTTGTAATATTCCATTGAATTCATGTATGTGATAACAAACTGAACATGTATGTTCAATGAAAAAATACAGGATCTGAACAAGTGCAATGTTACTGCTTAATATGTTCAGATTTCATTTGAACATGTACAACAGTATAATGAATTTGTTCAATAATAAACTAAACATGTTCAGTAATAAAACTGAACAAACCAATATTGTACTGAACATGTTCAATAATAAAACTGAACTAATCAATATTGTACTGAACGTGTGCAGTGAAATGTTGTGCAGAAAAAAACTGAACAAACGCATATTTTTTACTGTTTTGTGCAGAAAAATACCGCACATTTGCAGAAATCGCGCATTTGCTGCAAGATTTCAGAAAACATAATCATCTTCACCACCCACCCACTCCAAATTCACTCCCAAAATTCAAAATTCATTTTGAAACAAGATTTTAAACGAAAAATATTACATTTTTACACAATCTATGATATATTTTTGCACATATAACTTTTGTAGTTCTTGTTCTTGATCTTGTTCAAAAATCACAATTGAACATGTGTAGAACAAAAACTGAACAAACACACAATATTTACTGTTCTGTGCAGAAAAAAATTAAACAAAACACGTATTTTTTACTGTTTTGTGCAGAAAAATACCACACATTTGCATCTAACTCTATTTCCATCTAACTTAAAAATTAGAACAGATCGAGAGGTCCTTGAAGGCAGTGCTGCATCAGAGATTCGAACCAGCAAATCATCATCTAACTTAAAAAACTGAACATGTTCAGGAAAAACTGTTCGTTTTTCAAACCTGTTCAAAATCAAAAAGCATCCATAAAATTAACAATACACATTCAAACCAAAATCAAAATCCACATTCAAACCAAACCAAACCAAACCAAAAACCACATTCAAGCCAAACCCATATTAATATATTCACATTCAAACCAAACCAAAATTCACATTCAAACCAAACACGCGTTAAAAAATCCACATCCAAACCAAACTCATTAATATGACACTTTCAAAAATTGCTCAAGGAAAGATTTTGTTGTCGGTTTCATCTACCCAAATAAAACTAAACTCATTTAAACCAAACCAAACCAAACCAAACCATATTCCACCTAAAAAATTGAACAACCAAACCTTCGGAATCTGCAAATACCAAAACAAGGGCATCTGTTCCTTATAGATATTGTTTCATCCAACACACCCACACTTGAATGTATAAAGAGACTAAAAAAGTGCATTACTTTTAATTTCCTTCATCACTCTTTATCAAATGACCACCATGTAACACCATTTCCTGCGAATTGTGTGAGCTTCATAGATCTAGGGTTCCTGATTCAAAGGAACGCCACCCCTGTAGCCGCCGCGTCGCAACTGCGCCCACAACCTTCAATCGAACGCAGTTTTCGTCGCCCCATTGCACTTGTATCTGGGTTTTTTTTTCCTTCCATTGTCGTGAATTTGGGATGGATTGTGAGAGAGATGCATAAGTTTTGATTTTGTGAAAGATGAGACGGTTTGAGAGGAGAGAGAGACGAGAGATTTGAGAGATTGAATGGATTTGAATTTGAAAGAAAGGATTTGATTTAAATTTTAGCCGTGTGTTGCTGAGGGGGTAATATTGTCCTTAAAATGTTATTTTGTAGTTTTTAGTAATGTATAAATAGTGTTTGTAGTTTTTAGTATTAGTGTGTAATATTGTGTAGCTAGTAGTAATTTCCCTTTGGAGAAAAGCACTACCTAATGAAAGAAAGATGCCAGTTTCTAACTACTTGCCCTCAAGAATCTCAAAACACAAAGTTCACCATTTTGTATTAAGCAAATCACAACATCCCCAATCTTCCATTTTATGAGAGCTCGAATATATGCATATCTAAAAAAAAGTCAGCAGCTCTTAAAAATAGACAAATTTCTCTTCAGATTAAAGAATAGAATAAATTCAATTACAAAAACCACTTAATTCAAGGATATCACCATAAACTAATCAAGTATCACAATCAATCCTACGCACCAAAATCATAAAAAATAATAAAATAAACAATGAATGAGCCAAACACACAATAAAATTATAAATTAAAGAAGCATCATACTTGATTTTAACACCGCCTTTAACCATATATCTGGAAACATTTTGTGAAACCCAGGAATCGCAAGCAGAAGCAGATGTGCTCAAAAGCGCAAGCAAGAAACATATATCTATTGTTCATGTAAAACAAAGTCACATATAATAGATAAAACATAATATATCCTTAATACTGATTTAATATCATCTTAAAAGCATCAAACACAAAACTCTTTCATGAGTGCACCAACATACAACACCAAAATGAGGGAAGGTAGACTTAC
Organism: Stenogyne calaminthoides; assembly: GCA_037126765.1. NCBI lineage: Eukaryota > Viridiplantae > Streptophyta > Magnoliopsida > Lamiales > Lamiaceae > Stenogyne > Stenogyne calaminthoides. The sequence continues at coordinate 12,304,443 of JBBCBC010000037.1, read as the reverse complement.
ATTTGCTATGAAGCCAAATCGAATTGAACTTATGGTGGGGAAGGATTAGGAGGATAAACAAAGTGCAAGTTAGCATCACTGCAACAAAATCAAAAAAACAAAAGATGATGTCAACTACATATATGTCAAACTTCCTTCATCACACAAATTTGAACAGTATTATGCACAGATCCTAATGACGAGGCAGAAATAGATTTTATCAAAATTCCAAAAGCAAGAAGAATATATGTTGAACATCAAATACCGCCTGTATTTCTGTTCTATGTTGTATTTTAAAAATTTGCTGACAAATCATGTAAACAAAAATACAAATGTAAGAATCAAATAACACAAAAGCAGAATCAAATCGCACCTGCTTCATCAAATCACAAAATCAAAATCCCGTGTACATTTCATTTCAAAATAGACGACAACATGTAGAAATATGAAATATCATATTGAAGTCGCACAAAAAATCACCTTTAAAAAAAGAATCAAAGAACCCTAATTTCCAAAAAACCAATACATTTTTCTGAAATCCTTTTCGACGAGAATCATCAGTGGAAGAAACAATAGAAGAGAGACACCTAATCGTAATTGTTAATTGATTACCTCGTCGCGCAATATGTCGGACTGAATTGTTCTACTTTCCTGTGAATTTCGTCTTTCCGCTCACCAAATCCGACGAAGCTTCATGAACAGAAAATGGAAAAGAGGTAAATCCGAATGGTATATAAAGTGGCATTTTGGTAATTGGGTTGATGTAAAAGGGCATAATCGTCTGAAGTTATAAGAGAGGAGAACAAAATTGTAATTTCGCAAGTGGTTGAAACGAATTTGTTATCTCTGCCCCACCCCCGAGACCCCGATACCAATTATCACCGGTTTGAGTGATAAATTTATTTATTTGGTAACGGGCTGGGGTACAATCCTGGGCCAGAGTCATCCATACCAAACACATTATTGGGTTGTACAAATTTGTCTATCATGCCTAATAAATCAAACCAAACGCGGCCGTAGTGAACGTAAACAAATCGTGGCCATTTATCCTTGCCCATGAAACAAAAATTACTCCATATAAAACGTAGGATAAAAGTTTTTTTTTTTTTAGAAAATGACTTCATTGATATGGAAATGATTAGTACAAATACAAGTTCAGTTCTACGGACGACCTACTGTCGAAACAGATCCTAACTCGAACCAATCGTGAGAAACGAGGAGGATATAATCACAATCAACGATATAAAGACAAAGAAAAAAAAGCGCTCGAAAGTAAAAAAAATAACCAAAGTTACAACAACCGACCACAACAACCAGACAGACTAGACCAAAAAACGGAAAGACAACAAACATACGTCATACCAAAAAAAGAAGCCAAAAGGAAGGCAGTCACACAACAGAAAGGTGAAGAGAAAACTAAATTCTAAAACACAAAAATAAACAAAAATTAAAGATCCGACGGAAACGATCCGCCCACCGTCGTCGTGACTCCGGTGTCCGATCGGTTTGCCGGACCGCCGCCAACCTCTAGGTGACTCTCAAACCGGCCGTGAGGAAAGTTGCAGCGAGGAGCGGAGGAAAGAGGCGGTTTCGTGTTCTGGTATCTTTTCGCAGAGAGATTGCGATGAGCGAATTCTCTAGAGAGAGAAAGTGGTAAAAGTTGTTTATTTTCCCATGCCAGACAAAAAATTAAAAGTAGGATAAAAGAAAATATTTTAAATTAGGAGTATATTTAAATTGCAAAATATCCAGCTGAAGACGCCCTAAAATTGGAAATATAAGTATCCCATAAATCCCAGAGCATAGAGTGATAGAGGTGGAAGTTTGTAGTACCATACAAACATAAACCCCTTCTTCCACCCTTATCTCTTCCCCATTTCTCTCTCGCTCTACCATGGCCTCCTGTTCTTCATTCGGGGTTTCCTCCATATACCAAGCCAATCCATCTCTCGATGTCTCCAGAAAGCCCATCGCAGCGCCGCCGTTGTTCCTCCGTTCTCCCGCCGCCAATAATCCCTTCAGACTTTTTTCGGCCGCTCCGTTTCGCTCAAATTCTTCCATTTCCTTCGTTCCTTCGGCCGTCGCGACTCCGAACTCTTCCGTTTTGAGCGAGGAGGCGTTCAAGGGGCTCGGGTTCGGAAAGGGAGGCCTCGATGTTAGCGACAGCGAGTATGAGGAGGATTTTGGGGGTGAAGGGGAGGAGGTTGCAGTTGTAGACAAGGATGAACTCGCACTTTCTAAATTGGGGTTGCCTCAACGCCTTGTGGATACGCTTGAGAAGCGTGGGATTACTAGCCTTTTCCCCATTCAGGTATGGTTTGTGCTGTTTGTGTTTTGATTTGTTTGTCGTTTACTCTGCTTTTATTGGGATTTGAGTTTAGTTTGAATTGCGAATGATTGTGTGGTGTTTCTAGTGGTTAATTTTCATTTAATCATTAGCTAATGGGTAGTGGAATTGCAGCTATGGAAGTACTTTTGGATTTGTAAGTCAAAGAATTAGGAGCATACAGAAGTTTAACGTAGCGTGGAAGGTCCAGAATTAGAAGGATAAGATTAGGGCAACCCTAATACTATTATATTTGTTGAGCATGTACTGAATTCAGCTATGGATAAGATACAACGGAAAGTTATATCTCAAATGATTTGCCTAATTTGACCATGAAGAAAGAATCTTAGTTATTTTGCCGTAACAATCCTTTTCTTTTCTGAGTTACAGATTATCTTGGTTCTATCATATCACCTCTTTACCGTTCTGCTTTAGTTACTGGATTAATGTTTCCGTAAGCTTACTTGTAAATTATTGCATATGTATAAATAAAGAAAACTAGTTCTTAGATTCAATTATTTTTCATATTGATTCTTGTGGGTTTTCTCTGGATATATTTCGCAGCCAATTCTTGCTTTTAATTTTTTGCTTGTGCAGAGAGCTGTCTTAGTGCCAGCACTAGAAGGGAGAGACATAATTGGTCGTGCTAAGACTGGAACAGGAAAAACATTGGCTTTTGGCATCCCGATAATCAGAGGAATTGATGATGCTGTACAAGAGAGAGGTTCTATGAGGTATATTATAGTCAATAAAGTGTTACATTAACCTACTCTTGGTTCTATTCAGTGAAATAACGCCTCTCTATTTTTTAAAGACGTGGGCGGCTTCCAAAAGTTTTGGTTCTTGCACCTACCAGAGAATTGGCTAAGCAAGTGGAAAAAGAATTTTCAGAGTCTGCTCCATACCTTAGCACGGTTTGCATCTATGGAGGCGTTTCTTATGTTACACAAGAGAGTGCACTTTCTCGTGGAGTTGATGTTGTTGTTGGGACTCCTGGTAGAATCATTGATCTTATAAAAAATAACAGCCTGAAATTGGGGGAAGTCCAATACTTGGTCCTCGATGAAGCAGATCAAATGCTTGCTGTGGGATTTGAGGAAGATGTTGAAACCATTCTTCAGAGGCTTCCGACAGAGAGGCAGAGCATGCTGTTTTCTGCAACCATGCCGAGCTGGGTAAATAGATTAGCCAGGAAGTACTTGAACAACCCCTTGACCATTGATCTGGTAAGTGTGGATTCTTCATCAGATAAATGCCTTTCTATGCTTAATCATATAGTATAGTACTAAGCAATCCATTTGACATCATATCAATGTTAATTTCACAATAATGTGCAGTTGTGAATCTCATATGTTGCTTCTGTTCTTCTTGATAATGTTATCTTATTTATTATCTCTCTAAACTCATTTGGTTCTTCATGGCAGGTGGGGGACCGAGAGGAAAAGTTAGCAGAAGGGATTAAATTGTATGCTATGGCAACTACAGCTACATCTAAGCGGGCAATCCTCAGCGATCTTGTGATAGTATGAGTTGCAACTTATCTTCTTGAATTTGCATTTTTATGTCTTGTGTATATTCAGGCTTTGAGTTGTAAATTAGGGATTCTTGCGTACTGAGATCTGCATATCTGCTTAACTGTCGCTTTTTTTTTTTTTTTCACAGGTTTACGCTAAGGGCGGAAAAGCCATTGTTTTTACACAGACTAAACGAGATGCAGATGAAGTATCTTTGGTATTAACCAATAGCATTGCATCAGAAGCACTGCACGGGGACATTTCTCAACACCAAAGAGAAAGAACCCTGAATGGTTTTAGACAAGGAAAATTCACAGTGCTTGTTGCTACCGATGTTGCTGCACGTGGGCTTGATATACCCAATGTTGACCTTGTAAGTTCATATCATCATATTGTTGTACCTCAGGATTTTATAATAACAAAGCCATAAGAGGGCTTTGTTCAACTTAGTGATGGTTTGAGCAAAGTAATACTAGTATGTTATAGATATCATATGATTGATTATTTGGTTTTCAGGTGATTTTTTGACCACCTTACTTTTTTTTCACAGATTATCCACTATGAGCTTCCCAACGACCCAGAAACATTTGTGCATCGATCTGGTCGAACTGGGCGTGCAGGAAAACAAGGCACAGCTGTTTTAATGTTTACTAGTAGCCAACGAAGAACGGTCAGATCCCTTGAGCGCGATGTTGGGTGCAAATTTGAATTTGTTAGTCCACCCTCTGTTCAACAGGTTTTGGAATCATCAGCTGAGCAAGTTGTTGCAACCCTAAATGGAGTCCATCCTGAATCTCTGGAGTACTTCACTCCAACTGCCCAAAAGCTGTTGGAAGAGCAAGGAGTTAATGCACTTGCTGCTGCTTTAGCAACCTTGAGTGGCTTTTCCCAGCCTCCATCATCTCGGTCTCTTATTACACACCAGCAGGTGAATTGCAAATTTTCATACTTTGAATGTGATTAATTTGGTGAGCCATATTACTGGAAGTACCTCATTTTCCTCCATTTGTAAATAGATTAGCCATTGTGACTTCTTTCAACTTCTCTTGATGCCAATTTTGTGACGTCCAGTTTTATTTTCAGCTTCTCAAGTTTGCATTAGTGTTAGATTTGAACTGTTAGTTTGCGTGCAGGGTTTGGTTACATTACAGCTGACCCGTGATATTACTTTTTCCCGAGGATACCTATCTGCTAGAGCTATTACTGGGTTTCTCTCTGATGTTTATTCTACTGCTGCTGATGAAATTGGAAGAATACACCTTATAGCTGATGAAAATGTGAGTACTGTTTAATAAGATGCTACTCAACTTTCTGTCGATGCTCTATAAGGAGTTCCTGTCAGATAATTGAATCAAATATGCTATCAGGTCCAAGGAGCAGTTTTTGATCTCCCTGAAGAGATTGCAAAAGAGTTGCTAAATAAGGAGTTACCAGAGGGAAACACCATTACCAAAATATCTAAGGTGAGTTTTATTTTACGGAGTTCTTAAAATACTTCAAGATCGTTGTATCAGTTACTAATGTCTATTTGAACTGTTGTTTTGTTCCAGTTACCTGCATTGCAAGACGATGGGCCTGCAAGTGATTATTATGGTAAGTTTTCAAACAGTGAGAGGCGCTCTCCAAGAGGAGGAGCAGGAGGAGGAGGTTCAAGGGAAAGGAGAGCCCCAAGATTTTCTCGAGATTTACCAGATGCTAATGATTCTTTTGGCGATGGATTTAGAAGAGGTGGTCAGCAGCAACAGGAGTGAAAATAGATGGTCGAGTCCGGGTAGAAACTCTAGAAGCAGTGGCAGTGGGAGTGACTGGTTAATTGGTGGTGAGAAGCGATCAAGTCGTTCTCCTTCTTTTGGTTCCCCTTCTTTTGGATCCAGTGGATCCAGAGATAGGTATGCTCTTATCCGTATATTCCACTAATCATAAGTATTATTGATAAGAGTAGAACTTGGGTCCACCAGTTACATCGTGCAATTGGTGCACTAGCACAACTAATATTAATCAGTGAGAACAATTAATATTGTTCAGTGAAACAGCTAATACTGACCAACTAATACCTTTTTGTTGAACAACTAATGCCATTTAAAAATGCGCTTGAGTTGCACGGTGCATATAAGTATTCACCTTATTGATAATGGTTATCTGTTACAATTAGACACATTAAATATTCTGGATGCTTTAAACCTCAGATGGGTATTTCATGAAGCCGTCTGTGAAGTTAAATTTAAAACGTGTTCAACTATTCTGTCTTCTTAATCACTTTCAGATGTATATATTTGTGTATCTGTCCTTGATACGTGTTCTCATGTGTTCCAACAGAAACTTTGGCGGGGCGTGCTTCAACTGTGGTCGAACAGGTCACAGAGCATCAGAATGCCCTAGCAAGAGTGATTATTAGTGTGTTTCGGTTACATCATCCTCTCGTTACTGGTTAAACAAAGCTCTCGACCATGGTCTGCTTTTTGCTCGGGGAAGTATTGAAGTTTTTGGGTGGAATTATCATTGAGGCCTACTACTAGTCCATTGCACGAGCACTCACTGCTTGTTTAGTCAGGCTAATTATTTTGTCACTTGTGATCATTACATTCCTGATCTCCAACAAATCTTCAACGGTGAGGATGATGATATCAGCTTATTAGGAAGCATATGTTCTTAAAGGAAATGCATATAGGAATATCTTGTTATTAAGTATTGTGTAATTCAGGGTTTGTGTACCGTCCACATTTGATCAGAATTGTGTTACCTGCTTTCAAGTTATTGTTCATCATTCGATGATTTAGTCTTGACTTACAAAAGGTTGAAGGCAATTGAGTCGTGCTTGGTGATCCATAAACAAATTAATTAGTTTTTTTTTTATCGAGCAAATGATGACTCGAATTTATAACCTCACGGTATAGATAGTGAAACGGTAACCAATTGAGTTATTCTATTTTTTTATTGTAAATTAGTTGTCATTAAAGAAGATAAGGAATGTGTCTTCAAAAAAAAAAAAAAAAAAGATCATGAATGTTGTGTGAAATTTTATTGATATTATAAGACGCAAAAGATTCTTGCAACAAAATCATCACTTTTTTAAAAAACTTTAAAAAAACATTTGCAAATGTTACATAACAAAAGCTATAATCTAGAGATGATTTTGCTAGCTTACTATTTTTTTAAATATTTTTAGAGACTTGCCACCTTATTCTCACAAATTCACAATCATCAAGTTAAATCATTCCCTCAAAAGCCTATTTTTTTCTTTTCAAGAAGCTCATATAAATTCAAACAAGCTACAGTCGAATTCGTTTCATTCAAACCCACACAACTCTCATATCACTTGCCATACAACAAATTGACGACGGCGCGTCCACAATGAACCCCACTCATATTCTTAATCACATCTCTAACCTCCATCTCCTCCGGCACCACCCCTTTCTCCGTCAACATCTCCACCACCGCCGCCGCCTCATCCTCCTTCCCCACCTTCGCCATCCCCTGCAACACCGCCACACAAGTCTTGGCATTCGGCCGCATCCCACGCGCCACCATCTCCCCAACATACTTCCCCGCCTCCTTCAACAATTTCACCTCCCCACTCTCCGCCAACCCCCGAATCACCACCCCATAAGTATACGCATTAGGCAGCACCCCACTCGCCAGCATCCTCAAATACACCTTATGCGCCTCCTTCGCCTTTCCCGGCGTTCACGTACGCCTCCATCACCGCCGTGTGCGCGATCACCTCCGGCATGTTCCCCTTATCCTTGATTTGGGAGAAGAGTTCTAGGGCTTCGTGTGTCAATCCGTCTTTAGACAATCCGTCGAACATCTTGGCTGCACTGTTCATGAGCCCGTCCTCGCGGATTTTGGCGAATACTTGTTGCAGATTCATGGGGTCGTCGGCCTCCTCCAACGCGGGTTTCTTGTCGAAGGGGTTGTACGGAGGTGGGAGCTTCGGTTTGTCGGGTTCTTTCGCCTGAGGTGGGGTCTCGCCATCGGAATCGGAGTCCGATGGGAGGGAGAAATTCACCAATTTAGGGTTTATTTTTTTGGGTTCAGAAGAAGTGCATAATGGTGTTGTTTGGGGGAAAATTGGGTGCGATCTTAAGGGGGTTTTGGTGGAACTGAAGAGGAATTGACGGCTAAAAGCATTGAATGAAGAAAAGCGTCTGGTTATAGCGGTTCTCAGCGCCATTGGCTGTCGGCGGGCGAAAGAGTTGAAGACGACGACTCTCGTGTGGGGTTTGGGGGTGGGCTTTATTGAGACACAAAGGCCCATGTTTCACAAATCCAAGCCCATCAGCCCAATAGTCCTAATGATGACCTATATTCTCCATTTGGATGGATGAATTTGAAAATTAATAGATTTTACACATAAATCATACTCTTTAATGGATTTACAAATACTTAGATGTGAGAGTTTAGGAAAGAGGGTGAAAGGGGAGAAGGGGAAGGGGTGGAGATGATGAGATTTCACAAATGACTAAGTTTTGATGATGATTTGAAATCCATCCATTTTGAACTAGCTTATCAAATCTAAGAGCCCGCTTGGTTGGGGGCAGTGGAAGTGGATAATGAGAATTAATTATATTGATGGGGAAGTTGGGTAGCAGGATTGCCCAAAGGATAAACCAAAAGCAGGATAAACCAGGGCGAAATAGTGTGTATTACGGTTGGTTCGATTCGACTCATCTGAAACCATAACGATCGGTTCCACGGTTGAACCGCCGGTTTCATGATTCAACCGGAACCGCCGTTAAAACAAAATATGACCGTTGGAACCCGGCGGTTCCATGGTTCTGAACAAGTGAACCGCCGGGTTCTCGCCACCGTTGGACGAAATATGGCTGGTTGGAACCGCCCGAACCGGCGATTCGAAGCAAGTGAACCGCCCGGTTCGCCGGTTTTGCCTTTTTTTTTTTTAATCAATGGTTGAGATTGAGTCAAATGTTTTTTTTTGATCCAATGGTCGAGATTTAAATGAAAGTTACCATTTTTTTTTGTTTTTGTTTTATTTTCTCAAACTCTATAAATATCCCTCATTTGTATTCATTTTCTTGCACCAACTTGATCCAAATTGATCAATTCTTCTTCATCTCTAATTCTTTGTTCTAAGTTCTAAGTTCTAACTTTATAAATTATAAGATTCATTAAAGTTCATAATTCATACTTCATATATTATCTATATTGATATATTTTATACATTATAGTATATAGTTTATATTATTATTATATACACTTTACTTTTACTTTTATATTTTATATTACATAAAATAAAATGTCGAGAAGAGGAAAAAATCATCATCTAGAGGAGGAAAAGGAAAGAGTCCGATGACTTCCGATTTTCCTCCACCTCCTCCTTCTCTTGAACAATTCAATATTTCATGGAGTGTGGAGGAAATAGAAGCGAAGTCTTGGTGGGTTATCACGGATGCCACTTTTTTCAAATGAAGAATTTTTCAACAATCTCGTGGTGGTACTCAAAAAAAAGTACTCATGGTCATGGAAACGAAGAAAATGTGGAGGAGGAGGAGGCCATTCCACCTCAAAGGCGGAGAAAGAAAATGTAGAGTTTTTAAGATCCAAAATATTCACCATTCACTTCAAAAAAAAGTGGCGGTAGATGAGGTAAATATATTTAAAGTTTATTGTTATTATTGCTTTAGTGTTTATCATTTTTGAGAAAGGTGGTGGATATGGAACATTTAAAAAACACTTGTTGGTAAAACATAAAAAGTCTTTGGAATGACTACATCTCAAACGCAATTACATGGATTCGGCGTCTTCGAAGGTGGTGAAGTAAGTAATCCTACTAGTTTATTTAGATATAATGTTAAGGTTCTTTAGAAGAGAATTAGCTAAACTTATTTGTTCTAAACATCTTCCTTTTCGTTTTGCAAATGATCTTCGTTTTTGAAAAATGGGTTACTACGGTTATAATCCTTCGCCAAAAAAAAAAAATTCACGATCTTCTATTACTCGTGAAATTGATAAAATGGTTAAAGAAATAAGAGATGAAATGACTATCATGTTTTCTAGATTAACTCAAAAAAAAATTTCTATATGTTCGGATATTTGGAGTGATCATTTTCAAGAGCATAATTATATGGGCATTACTTGTCATTGGATTGATGATCGTGGACAATTCAAAAACGTTTAATTGCATATAGAGAGTTTGATATCGAGCATACTGACGCAAATATTGCTCTAAAAAATTAAATGCGGTTTTGCAAGAGTACAACATTCTTACAAAAAATATTTTCAATTTCATTTGATAATGCAAGTGCTAATACTGACTAGTTTAGATGAACTTATTGCAATTTGTCAACCATCAATTGATGGTAGATTTTTTCATGTAAGATGTTTTTGTCATATTTTAAATTTGTGTGTTCAAGACGGTTTATCTTCTTTAAAAACGCATGTTGCTCCTATTAAACATGCACTTGGTTATTTGGTTAGACATCAAAAAGTTTTAAAAAGATGGAAAAGTTTTTGTGTAGTTAATAAACTTACTCCTAAAAAGTTTTCACTTGATGTTGCTACTAGATGGAACTCAACTTATAAAATGTTAAGTGCATCTTATGAGTATATAAATGCATTATGTAATTTTTTTGCACAAGAACAATGTGGTATTACTTTATTTCCTAGTCAATGGGATTCATGTGCTACTTTATGTGAGATGTTGCAAGTTTTTAATGAAAATTTACTACACAATTATCCCAAGACGTATTATCCTACTTCTATTCTTGCTTTAGATCAATGTGTTAGAGTTGCAATTACTCTAGATTGTAGTGATCCAAATGAAATATTATATAATGCTATTAGTTCAATGAAAGTCAAATGGATGAAATATTTTTTATATATTCCCGATGTGTTTATAATTGCTAAAATACTTGATCCTAGAGTAAGAATAGATGGAGTGCAAGAATTAATTTCTATATATTATGATGCTTTATTTCCTATTATAGATGATAACACCCCTTCTCCTATTGTGGTTGTCCAAAAATCTAAACAAGTTCTTATGGATGTTTTTAGAGAATATAAAATTCAATTTGGTCCTACTAGTGGTGATTCTACTAGTGTTCGTGGTGCTACTAGTACTTCTAGTAGTGGACGTGGTGGTACTCAATCCCTTGGTCGTGGTCTTTTTGGTAAATTTTTTCCGTTTAGATAATTTTTCTAAAGAACGATATCAACAACGCAAAACGGCACAATCAAATGTTTTCTTAGAAATTGAAAATTTTCTAAATACACCTTCTTTTGAGTACCAACCGGGAGAATTAGAAAATTTTGATATTTTAAAGTGGTGGTCGAGGAGATTAGATGCTTATCCGGTGTTGAGTATGATTGCAAAAGAGGTATATGCATGTCCCGTCTCAATCGTAGCCGTCGAACGAGCATTTAGCTTGGGTGGACATATCTTGAATGAAAGGCGTTCAAGATTGTGAGGTTGAGCACTTGAAAAACCAATGTTTACTTGATGATTGGGTGAAAGCCAGAAGATCGAACACAAAATGAAGCTCTTAAGCGGATTCTAGAGAAGATAGTGTGATCGGCATTTACACAACCAAAAAACCGAAAGTGAAGCTTAAATCTTCTTAAGATTTAAGTCTTGAGGTAAGAAACAAGGTAAGAGAACTGCGTGAGTTTTGATTCTAATCGGATACGTAGGCAACATAATTTTAAGTTTCTAACTTAGAATTTTCTAAGTTTAAAATTTAAAATTATGCCCAAGCCCTTTTTTTTTATCCTCTTTTCATTAATTTATAATTTTTTAATTGTAATTATAAGTTGTACACTTGTATTTGTAGCATTAGCAATTTAGTTACTTGTAAGTTGTAACTTTTAAGTTGTAAATTGTAAATTGTAATTTTTGTAATGTATTAAATTATTGTTTAATGTTTAAATTGTAAATTACTTGTAAATTGTATGTTTAGCATGTTTAGCATTAAGTTGTAATTTACCACATTAGCAATTTAGCATGTTTATTGTTTAAATTGTAAATTACTTGTAAATTGTAACTTTTAAGTTGTAAGTTGTAAATTTTTTGAGTTGTTTGTTATTTGTTTGTAATTTTATATGTTTAATAACATAAGATTTTGCTTCATCTTCTTTAAATTTACTTCAATTTATTTTTTTTATTTGTATTTTGATAAATAATAAAAAAAAAACGGTTCGGAACCGTGAACCGGAACCGGAACCGTTGGAACCGGAATCGGGAACCTCCGGAACCGGAACCGTTAAACAATTTTTGCCGGTTCGGTTCCGGTTCCAACTTTTTGGAACCGGGAACCGGCGGTTCGAACCGGATGGGCAAGTCTAGAATTGGGTAATGAGAATTAATTATATTGATGTTGCTTGGTAGGTTTGATACATTTATAATGAGAATAGAAGTAAGCAATTGATTACCCTCACCTACTCAACTCGATAACCCTTAATGATTGACCCCTCAATGATACCCATTATCATTAACATTCCATAGTCATACCAAGCGGACCTTATAAGTTCATTGGAGATTGATGATTTGTGTGTAAAATCCATAAATTTCAAATCCATCCATCCAAATGGAGTTATAATTTTTTTATTTTTTTTTTTTGATCGGACAAAGTTAGTTGTTAGATGTTAGTAGTTAGTACACCAAGCACCCAAACACTCCACAAATTCACCAAGCCACCTTATAACTCCCATACTCCAATTCGTTCCCAAAGAGAATCGAACCTGGGTCTCCCACTCAATTGAGGGGCTCAGTGGCCAGGTGGACTAAGCTACCTGGTTGTCCAAATGGAGTTATAATTAATATGAATATACAAAACATATTTATTTTTAAAATTTTAATTTAGAAAATTTCGATATTTATTTTTAATTGAGATATTATAAACCTATTTATATCCCGTTCGGGTAAATTAATTATCTGGGTTTCGAAAAAAGGTAAACTAATTAAGTAAGAGTTACTCTCCTGTAATTGGATTCTATTTTAATTTGAATGAACTATGCATTCTAAACTCTAACCTCTAAACAATGAACCCTAAATTATATATGAACCATTCGGGCCGGGTGAACCATGAACCACTTGGGTCGAGTGAACTATGAACCACTCGAGCCGGGTTTGGGTCCTGGACGAGGAAAAAAATAATCTAAAACTGAAATTAAAGTTAAAAGAAAACTAAAATTGAAAAAAAAATTAAAATTGAAAAAAATTAGAAAAAAAACTCATAAAATTAAATTGCATCAATTTTATTGGTGCATGTGGTGCTGAGGAGAATTTGCCATTAAGTAATTGTATCCCTAAGAATTCTAAGGCCGCGTTTGGTTCGCGTAATTGATTGGGATAGGCTAGGATTATGATTTTAATCCCAACTAATCTACCGTTTGGTTTGTGGGATGATGACTCATGATATGCTTCAAGCCCTGGTAGAAAATGTATCAAATTCCTACATGTGAAATGTGGGATAGAACAAATCCCAAGTGCAAAATTACAAAGTATCCTTCTATTGTTTGAATAGATTCACAAAAATGAAGTGTGTTGTTTCAATTCAATTTCAGGGTATTTATGACATTTCAATAGGTATATCATCTAGTCTCTCACTCAAATCCTACAATACAAACACATATCTTGATTCAAATAAATTCAGTTAAATCTCACTCAATCTCACTCAATCCTATCACACCTAATCAATTCAATCCCGTGAACCAAACGTTTAACTAGATAAGGTGCATGGGCTTCCCTACTACAGAAACACCACGGTGTGCCCACGCCCATGAGCCCAAAAGGTGAGAGGAGCGCCTGATAAAATCAATTTTGCAATTTTTTCGAATTCAATTTTACACCCCCTTCACAGGAACCCGCCCGAACAAAGATTTCTCGTTCAATCCAAGGTGCTCCTCAATGAATTCTTCATTTGTCTCTTAAAATCAAGAAACTCTATATATGTGTTCGTTTTCATTTTTGTTTCTCGACTCTGATTTCATGAATTTTTCGCAGATTCGGTGAAGAAGAAACGATTAGCATAGATAATGGCGGAGTTAAGCTTGGGCGTTCTCATTGATATTGTTGACGATGAATGGATGAGAGATACTCTGCCTGATGATGGTACTTCGATTACATTATTTTTTGGGGATTTGCTGAAGTTTCATTTCCTGTATTAAATTCTCTAAATTCTAGGGTTTTAAACTTTTACTCTGGTGCTTAATGTGTAATTTCCTCCAGATCTTCCATTGCCTCCTGTACTTGCTTCTCGGACTGATGATGCTGAAGATTCAAGTATGTTTCCTTTCAACCTATACACTTAATTGGAATTTTACCGTTTAAATTATTTGGATTCTGAAATACTTTTCAAGTACTTTAAGAGATGATTTAAAACTTTTCAGAAGCAATTTTGTTTAATTAGTTTTTTCTAACCATGCAATACGAAATCTCCATAATATGTAAATAATGAACATGAAAATCTTGTATAAAATAAAATGAATGTTTGTGAACATCATAAAACAGTAGCTTAGGGGGAGCATTGTAATCAAGAAGGCAGCTTTGTCCATGTGAGTATTCACTCTTTTAAGGTCTACGTCTGAAAGCTCATGGGCACTATATTCTGAATGATGTGATTGCGTTTTCAAATCTTATAAAAAACTAAAGCATGATATGATCCGATAGTTTTGAGGATTGTAGTCCTTGCGTTCTTCATCGTTGCATTCTTTTTCCAAATGTACTTGTTAGTTGTTACATAGATGCTGGAACTCTTTGTTTGCTCCCTGGCTTTTCAAAATGAGACATTTTCTTTATAGAATAATGTTTTTACTATTATCAAGATTTGAATGTTGTGGATCATAAAGTCGATCTTAGAGCTTAGGCAAAAGTTCCATGTAAATCTCTCGTATTTGGGTTGAAAATTAAACAATATATTGCTTTCGCTGGTCATTAGTTTGAGTCTCAATGATGGGATAACACAATTTTCATACATGCCATATCCTTGGCGTTTAAATTATGATTTCATGTGCTTTTTTTTGTTAGCCTTTGCTTGCTAATCATGAATTTGTTCGTCTTTTCAGACCAGGAAACTCAACCAGTTGACTCTGATGCTTGGCGTGATCTTGCCCTGGGTAACCAGTGATGTGCCTGATACTGATTAATCCCTGCTTCTGCTCTGTATGTTCATATAAAACTTTTGAGATTTGGCAATTGCTACTTTTCTCTGTATCAACAATGTGTCATAATTTGGACATAATGAGTTTCTCTGGTGAACTATTACCACCGATACTTCATTTTGGTTTGAGTTGTTATACGATTTTATAGCATAAAAACCACGTTCAGAGAAGAGTAATGAATAACATATACTATAAAAGCACGTATGGGCGTTCGTTTAAAGCTGTTCAAATAAAATTATGTTACTCTTGAATTTATTTATGGATATTTGATTATCTATTTGAATTTGCAAATCAAACATTTGTCTATTTTGTTTGGTTTATTGCATCACGTCTTAATCCATCAAGTCCGTTGAGACTATTCTTGTTTTATGTCCTTGAACAAAGTAATTTGTTTGTTCCCTAACAATTTAGAATATTTGAGAACCTTGACTAACCACCACCGGACAACTTCGAAAGTAAGTTAAATTCTTTCATGAGACACATGTATGTTATAACTCCAAACTAGTAATTGGCAACTAAGCCAAAATTTGAATGTAGCGAGAGAGCGACAGCTCACATGAAATTTGTTATGTCCCCATTTCACTTTTGAATTTCAAAGCCGAATGTTGGCCCACGGAGAGTATAAATATAAGTTAAAAGTGCAACCAAACGAATCTTCAAATTTTGTATTTTAAGGCCCTACATTTTAATAAAGTGTCGAAGAATTTGAATCATACTTCCAGAATCAAAGTTTATCACCATAAATTGTATTATAGATTGCCTGGCATCTCAAACAGCTCTAGCATAATGTTATGATATATAGTCGCAGAGCCAAATTCTCTTGGGTGAAAATCCACTCCACGTGTCAGCTAATTTAAGATACTTTTCTCACAACATTATATATTTCACATACCATGCTTGATACTTGGATTGCATAAATAGAAAAATTAAACTACATAGGTTGGTAACTGCAATTGAGACTAAGCCAAAAAAGGGTACCAAGAGAAAACAAATCAATAAAGTACCAATTGGTTCACCTACCTAAGCTCTGACTCAAAGACTATAGCTAAAGAACATATACCAAAAATCTCGAAAGTCCAGAGAACAAATCGGCTAGATGCATCACTGGGAGGTCTCGTAGCAGCTGACAGACGAGGCATCAGAAGAGTCCCCAGACTTCAGGAATGAGAGGCGTTCACTAGCATGAGGAATATATGAATATGCAGCTAAGGAAGCTGCCCCTATTGCCACTGATACTCCCACAAAACTCCATAGCCACCTCCGTCTACTCCTTTTTTTCCTCTCTTGCTGTCTACGTGCAACCTCTGCGTTTTAATCATAAGAAAGAGACTCAGTACCGTAATGTTATATGTTCAAAGTCATTATAGAAAGCCAGGCCCAAGAAACATTAATCTATGTAACAAATTAAAAAACATGTCAAAAAAATAATTTGGATGCATGCTGGCCTCAGATTCAAGTTCTTTTAGAAAAAACTAAAAGAGATAATTTCAGCAGGACAAAAATTTAAGTTTTCCTCTAAAAACTTCACTTTAATTACTACTTTGTAATGAAGCAGTACAACAAGAAAATATAGAAACAATGGAAAATTTGAAATATAGTGATGCCTCTAAATTGAATATACATTTGGTACCTAAAAGCTACTAGGTGAAAATACATTACTACTATTACCACTTCTAAAGAGAAAAGACCAAAAGCCATTTACTCAATTAGAGACCTATCCCCCACCACCACCCCCAAAAAAAAAGGAACAATTAGAGAATACATCCATCAGAAACTAGCCCGTATAAATGTCCAAGTAAAAATGGATAGGTGCTTTTTGTGCAAGAGATCTTTAAGGATCATGGATGCAAATGCAGTCTTAAACTTGAAAGTTTTAATTCTGAAAGGCTTACCAACAAGATTCCTCTGAGACATTTCATGATTAACAGTGTCATAGTACTGCAGTTTATCCTGTAACCTTGATATCTCCTGGTCTTTCGACTCAATGATTGCAGAAGCAGCTTCTTCAGCCTCAGCATGTGCTCGACCCCTTCCAATTGATTCTGAGACAAATCTGGCAACTATAATTTCCTGAGACATTTGATCAATCAAATGGCTATCGAGCTGCACTAAGTTATCACTGGCAGAAGGAGGTGCGGGGAAAGTAAGACCAGCCTCAGTCATGATGTTCCTGATTCTTTCCCAATGACTTTGCATCAAAGTAAGAGTTTCCTCTGCAGTCTTCCTCCTCCCAATTTCCTCAAGGAGACTGAGCCTTGAAGCACGCAATTCTGATTCAATTCTAGACTCATATGATGCTGTATTTGTGATGGACCCATCAGAGGAGAATTCTGTTAATCAAATGTTCTATTGTCAGAAAAGTAAACCAATATGGATTATATGCAATTGTTTTCATCTCGTTGCACTTAATTCATCAAATGAATTATCAAGTTCATCATCATACAAACTAAACAAGAACCACATATTATCTCCTCAAAAAACTTAACATCATAACATCAGAAAATTAAACATTTTAAGTAAATGTTTTGGAGACCTATGACGCTACCATTTGAACCCATAAAAAAAAACTACTCAAAAGCCAATCAAACCCGTAGTGAGCATTTTGCATCCCAATTGTGAATGTGCATACTCCAGAAACTAGCACAAAAGCAAATTCCCAATTCAGTGGTCTGATAATTATAATCTGAGAGCCAATTACGAAAATTCAATTCAAGAAAGACGTATACAATCACATAATCAGAAATTATATTTTCACCATCAATTGCGTCGAAGAATTCTCCTTGAGACGAAACAAAGCTCCGGCTCTCAAATTGATTTCTGCAAAACTCATTCGCATCGCTAACCGCCTCAATCCTTGGATCGAGAAACCCCTCATCCTCCCCAGCAACACCACCGCTCTCATTAACAGAATTCCCCCCAACCTCCTCCAACACAAAACAATCGGATTCCTCCTCGCACGGCGATTCCGAAACTTCAGTAGTCCTCTCACTACCTCCGCGGCGGCGCTTTAGGTTAACTAAGTAAGGAGAAGGGGAAAACGGGTCGGGCGAGGAAACACCGGGTACGGGAGCTTGCTCCGGTGTCTTATAGAGAGCCGGAGATATGTACAAGTGTCTAGGGCCACCATTTTCCGCGGCGAGGTTTTCTGGATTTCCGTTAAGGGGCTTCTTGAGCGAGTGTCGAGCTTTGGGTTCGAGCAGACTTTCCAAGGCAATAGCAGTGAAGGTCGGCATGGCTCCGGATGAAGGATTCCCGAATCCCGGTTCATATCGCCATGAAATGGTGGGGGGAAGAAAGAGGCGAGAGGGTTTCACTTTCAGGGGGGTGGTTGGATACTTGACTTATAAATTTAGGTAACTTTTTGCTCAAGATTTGTTTTCCTGTATTTTAAAGTTGTTTTTTTTTTTTGATAAAGAATATAATATTTTAAAGTGGATGTTGTTTGAAGAATAAATCTCAAATTATTTTTTTGACGTTTCAAATAAAGATAGGAACACGAAACGACTTTTATTATGATAAATTATATATATTGAAAAAAAGATTACATTAAAAACAATATTTGGATTCTCATTGAGATGGAAAATCAAATTAGGAATATAATTTAGAAACGCGGGTATAAGCTAAAAAATTTAAACAAATATCTGGATCGATGTTTGTAGATTTAGTGGGGCGTATTTGGAATAAAAGATTTATTCTGTAGGATTTTAAAGATTATAAATAAATAATAAAAATTAATCCAGATTATAAATGAGAAGCACATAGAGTTATGTTTTGTGTGTTTTTGGAAATTAGTTAAATTATAGTTAGGTTATTAAAATAAAGTAGCAACTTTTCCTATCAGTTTGGAAGGTGCATTGTGGTAGATAGGGACCATCCATCATGAATCGTCACGCGAATGCGTGTGGACTATTTTTATATAATTAGATTAAATTAAATTGGTCATAACTCTTTTCCGAAAAAAGAAAAAGAAAAAAGAAATGGTCATAACTGATGGCCTACTGCGTGTCTTTCTCTGTCTTGCACGTCAAGAAAATTGCTCCAGTCAACCTGCCCCATCTTTTTCGTATGTATTTTTTTTCCTATTGTTTTGTTTTTACCGTTAAAGGTAATGCAGTTTGGGTGTGAATCACCGGAGTGAATATGTGTAATTCTTATTTTACCTTTAATTATACATGACTTTCAAATTTTGATTGAAATTTCATTAAGGTTAAAGTGATAAAAAAAAACTACATATGACATCAACATTTCACTTTTCACCAAGAGTGATTCACATCATTTAGTAGCGTCTCTTGGTTTTATATAGTTAGAAAAATGATTATTCAACTGTATATTATTCAAATTAAAAAAAATGCATTTATCGTTTTTTTTTTTTATCGGAAAAAGTTAGTTGTTAGATGTTAGTAGTTAGTACACCAAACACTCAAACACTCCACAAATTCACCAAGCCACCTTATAACTCTCATACTCCAATTCATTCCCAAATGGAATCGAACCTGAGTCTCCCAATAAATGACATAACAATGAGACCCGACCAGCTCGATGTCAGGATTCAAGTTATTTCAACATTAATATCGGATCTACAACCACTAACATGCATAGTATACGATAAAATGTTATTTATTGTAGATCCGATATTAATGTTGAAATAACTTGAATCCTGACATCGAGCTGGTCGGGTCTCATTGTTATGTTTGTGCTCAATTTTAAATTTAGCCTTGTTTTTTTTATGTTTGTATAATTTTTCTATTTGACCTAGTGTCAATTTGTATAATTGCAGTCAAAACTCTGAATAATATTTTAACTAATCACATAAATTTATGTATTCTTTATTTATCATTTTAATTTATCTTTCTTGATTATAACGTACCTTTCTTGATTACAACAGTTAAGTATTCATATAGCGAAGTTGTAATAAATGCTTGTTCTATATGCATCCACATGAAAAGATATGATGAAAATCTCATCTATAATTTTCTATCTATTTACTAAAACACAAAAAATTATAAGAACATTTCTTTGATTTAATAATCAAAGCCATTTCTTTTACGTTAATATTAGTAAACGAAGTCATCTGAAAATTCATCGGAAAATAAAAAACAAGGAATCTACGCCCAATAGTGACTGGCAAATGCTGTTCAGACAACACAAAACCTAGTATTGAACGACAGGTTTCTTTTTCTTGTTTGCTATTTTAGAAAGAAAAAAAAAACAATTGGTCAAACGTGTAGCAACAAAATCGCAATTTACATCAACGTTCACGTTATCTAGGAATGAGTTCTGGGGATTCACGCATGAAAAAATACAGATACAAAACAAAATACAACCCAATACAGGCAAGACAAGAATCGAAAATTAATCACAACTGCTCCATAAGAAAATGACAGAATAGTAACCAGAAAATAAATGACATCTCAACCAAAATGCAGCTTACACACGACGCATCTATACTCCTGCTTCCTTCTCACTCCAGAGCCCTCTGAATGCCACAGACTACGATTCTTCGTATACAGGGTGTTTGGTGAAAACTCAGAATGCAGATATCAAACAATATGCTGTTTAAGTGAAGTCGATCATTGAGAGTTCCGGACGTACTCCTGTTCGTTGGTTACTAACTTGTCCAGGACCAGAATCTGGGGCAGTTGCAATACTTACCGGTGCTGGTGGCACAATTGCAATACTTACCGGTGCTGGTGGCACAATTGCTTCAGTTATAGCAGGCTCTGAAACACTCGGTGTTGATAGCTGTTCCTGGTTGTCTACAGTCGTATCATTTGATTGCGGGCCCTGGTCACTAGACTCGGTGGGGGGGACCGATTCTGAAACCGCAGTAGCAGATTCAGGTGGAGCCCCTGCAGAATTCTCGGGAGCACCTGATTCAGTTGAGGGCTGAGCACCGGGCTCAGAAGAAGCTGGTACTGTTGGGGGTGTGGCTGTGGTGGAACCTTCTAGAAGCAATTGTTTGCCAGTTTGCTGCTGAGAACTAGGAAGGGCTAAGCCCGGCTTTTTCAAAGCAGTTTGACCAGGATTAGGACCATATAGAGATGCCATCCCTGGTGGGAGAATTTCAATTGGTGGCTTCTTTGCTGCATCTTGCAGGCTTGTGATCTTCGATTCCTCAAGGGAAGCCAGGAATGCAGCTGCAGCATCCATTTTGGTGGATGGTGTGTGCTCTAGCTCCTTTTGCAGAGTTTTATTCCATGTCTGAACCAAGCTCCTCAACGTAGGTCGACCATGAGCCTGAAGGAAAACGTAAATATAAGGATATTAGCTTAATTTAGCATTAAGAAAACTACATATGGTTCTTTTGTAATTAAGCTAAACTGCAAGGTTAGTGTTTGTAATTATCCCTATAAATTTATGAGGGTATGTAAATCATACATGAGCGTGGAGAACAGCTTCAGCGAGCATCCCTGTCTCCTGCCAAGCCTTCTCCATGAGTACATTGTCTCCCAGAAGAGCAGCTGCAAAAGCAGCTTCTCTTCCTGAACCAACTGAGATCAAATTGTTCACCAAATTCTGCAAATGTTTGCAAAGATAGACCGAGTCGTTAACAGGAAAAAATCAAAATGCAATATTTCAAAGATAAGTGGGAAAAATTCAACCAATTTTGTAAACTAAAAATACCCCTTGATATATATTTTTAAATAAATTGCACTTCTTGTGGGGACCTAAAGGGAATATTTGTAATTTTTTACAACATAATAAGGTACTCTTATAAATAGATCAAACCTCAAGATTAAATATCCTACTTTACACATGTTTAAAATTTACAACACACGACACATTTACAGAGATTCTTCTTTGAAAATTTGAACTTGGCATTTGCTTAAGAAGGAAAAATTATAGCTCAATATGAAATAGGATTTTACACATCCAAGCAGATTATTGCAGTTGAGTTCAATACTAGCATTAACTTGTATAATTTCTTGTAGTTTCGTACAACATAAGGCAGACAAATTCACACCAAGATATAGGTTAGAACACTGTTAATAGATAAAAGATACATACGCTGAGGCGTGTCAGTTCTCCGTGATTTGCAAGGCGTAAAGTCAGCCCTCTTATCTCATGACCTTGCAAAGCCCCTTTGACAGAACCAGCAGCAGCTAATCTTTTAAGGGCTTCACGAGCAATATCAGCTTGTCCAGTAGCATCTGCAGCATCAATGAGCTCACGGAACTCCTTGGCAAACTTAACTATTCCTTGAACAGCATCCACAACATTTTCCTTTCTTGAAGACAAACTCATAATGTCATTCAAGTTCAATCCCAGGGCTTCTTGCCCTATATCCCTACTGTTGCTCATTGTTAGAAGGCATTGAAGGGCTCGTTTCAAATCATTACTCTGCATTGCTAGGTCGAATTCCAACCTCTTGGAAATACCAGGCAAGTGGAGTGCTTCAGTGGCATAACCCATTCCAAGCATAAATTGAGCTAAATCATCATGATGTTCTCTACCAAGCCTACTTGCCCATTTTACTGCACTAACAGCATCTCCATATGCCGCTAGACATCGACAACGGATACCAGGATGGCTAAGCGATATAGCATGAGCAGTCATGTATCTATCAATTAGCCAGAGAACCCCATCTCTTACCCCAGCAATAACGAGAGGTCCAACGGGTCGTTTTTGTTCTTGGGGGAATCTGGTGACAGCAACAGCAACCCCACCACCCCCCACAGCCACTTCATTAACTTTCCTATCCTCCATGAGTATTGGTGAATCAGTACCGTCGGGCCTTGATTGTTTAGGCAATGTTAAGAATGGAGGTATTGAGGGAGGGTACTGAAAAGAAGCTAGTCTGACAACTTGTAACATGGGGGGTCTCAGTGCAATTCTCTCCCGTGAAGCAGTTTGTTGACTATCAACTGCTATTAATGCCAATTCTCCATGTTCTGTAACAGCTCTTGACTGTGCCTCTTTAAGCCGCGTCTCTTCTTTCCTTCTCTTTGTTTCTATATCAATAGGTGTAATACCAGCATCCACAAAAACACACTCGATGGTGGTTGGCGTAGAGACGAACAATTGCCTTCGGTGCCAAACACCTCCAGTGGCATTAGGAATAGCCACATCCCCTAGGTATCGAAACTGTGGACGCAAGGTGGATATGACAATACATTGTTGGTAGGCAAAAGCACAATATTCAACAGTTTGGTCCCATGCGGTCCATTCGGGTTGAGGAAGAAGACCTCCCACTGGTTGAAAAGTTTCCCAGCTGTATAGTTGGAAGTTTGAAGGAGCCACTTCGGTAGATTTTTGTGAAGAAAATCCATCATCCATAGTACTGAAAGAAGAATTAGAACTACCTCCAAATCCTGACATGGGCATAGACTGAATTGTTGAAATAGCTGTGGCAGCAACAGGGCTTACCCTTCGAGATGTTCGATAAGCAACACCAAGTAAGGCTCCCCCGTGCAAACCAGTAACTGGTTCACTGCGGCTACCAACTGACCTCATCAATATGTTCGATGTTCCATCATCCAGTAGTATACGAACTTGAACGCTGGCAGATGAAGCCGCGGAAGCTGCAGCAGCAGCAGCTTGTGCAGCAGCAGCTGCAGCTTCTTTTGCCTTTCGTGATGAGCTGCCTTTAGGGATTATAGGCATTCTGGGAGGTAATACAGACTCTAGTAAGGCAAACCTATCCCTACAAGCGTCCCAAGCCAAGAGCCTTGCACTACCAGAATCAACGATTGACCAGTCACTCACCTTGTAAACGGAGAAATAGGGAATATCCGGCCACACAATGGCAAGAAACCTGTATGCACACACATGATGATTAATGCTTTATAATATCGAAGAACAAAACAGTTAGGATTCAAGAAGAATTCCAGCAAATTGTTCCTATTGCTAAATATAAAAATGAAGAGGCTACTTACTTTCCTGAACTGCTGACGGAAAGAACTGAGTATGAATCATGTGGAACAGGAGTGCTAACATGCTTTTTAACCTGTTTCACATGGAGCTGTTCTGGTGTCTCTCCCCTGATTCTTCCCGCATCATTCAAGGAGCCATTGCTTCCAAGAGCTGGATTTGCTGTGTTTGACAATTGAAATTGCAGTAATTTCAATTCCCTTTCAACTACGTACACAGCAGCATGTTCTCGGCTTCCTGGTGTTGCTGGCAATGGAACTACAGGTGGGAGTGATTTGGCATCAAACTCACATATAAGGACACCCATGTTGGTTCCAGCTGAGACAAGATGAGGTTGCAAAGGATGTGCAACCATTGAATAAACCTATAGAAGAAATATCAGATAAGGACTATAGGCTCAATATAAATCCATTATCCTAGAAATCTTCTCACTGATAATCAAAACCAACAGAATTAAAATATTTTAAAATCATACCCTGAGCTTCTTGTGAGATGCAAGCAACTGAGGTGGAACTAATGATGACAATTCACAAAGTGGCCTTGTGAGAGCTGAATAAGTGGGATGTTCGATGGCCCTATAAAGGTTTAGTGGTAATCAGTTATATCTTTATGTCAGTAAGTAGCAAAAGAACAAACTTAACGACAGCACATATAGCGTGCAATAGTGCAATGTGAAACTGTGATGGAGAAACTGCATACATACCATATATGGGAATCTTTGACGCATGTCAAGATATCAAGATTTGGAGCTCGAGGATGGCACCAAGATGCCACACTATGGCAAGCCAATTTTGAAACAGGCTTTATTCGACGCAGTTCCTAATATTAATGGGAGGGTATTTTTAAACATGAGAGAATTGTCACATTGATTCTTTAAGTTATAAAAAGGCAGGGATAAATTAATTAGCACCTTAAATGATATAGTGTCCCAGATAGCTAAAGTCTTGTCAGCGCCAATGGTAATGAGCTGTGGTGCAGCACCAATCACACGGGAAAGCTCAATACCAACAACTCCCCCATCATGTGCCTATAAGAATAATAGGGGAATATCAGAGGCTTTTCTAAAAAAAAAAAAAAAAATCAGTATAACAGTTAACAGCAAACTCCTGCTTTCTTTAGAGGTGCTTCTTTTATAATAAAAAGAATCCTATACATGAAAAATACTGAGAAGATATACAGAAAAGTACTTTTAAGCTCAACTTGGGAACAAGTTCTCGTGAATCTTGACCATAGTCTGCATTCCAAAGCACTAGCAAGCCATCACTACCACCAGAAACCAAAAGGGCCTGATTAAAATGCACATAGAACACGGAGAGTCTAATGAGTGAACCAAAAAAATGTAAAACAATATACATGCATAATTTGCTAATTGAACGTATGGAAATTCACCAAGTTTGGTTTTAGGAAACATGTAATGGTGTAAATCTTGTTGTAAGTATATTGTGAACAACTCATAAGGCTGAGCAAGGTTGAATCCTTGATATTGGCACAAACAAAAACTGCACCTCGACATGTTGCATGCTTGCAGATTGGACAAATAACATTGATAGATTTTGAACATTAAGTTCTCATGATTGTGTACAAGAAGCATATTTGGGATAAATTAAACTGCTTATAAAACAGATTCTATATGATACAGTATTTTGAAATAAATAAGAATTAAAAAAAGTTGCAACTAATATACTCTACAAAAATATTTCCCTGATAGAACCTCCCAGAGCCTAGCCAAGCACTAGTATTTTACAACCAAGCATAATAATTGGATCTAGATCTGTGAACACCAAGCATGTTATTGATCCTTTTCAACAAATTAGAAGTTGAGTCCGAATTCCTTTTTTATCATTAATAAGCATTAGCTCATGGACAATTGGACATTCATTTGAATTAAATTGGGTTCCCATACTTTTGTTTATAAAAATTGAGTCCTTGTGATTTTATTTGCATAAAAGTTTTTCATTATGTATTGGACGTTAGGCACTTATTAGGGTTGAATTTTTCATGCAAATAAAGAACAAGGACCTAATTATGTGGCTTCATCATGTGCCTGATCATGATCCTGTCACTCTCCTCAAAAGCGAGACTGGATCAATCTCATTTTCAAATACCAAAACAGGCAATATTCAGCTATGTAAACTAATATAACTCATAAAGCAAAAACATTAGGCCATCTTTACTACTATCAAGTATCAACTAACACTATGTGTGGAAGAGTGGGGGTGGGGGATTACTAAATCACATTGTTATTGTTATGTAAAGTCAAACACGTCTCTATGCTTTGAAAATATATATAAATTTACAGCTTAGGACCTACCTCGCCAGAAGAGGCCATGAAAGTCATCAAACAAGAAATAGATCCCTTATGACCTCCAGTATATCTTCTAGCAAGCTGCAGCCAAAATAAGCATTTTATGTGATGCCAGTGCTCATTCGTCTTTAATAGATAAGATCCAGACATAACTTTCATGAGTAAAATTACAGACTGAGAGAGAGAGAGAGAGAGAGAGAGAGACCTTCCAAGTTAGCATGGAAAGAACTCTAATCACACCATCTGATCCACCAAATGCCACAAGAGGTCCATCATTAGCAGTAGATCTACATAAGAATTCCATACTGCATGAAAAATTTACATGGTCAGGACAATTGCTCTTTCATTAAGGCTTAGATATATTTCCCAGTTCCCACAACCAGATAGAAGGACAATTTAAAATAAATAAATATGTTAAATTTTATTATGTCCAAGTGACCAGGACAAGGATCATATCCTAAATTCTGAAGGCAGGCAATTTAAACAAATCTTCAT
Source organism: Stenogyne calaminthoides (assembly GCA_037126765.1). NCBI lineage: Eukaryota > Viridiplantae > Streptophyta > Magnoliopsida > Lamiales > Lamiaceae > Stenogyne > Stenogyne calaminthoides. The sequence continues at coordinate 12,277,835 of JBBCBC010000037.1, read as the reverse complement.
ATGGTGAGCAGTATGCAGTTGGTGTGCTCTTAGCCATCCTAAAACACAGATTTCAAAATTGGGTCCTAATTCAATTGTAATTTGCACCTCGAGGGCCACATGAATAACTTTTGAAGGTGTAGCAGAGAAAGATTGCTCATTCACGATGATAATAATAATCCACTTTCCATGAATAAATTGCAGCGATCAGTTAGTTTCTTATGTCAGTTCTACATTAAAATATTCCGTAAGACAAGATGAGCAACATAAGGATTGGATTACTCCAGTTTCTTTATGAAACTAGACAGTCTGCAATCCAGAAGTAACCTTGCAAGACCAACTATATAATCTGTGACGAGTTCGCTCCAAATTAGCAATCGTATAAAAATATTCATGGTTAAAGTTACCATTTTAGGCTTTCCAAAACTTTAGTAGTGAATAACACAGAATTATTTATGAGGTCAGGTGCACATTCGAATGTTAGCAATTGATTTGACAGGGTTGAGCTCATTGTGCAGTCAATGCTTCAAAGTGGAAGAAGTCCTATTATTTCTACCCAACGGAACCTTATCACTAAATTTAGTTTCCTCTCCCACACTTATTTTCCTTCAAAATTAAAATGGGTTTGTCCTTTACATTGGAGAAAACAGTACTTCATTCCCTCAAAATATCAAGCATACATGTCACTATAGCTATTTCCTAAGATAAAACAGATTTGATATAAAATCTAACGTGAAAAACATCTAAGTAACAATGACAAAAGAACAGCCTTTACGTTATAATACACCACTTTTTTTTTTCCATCCCCTTGAAAAACTACCAAACACATTCACCTTCAATACAAATCTCCACTCCCTCTGCCAAAATACTTTCCCCAGAATACCATAAATTGACCCGCGTTTGCTATCATTTCCCAGAGATAAATTTACAAGAATTAAATTCCCACCTCTACCCCAACAAGCAACCCAGTAAACACAATGATATCTCACTAATTTGGATCATATGATTTTGTATATTCAAGTCTGGGTAAAGTGTTAGACTCAAGAAATTGTAGATGTGTTTAATACTTACCATAGAAGAGATCTGTTGTCCAAATCTTGCTTTGGTACATCTCGGCCACGCATTGTTACCAAATCTAGAAAAATAGCTTTGTTCTCACAACATATGACAAGAAAATGGCGTCCTTTTGTTGAGGGAGCAGGGGAACTGAAAGCTGAAGTGATATTGTTGACAGCTGTTGGAGCTTCAGCAGCAGCAGATCGATTTCGCCAAAGTTGCCAATAGTGTACATCGTCATCATAAAAGCTAACCTGTTTAACACTTGAAAACCACATACCACAATGTCAAGCTCAGATTTAAGACACATAAAGCAACAGATATGAGTTTTGAAATGCTTCAGTGGAAATATACCTCCCACCTCGAATGGATTCAGCGGATTTTCCTCTAGTCTCTGACAAATATCAAACAAATAAAACATAATGCATTCAGTCATTAAAACCACCCAGAATAGATTCAAGACAGAAAAGATCAATATCTCCAACACAAACTCTGGAAGTGCATAGGCCTGTAAGTGGCATTCCTAAAATAGCAAATATTTCCTGAGCAATGTTTTTATCATATATCCTAGAATGAACACCAAATGAAACTGTGGGCAGGATGGGGATGAAGTGGATGGAAACCCTCAACATCCACAGCTCAGTCTTTTCATCATCTCCAAGAAAATGAGATTCAGTATAAACACTTTCTATCCCCAGCCAAACTCAATAAGAATTAACATGTCCCTCAATGCACAGATCACAATCATGGTCCAAATCATTTCCTCCATGAATGAATCGTCAGTTTCATAACTAACCGTAAATCATGTCATATTTGATATATCTAGTCATCAATCACCAGTTCACCACTCACACTCGAACATTTTAAATATTAGCAACAATCCAACAATAAATAAACATCCAAAAAACAAAAATGAAACAATCACAATTCAAGCCAGAAAATCGTTGAGCTCTGTCAGATTTCATAGTCCAACCAAGAATCGTACCTGTTTCGCCCTCCGCCAGCTTCTCCAGTTTGGCACCAACCAAACGCCTCTCATCTACACCGCCGGCTTTCAACTCATAAATGACCTAAACCACCATTAGTAAACCTTAAAAATCCACAGCCACCACAAAATTCACACACTCAGACGAATTTCTATTTCTAATCACACGCTCATACGAATTTTTTAAAAAATTACAAGATAGAACCTGGCGGTGTTCCCAATTCCAGACGGAGACATGATCTGATGCATCTGCTGTGACAAGCCATGGATGCGTCGGGTGCAACTGAATCTTCACAATTTTATCATTCGTGGGGCGAAAAGCCCGCAACCGCAGCATTGTGTTTATAAACCTCTCCCAATTCTACTAAGCTATGGATCTGATTAGAAGAGTAGAAACCTCAAAGCTTCTTCAGTCAAAAGCGGGCTTTCCGGGAGCGGGCTGGGCTCAGATCGGCTCAATCTATGACTTTGTTCTGGCGATGAGCTTTGATACTTGTAAGACAATGTACAACGGGGAGAATCAATTTTACTTCATTTTACCTTATTGGAGAAATAATAAAAAAGAACAAAAAGTGTCATATTTATACAATTCAAATTAGGGTTGTTCACATGACGGACCAAAACGGATATTTAAAATTATCGTGTCCATACCAAAGTTCGGTTATTTTAAAATTGGAGTGTTCGTGTCCATACCAAAACTTCGGTTCGGAAAGGTACGGTTTTTTAACTTTTCGGTACGGTTCGGTACGGATTTTCGATTATAACTGAATCAGATCGGATCGGATCGGATAAAAGAAACAGTTTTTTTTAACCTTTTTCTCCTTTTTTTCTATCACCCATCATTTTTCTTTTTAATCACAATTTTCTTAATAGTATTGGTGTAATCTACACAAAATGCACATTAATTCAATACATCTTCAACCATATTCATGCATCTACCCTTCAGACTCAAACATATTACATGATAGGGCAATAGTTAATTAAAAATAATAAAATAACTCAAGACATCATCAATGGTGTATTTAAACATGACTAATAAAATACACATTTAAAAATTTATTGTGAATTTTCGTCTGTCCAAATTGACGAGAGGTACAGACTACAGAGCGATGAGTTGGTGCGAGAGAGTAAGGATGCGTAATTACAAATTGAGAATTTTATAGGATTCTCGATAATTATAAATCACAAATAAGGAAGTAAATATTCTAATATCTCACCAAAATATTCATACGATATATTCAATATTAAATTACATGGATATCAATAATCTATAATACAATTTAATGAATACAAAATAAATTAATAATTAAATTTATTATATATTTAAATCGGTTATTCGGTTCGGTGCGGTTTCATTCGATTTTTCGGTACGGTTAATTCAGTAATATCCATGTCCATATCCAAAAAATCTTCGGTTCGGTTCGGTTCAGAAAAAGTCAAAAAATCAACAGTTATTTTCGGTTCAGTTCTTTTTCGGTTCGGGTTCGATAATCTCCAAACTCCGTGAACAACCCTAATTCAAATACCATCTCTCTAAAATTAAATACAAGAAGAATTTATGTATACCTATAAAATACACGAAGAATTTATGTGTCATTGTATGCCTCAAAGCTTCTTCACACATAGAAAATAATAGTAATAATTTTACATAAATAAAAGTATTATTTTGTATATTGAAAAATATTAATAACTTTTAATATACAAACAATTTTAATGACAAAATAAAAAATTATTCGACTGAATTTTTATGAGTCAAAATTTCACTAGTTGCATTATACAACTGGAGTGATGATATGTTACTCTTCTACTAATTAACAAGGGTGCAGAATCCAGGAAATTGGTAGTCGGACGGATTTGAACAGCCTAGCCCTAGAGTTGTCAATCCGAACCGGAACCGGCGGTTATAACCGGAATCGGATAAACCAGAACCGTGACGAACCGGAACTGAAAACCTTTATTACACGGTTTGGTTCCGATTCCTACTGCTTTCAAACCGTGAACCGCCGGTTCTTGTCTTTTTTTTTATTTAATGGTTGAGATTGAGTCAAATGTTACCGTTTTTTGATCCAATGGTCGAGATTCAATATGAAATGTTACCGTTTTTTTTTTTTTTCCCAAACTCTATAAATACCCCTTCATTTGTATTCATTTTCTTGCACCAACTTGATCCAAATTGATCATTTCTTCTTCATCTCTCTAATTCTCTTGTTCTAACTTTATAAGCTTCATTATAGTTCATAGTTCATACTTCATATATTATCTATATTGATATATTTTATACATTATAGTATATAGTTTATATTATATACACTTTACTTTATATTTTATATTACATAAAAAAAATGTCAAAAATAGGAGGATCATCTCGACCATCATCTTCTAGAGGAGGAAAAGAAAAGAGTCCGATGACTTCCGATTTTCCTCCACCTCCTCCTCCTCTCTTGCACAATTCAATATTCCATGGAGTGTGGAGGAAATAAGCGAAGTCTTTGGTCCGGTTATGCGGATGCCACTTTTTCAAATAAAGAATTTCAACAACTTCGTGGTGGTACTCAAGAAAGTACTCATGGTTATGGACATGGTCCTCATGAAAACGAAGAAAATGTGGAGGAGGTCATTCCACCTCAAGGCAGAGAAAGAAGATGTAGAGTTCTTGCATCCGAAATATTCATCATTCACTTCAAAAAAGTGGCAACCGATGAGGTAAATATATTTAAAGTTTATTGTAACTATTGCACTAATGTTTATCATTTTGAGAAAGATGGTGGATATGGAACATTTAAAAAACACTTGTTGGCAAAACATAAAGAAGTCTTGGGAATGACTACATCTCAAAAGCGAAACTACGTGGATTCACGGCGTCTTCTGAAGGTGGTGAAGTAAGTAATCCTACTAGTTTATTTAGATATAATGTTAAGGTTGCTAGAAGAGAATTAACTAAACTTATTTGTTCTAAACATCTTCCTTTTCGTTTTGCAAATGATCTTCGTTTTGAAAAGTGGGTTACTATGGCTTATAATCCTTCGGCCAAAAAATTTCACGGTCTTCTATTACCCGTGAAATTGATAAAATGACTAAAGAAATAAGAGATGAAATGACTAGCATGTTTTCTAGATTAACTAAAAAAGATTCTATATGTTCGGATATTTGGAGTTATCATTTTCAAGAGCATAATTATATGGGCATTACTTGTCATTGGATTGATGATACGTGGACAATTCAAAAACGTTTAATTGCATATAGAGAGTTTGATACTGAGCATACGGCCGCTAATATTGCTCTAAAAATTCGTACGGTTTTGCAAGAGTACAACATTCTTACAAAAATATTTTCAATTTCATTTGATAATGCAAATGCTAATACGGCTAGTTTAGATGAACTTATTGCAATTTGTCAACCATCAATTGGTGGTAGATTTTTTCATGTAAGATGTTTTTGTCATATTTTAAATTTGTGTGTTCAAGATGGTTTATCTTCTTTAAAAATGAATGTTGCTCCTATTAAACATGCACTTGGTTATTTGGTTAGACATTAAAAAGTTTTAAAAAGATGGAAAAAAATTTGTGTAGTTAATAAACTTACTCCTAAAAAGTTTTCACTTGATGTTGCTACTAGATGGAACTCAACTTATAAAATGTTAAGTGCATCTTATGAGTATAGAAATGCATTATGTGATTTTTTTGCACAAGAACAATGTGGTATTACTTTATTTCCTAGTCAATGGGATTCATGTGCTACTTTATGTGAGATGTTGCAAGTTTTTAATGAAGCTACTACACAATTATCCGGTACGTATTATCCTACTTCTATTCTTGCTTTAGATCAATGTGTTAGAATTGCAATTACTCTAGATTGTAGTGATCCAAATGAAATATTATATAATGCTATTAGTTCAATGAAAGTCAAATGGATGAAATATTTTTTATATATTCCCGATGTGTTTATAACTGCTAAAATACTTGATCATAGAGTAAGAATATATGGAGTGCAAGAATCAATTTCTATATATTATGATGCTTTATTTCATATTACAGATGATAACACCCCTTCTCCTATTGTGGTTGTCCAAAAATCTAAACAAGTTCTTATGGATGATTTTAGAGAATATAAAATTCAATTTGGTCCTACTAGTGGTGATTCTACTAGTGTTCGTGGTGCTACTAGTACTACTAGTGGATGTGGTGGTACTCAATCCCTTGGTCGTGGTCTTTATGGTAAATTTTCCCGTTTAGATAATTTTTCTAAAGAACGATATCAACAACGTCAACTCAAGACAATCAAATGTTTTCTTAGAAATTGAAAAATTTCTAAATACACATTCTTTTGAGTATCAACCGGGAGAATTAGAAAATTTTGATATTTTAAAGTGGTGGTCGAGGAGATTAGATGCTTATCCGATGTTGAGTATGATTGCAAAAGAGGTATATGCATGTCCCGTCTCAACCGTAGCCGTTGAACGAGCATTTAGCTTGGGTGGACATATCTTGAATGAAAGGCGTTCAAGATTGCCAGTTGAGCACTTGGAAAACCAATGTTTACTTGATGATTGGGTGAAAGTCGAAGATCGAACACAAGATGAAGCTCTTAGCGCGGATTCTAGCGAAGATAGTGTGATCGACGACACAACCGAAACCGAAAGTGAAGCTTAAATCTTCTTAAGATTTAAGTCTTGAGGTAAGAAACAAGGTAAGAGAACTACGTGGGCTTTGATTCTAATCGGATACGTAGACAACATAATTTTAAGTTTCTAACTTAGAATTTTCTAAGTTTAAAATTTAAAATTATGCCCAAGCCCTTTTTTTTTTTTTATCTTCTTTTCATTATTTGTAATTTTTTTAATTGTAATTATAAGTTGTACACTTGTATTTGTAGCATTAACAATTTAACATGTTACTTGTAAGTTGTAAATTGTAATTTTTGTAATGTATTAAATTATTGTGTCATGTAAATTTTTTGAGTTGTTTGTTATTTATAATTTTGTATGTTTAATAACATAAGATTTTGCTTCATCTTCTTTAAATTTACTTCAATTTTTTATTTTTTTTGTATTTTGACAAAGATAAAAAAAAAAAACGGTTCCAGAACCGGGAACCTCCGGAACTGTTGAAACCGGATGGAACTGGAACCGTTGGAACCGGAACCTCCGGAACCGGAACCGTTAAAGTATTTTACACGGTTCGGTTCCGGTTCCAACTTTTTGGAACCGGGAACAGGCGGTTCGAACCGTTTGTGCAACTCTACCTAGCGCTTATGCCGCCTAGGCAGGGACTAGTCATTTTTTTTTTTTTTTCATCTAAATGAGTTTTATTTACTATTTATTAATATCTTATAACAAAAATATACTTTAAAATTAATTATCAAATTCATTATACAACCATCTAAATCAAGATAACAATTCAAATATCTTTTCTCATATACATTATCCATTATGCAGTACACGGAAATTAATTTAACATAAAAAAACTAAAGAAATATGTGTTTTTGGAATTTTAGTATAGTTAAAATTATCAATATTTGTCTTTTCATCAACTTATTCTAAGAACAAATTCTGTCATTATCAAATAATACCTTAGTTTTGGACACTTGGTTGGGCGGACAACGAGCAAATGACGGCAACCAATTCTCTCAATTTGAATTTGGACAGATTTTATTTATGTTGATTGTATTTTTTTAATTAATAATTGAAACAACGTCTTCTCTTTGGGAAAAAAAAATAAAAAACCCGTCTAGCTCCCGACTTAGCCGCCTAGCCCCCAACTTGGTCGCCTAGGCAAAATCGGTTTGGCAGACGACCGCCTAGCGCTTAGACGCCGCCTAGACCGACTTTTGCATCACTGCTAATTAATAAGTTCACATAATATTTAATACTCCATCAGTTTTGCAATAAATATCCTTTTATTTTTCTCGCGTTCTTTTAGCATATTTTGCACCATTTCTCCTAAGTTTGCCCTTATTTAAAATTTAGAAAATACTCTTAATTATTGAGATATGTGGAAAAAAAATCTTTTATGGTAAGCAAAAATCATGAAAATTCTTTTAAAAAAAATTCATAAGATAAGGGCAAAATTATCAATATATGTCCATCTTAATTTCATTAAAAAAAGTTAAAAGAAAATTTATTGCAAAACGGATGAAGTATTAATTTTTATAATTAGTAATGACTCTTAAAAATTTGGATTTTTATATAAAATTTGTACATTTAAATGTATAAGTATTTGTAACCAATATCACAAACACACCTAATAATATTCTAATAAATAAAATACAATTATCAAACTATTGGTCGAATATGTCTTGTTCTGTACGATTTGGTAATTTCAGTTTATAGTCACTAAAAGTCTACAATCAAATTAATTATAATGCAGTTCAGTAACAATTATATAGTAAATAAATTAGAAAAAATAATTGACATATATAATTACAAAAATAAGTGTTTTGATGGTTGCTACACTAATCAACATAGACGCATGTAAATTCATCATCGTTAATGCTCAGATTGAGCCCACTCCTCAAAAATAAAAATTAGTAGTTTTGAAAAATGGGCCATGTTATAATTCCTAGGCCTGGAAGCCCGGCCCAGTAACGACTTCCCTCAAAAGTAAAACAATGAACAAATTGTGACGAAGACACTGCTCTCGCGCCCATTCTCATTTCTCCATTTGTATACGAATTCGGGTCGGATCACGACAATACGGGTCTTCTGCTCTCTGTCCCCCATTAGTGTACAACGCTTTCCTTACTGCAATTACACAAACCCTAATCCACAAAATTCTCTCAATTTCCATTGCAATCAATTACAGCACTGATTCTCTCACAAAGTTTTCTTCCTTTTTCAATACTATTGTCCTCCTCCGCTACTATTTTTACGTTCATATATTCATGCCAGCTCGTGGAATTTGTCGCTCCGTATACGTATATCTCTGCTCAAGTGTCGGGTTCTAGGTGTGCATAGATAGGATGTAAATGCATGTGTGTGCCGCAGGGTTTTGTGACGTTTTTAGGGCGCGAATTTTATAATTTTGAACTCGAACTATGAAGTTAGGGTTGTGACGTATTACATTTCTGTATTCCCCGCCCTTTCTGTTTTTCTCTAAAAAATCCGGTGTGTTTAAATTGTTGCTTTCAATGTATTCAATAAGGTAATATGCTGATAAAACGTCAATGACGATTAATTTTATTTTTTTTATTCTTTGAAGTCCTGAATTTGTATTATTGACCGCAGGGATAAGAAAGTGGCCACTTGGTATGGTGGCAGATAGAGGGAAAGGGTAGCTTATTGAAGTCGGGAATGATTTGATGCTATGAGCAGGCTCTCATTTAGGCCTCGACCGCTTGACATCAACAAGAAGCTCCCAATTTTAAAATCTTATAAGGACTTTGAGGATGACGAGCTCCCAACTTCTACTCGTAACTCCCAGATACTCCGCCTGGCTGTGGAGGCTGATAATGAGGTGCAATGTTCACTTTAGCTACCAAAATGTACTTTGAGTTAACATAAGCTGATTTTGCCAATTGCATTTGCCAATCAGACATTTTTGTGTAGTAGTGAAAGCCATTTGATGTATAAACATTTTTACGTGAGAGTTAATTAAAAGAATACAATGGCTTTTCTCTTGTCATCTTTTTAAGGATCATCAGTCAATTGTAATAACTATGACTTATTATTGAATTTGGGGATGTCCGCAAGATGATATTATCAGGCAAAAGAACATATGGTGTTTAATTCTGATCTACATATTACTGAGCACAGCCTGCCATGATTGTTTTATAATTATGTGTTTCTGTTGTTAAAGCATTCCGTTATTAGGCAGCGAGCATTGCTATCTTTTGCATCTGCAACAAGGTTCTACAATGGAGACTATGGATTTGAGGCTTAGGACTTGTCTGGGTGTTTTATTAAACTTCCCGTGGCATAGTTAGATCTTCCAGGAAGTAAGGAAAGTATTTAGTCTCCAGACTCTGAGCACGATGCAGTGTGATAATTTGAAATTATATATTTGTAGCAGCTCCAGACAGAAAAATCTATTTATAGTGTTCTAAGCTGCTGATAAGAGGGTTGTGGTCTCCTTCCAATTTAAAACCGATTGTGAGCATATGTGGGCTGAGGGCTCATCAAACGAACAAGCACAATTGAATTAGATGACCCTTCTTAATGTACGACCTTCTTAGCTGACTGCTGTAGTGAACTGACTACATGACCGCACCCTTCTTCCTTGTTCAATAATACCTTACACAAAACAATGAACTAATAGTAGGAAGTGGAGGTGAGAATTTCTCATCCTCCAATGATCATTCGTAAATCGGAAAATCAAATTCACTTGTTTAGATCTTTGTTGCAAAGGATTGCAAGAGGTCGTACAATGAGTTTAATATTGTTAAGACTCTGTGATGCTTTGGACAAGTGACAATATTTGCAATTTGAGGAATTTGCTCCTTGTTTTGTCATAGGAACTATTAAAATGCCATGAATCTGCATATTTTTTTTTTCAACTGATGCCATAGTTGTAAACTTATAGGTGCAACAAACACCTGTCAGGAAAGTGGCTTCAGAAATACCTATTCCTGAGTTCGTGGTTGTCGACACATATGAAAGGGACTACTCACGTACTTTCATGCAACCAACATCATACCTGCGGGCTAGAGGAGGTTAGTCAATATTTGGGACGCTAATAATTCTATTAATTTAAAATCTATAACAATTTATTTATGTTACTGACAGCTCGGGCTGAAATTGGAGAATTTGTTGAGTATGATCTTGATAATGAGGATGAAGATTGGCTTCAAGACTTCAACAAAGAAAGAAATACTCTTGCTGCTGAAAAGTAATAGTCTTTCTATCCTTACAGTCTTTGTGGAAAGAATCTGGATTCCACTGTTATTTTTTCTGATAGAAGCTGATATCCAATAGAATGTTAGCTTGTCTCCTCTGTTAAAATTATTGAGAAAAACTGATGCATTTGGGAATTCAGAGACTACTGTCCACTTCAAACAGGACTCCTGGCCACCTCACAATTTCTATCATGCTTTCTGTATCTAAAAATTCTTCAGTTGATGATTTTCTCGTAGGCACCCCCCTACCTACCTCGCGTCCATTGTACAGTTATTAGAACTAGTGCTGTGATGTTGCAGTTTGTTTTGCCTTCTGTTTAATTGTATTTGTTTTCTTATTGTAGGGAAATTTAGGCTTTGGTTTCCCCAAAATTCTTCTGATTTGATAGCCATATTTCAGGGATTTAAATTTTGATGGCTATATCTGTACTCTATGATTTAGTTAACTCTCGAAAGCTCTGATGCTCGGATCCTTCAAATCGGCACCCGTACCCGTGTTGGATACGTATCCGACGGATACTGGTATGGGATCTGTGTCGGATCCTTCATTTTGAAAACAGACACGGCACTTTCGAGACTGAACTTTTCTTTGCAAAAAATTAGAGAGAATTTGGTGGGATTTTTAAATTTTGAATGACTAATTTGGTGTGTGTTAACTTTTGCAATCTTTTTTTAAACAAATCTTGCAATCCTTTCTCTTATTGTACAATTATCATAATAATATATGATATGTTGTAAATTTAGTAAATGAAATATATATATTTGTTATGTATAAAACTATCAATAAACGTATCCCCGTACCCGTGTCCTAATTTTGGATCCTTTTTAGCCGTGTCCATGTATCCTAAGTTTTGGAAAATTGGGAGTTGGACACACGGATCCGTACCCTTGTCGGATACCCATACCCGTGTCCAAGCAACATAGCTCGAAAGTAGGTGACTTGAAAAATTTAACTTGGAGAGATTTTCATTCCTGCTTTTGTAGTTAGTTATGTCAAGAAATAAAACCATAAATGCTTAAAGGCAGACTGAATTTAAACAATTAGTAACTTCGTGAAAATGAGCACTTCATGACCTTGGATTTTACTTTTATTTTTCCATTCACATCATTTAGTTTTAATGCAGATTAGAGACATTTATTTTCAAGTTGGAGGTTTTGGATCATAAGGCTCGTGAAAGAGCAGGATTTATTGCTTCAACCCTTGGTTCCCCAATACCAGTGCTTTTGACATTCGATGCTGCTGTTGAGGTGAGAATTACACTTTCTTATATAGTGTTTACAAAGTTCTGTGCTGTTTTTTTTTTTTTTTAATTGATTCACATGCGTAGGATTTCTTATTTTTTGATTGTAAAGTCAACTGAGATGTATTGTTTTGTTTGCATCAAATGCAAGTCCTGTAACTGGTTCAAAACTATTGAGTTGTTATCTGAGTCGGTATATTTGTCTCTGTCATGCTCCTCTGTCTGGACTCTGGAGTTTATTCATATTTTTATCTTTATACATGTTTTATGTATGTCATTCAGATGTAATCAACTTGTTGTAATATAATAGATGCCTCTTGTTGCGAGTGTATAATCCCCTTTTTATATATCTCCATTAGAGAGTTTTTGTGACAAATAGGTGATGCAAATGTCCTGGGAAGATACTTTTTAGATTCACGCTTGAATATGTTAGCTTGGTGTCACTGTCAAGTAGTTTATTACTATTATACGTCACTGAACTGTTGGATAATTATTTTAAAGATGACCAGTACTGAGGGAAGTTCAATATGTTTGAATTTCAGTTTTCTTTGAGGAGTTCGATTACTTTTGCATTTTGCATACCTGCTAAGTTTAACAAATGGAGATTATTTATGTTTTCATTCTTGTTACCCAGAACAAGGGAAAAACTTCATGACTCCCAGTTTAAGGAAGAGCTGAGTTTGTGAAGCTACAGCTTAGGAAAATCTAGATTTCAGCATACAGGATTTTGACTTTTTTTAACCATTTGAATATGATTGAGGGGTTGTTATATTGGGTTTTCAGTATAATGAGGTTACTTTTCAGTGCCTTAGGTGGTTAGTATTTGTGATAAAGACCCACATTAAGAATACTGTTGCATCAAGCTTAATGTCGCAATCTTTTAACCTCATTACTTGACACGTGAATTCAAAAATATGAGAGAGTGACGATATTGGTCCCCAAAAACTGATGGTTAATAAGGAGCAAATGTGCTCATTGATTTTTTTCTTTAACCTTGGAATATCTGATTCGAAACGTTAAGGAAGGTGGGCATGCATTCGAGGAAGACATGTGAAATTATGCATTAATCTGGGTTCTTCTCTATTCTTTCATTACTTACATTATTTGATCAGTGCTTTAAAATAATTAAAATTATTATTGTCCTTATAACTATATTTTATTTATTTGTTAATCTTTTGTTTCATTGGTTTCTTCGCATTATATGTTATTTTAAAATTTCTAATCTTAAGTTGGCTTGTGCTAGGCACTACAAGCTTACTCCATCAACTATGGAGTTTTCCTATCTATTTATAACTACTGGAAGCAAAAGGTATGCACCATTACTTACTTTTGTTCTTTATGATCTGAATAAGTGCCACAGATTTGGTTTGTTTGGAATAAACTAGTCTTATCTAACAGTATCCTCATTAGATTTTGTCTACTACCCTGTCACTCTCCCCTACCCATTTTTTGGGTGAATATTAGGTCCTTGTCGAAGAGTGCTATCTGATGAATACAAGGGACATAAATTTCTTATGGACTCGGATTCTCTAACCTTTAACCAAATATATGCATAATGGGCACTAGTAATGTAGCTAATTGCTGGTGATCCTTAGGCAATCAGAGTATTCTCTTAGCTTGATAAAAATTAGAAACTCTCCATTCAGTACATTTACTCAGATAAAGGGTGGGATACTGTGATGGATTTGTGTAAACATTGACAGTGACAGACGGAAATTTAGGAGTGGGGTAACGATATTATAAACAATGGCTAATTAATTTTTCAAGTTTTATTTAGGTAGGTCCTTTGTTTGTTTGTATTAAGCCCCTGTACCATTCGTAACTTGCTGACTCAAAGTCAACCTTTTCTTTTCAGAAGTAAAACAAAAAAGATTTGATTAGTTCTCAAAAACCCTTTCCCTTATCTGTCTTCTCATGTTCTGACAGCGTGAACGATGGCAAAAACCTATCCTTCGACGTTTGCAGGTTAGTTTGGGCATCTCTGTAAATAGTATTAATTCTGTTCAAATGTAAATTTTTATATTGTAAAGTACAGTATTGGGCCTTGGTTTTGTACTGAATGAACATCATCGGTCTCTTACTTTCAGCCCATCTATGGAATTAGGGTATTTTAATAAATGTTTTTTCTCCTTAACTAACTGCAATAGTATCATAGTTATGTGGAATTATGATGGAGTTGCAGTAAGTTTGAGGCTCCATTGACCTCTATACCTTATGATTCAGCCATTTAGCATTTTTGAATTGCACTTGACAACTGAGCAAACATATAGTGCCAGGTGTCTAAGTCATATAAAGCATTTCTTCCTACTGTGTATAACTGCTGATAAATGCCACTTGGGATTACTTTACAGCCTCCTCCGCCAGTTAACGATACCAATCCGTACAATGTGTTTAGGCCGCGGGAGAAAGCTCACAGGCTTCATACTAGGAGGGTATGAGATAATTGATTGTATTATATGTGCTCGTTTAAATGATTAAACATGTTTAATTGGTATTGTTATGGTTGACTTGCTTTTTCTGAAAACAGATGCAAAGGAGGGAAAACAATGTGCAATCATTTGAAAAGCTTCGTCAAGTGAGTTCTACGTCTATTATATCGACCACTCCCTTTTCCACCTAAACTGCAAGTTATCCTTTTCGCTAATGTTCTTATTAGAACATAAAAGAAAAAGAATGGTTAATTCTTTGGGTATTTGAAAAGCTTAGCAGTTGGTCACTAGGACAATTACCCCCCTCCAGTTACGCATTAACTTTGATCATACATGCTTAATAGGTTGTACGAAAATTTATAACCGAGTGATTAATAGATTTTTTTATGCTTTCAGATTTAGAAAGACAGCTATCTTTCATTTCTTCTGCTTGCCTCTTATGACAATTTTTTTATGCAATTCCCTCTTCAATGTACTGAAAGTCATTGTTGAAATTATAATATTTCATTTTGCCTCAACTAAACCAAAGTTGGGCCATAGCATAATATGATATCGTGTCGCACTATCCTTTTTATTTTTGGCTTGAATATGTACTGGTTCCATTGTATAATCTCTTGGAAGACAATTGAGATGTTATATCTGTTGAACTTGACAATTTGTTTCCTTTGCAAGTTTAAATTCTTCCCTTGCAATCCATGGTCCGTTAACTGAATCATTTTGGTACTCCTATTTGAGCCATCAAGCTTGCGTTTGATTTGATTGTATAGTTATTCTGAATCTTGTTTGCAAAACAGAGGTGTTTGATCTGAAGATCTACAGTATTTTGTGGGATTTAGTTCTTATTACTGGCCTTCCATAGAGCTTCCAGTGTGCCACTCTCTTGAATCATGTCTGTGCTTGTTAATATAATCTTGCTTGCCAACAAAACATTACTCTTTTCCTTCTAAAATCAGGTCATTAACTCACAGTTTTTTGTTTTCTGGTATCTATCCATATATCTTTAGTTGCTAACTCCAATGATTGCTCCAATTCTTTTCTGGCCACTAATCAAGTTGACAAGTAAGGTTTGAGACACTGATAGGTGATGAGCTTGGAACCTACAGATTTTCATTTTCTTTCATTGGGAAAAAGGAAAAATATTTAAGCCACATGTAAAAATTATATAAATACTTGGAACCTACAGATCAATTGTAGATTATTTACAAATTTAAAGTTTGAGCACCTTTGAGGCATAAATCTAGAATCCTAATCAATTTCTTAATTTGTCTTCAATGGTTCACTTGATCACTTAAATTGATTTTTTGTATACTTTCCTCAGGTTAGGCGCAACCTTGATCAGGCGAAGCACATTCTTGAGACTCTGATCAAGGTATTGCTACTTATTATTATCTTTATATTTCATAGGGTGATGGAAGCTTTTGTAATGATGATTACTGCTCATTCCTTTATCGTGCTTTTATGTAGAGAGAAGAGAAAAAACGAGAACTTTTGGGGAGTGAGGTCACCCTCCAAAGAATTCAGATGAAGTACAAGGTTCGATCATTATCTGCTACTGTTGTTAATTCCTGAATGCCTACCTTTTTCAATCTTGGAAAAAGCTAAAACAATGGGTTGCATATTGCGTCTTGGTCTTGCAACTTTAAACAGATGGACACGTATTGTATTACAGATTAGTGAGTAACCTAATTCTATTCTGTGAAGAGCAAAAGATTTTCATACGTACCAGAAACAGCTGAGTGGAAAGATATTAATATGTATACCTGTATAAACAGAATGACCGAGGAAAATTCAGATCTCATGCACCAAAATACAATGTAAATTTAATTCTTCGAACAATGAATCTTGCGGATGCACAGTTTCATCTAATTGTTGTTAGTTATTACCATAATCTTAATAGATAGAAAGAAGAAATTGGTTTCTTCAGTGGAAGCTGAAATATTGACATTACTATACGATGATGCCTGTCATTTTACAGTATAACGTAATTAAGAGAAGAGAAACCTGGTTAAAATTTTATATCTGCACTTTCATTTTCCTAGATAAATAAGCATCTGGCATTAGAAAAAATTGATCTGGAATGAACGAGAAAGCAATTTCACTGTGACTATAAACTGATGCTCCTGATTGTTTATGTTACATCAGCATGAAGCCGAGGTCCTTGAAGATTCTCTGGCAATGTTACCTGGATTACCATCCATCCCAAGCAAGGTTGTGTCAAGTGAAGAGGAATTCTTCGATTCAGATGATGTGGCAAACAGCCGCCCACACAGTGTACCAGTTATGATGCAGAATCCATCTTTCACAGAATCAAGGCTGGTGATGGTTCCCGGAGGAAACACGAGAGAGGTCAGGAGGCGCGTTCCTCATAGTTGGCTTTATAAAGTGGTAAGTATCTATTGCAAACTTTTTATGAAGAGCAACACTTGAGTGCATCAGTTGCACGGTGCAATTGGTGCATGTTCAGTGAAAACAACTAATGTTGATCAACTAATACCATTTAAAACACACTTGAGTTGCACGATGCAACTAGTGCATAGTAGTATTTACCTTAATTTCTCCTCTCCGATGTTATTCTCCATAAGAACGGATGAAATGTTGTGATTTGGACAATATGTTGGATAACCAGATTGTATTCGTGTTTATGCAGGATCCAAATGATCCAATCATGTTGTTCACAAAGCCACTAGTTCCAGATAAATTAGCTGCTGTCGGAATCGTACCTCCTCCTTCAGATCCTTCAACCTCCGTTCCCAAGGAAACATCTCCATCTACTCGTTCATTTAACTTCCAAGGAAGGATTGGTCGAGGAGGCAGAATAGTTTTTGATAGGTGGAACCCCCTAATGCGTAATCCAATTGACAAATTATATGCCCCACCAAAACCTTGGCATTCAGCACCTCAATGATTTTCACATGATGCTCTTGAGCATCTCAGGAATGAAGGGCTCTCATTTCATTCCCTTTTTTTGGATGGAGGTAAGATTTTGGCGTAATGAGACGTCAAATTGTACTAGTTTTGATCTGAAAAAATGGGGGAAATGAAAGGAAGCTACTCTGCTACAAAAGAGAGTAACAAAGGCTAGGAAAGTTGATATTTCTAAAGCCATTGAGTAGCTGCATTCATTCCATTGTAGATCATTAGCCACTCTATTCTGTATATTATTTAGGCCAATAGTTTGAAATATTTCACGAGTTAGCTTTCATTCTAGTTTTTAATCATGTAAATGCACTAATTTTGCAGTAGCTCGTACCCTGTGCTTTCAATCATCTCTTCGGCGGATCAAAGGATGGATTTTGCATGGTTGTATTTGTTCGAACCATTTGGAATTATTAATTTGAAATTTAAAACAATAAATTCACTGAGTTTGCCTTCATAATTCATTTTCTTTTGAGAGATCAAGTATATCAACGATGTATGCGGTGTATGAATTATGGGGGTGTTTTCCCTCAACTCCAACCCAAGAATCACTTATTTTTTCAAAAAATTGGATCTTGCCAACTAAAAAAAAATGTGATTCTTGGGTTGGAGTAGCACTTCAAAACAGGCCTTTATGTGTTGAATGATATAGAATCGATAAAACCGAACTACCACCTGTCAAGTTGAGATATTTGTAGTCTAGTATTTCTTTAATCAGAAAAAAGGGGAACATAACACGAACCCTTTTGTATTTCAAAATCAGATACTTACATTTACAGCAATTGATGAAAAGTACACCTATGGGAACATAACACGAACCCTTTTGTATTTCAAAATCAGATACTTACATTTACAGCAATTGATGAAAAGTACACCTATTATGACTAAGTCAATGCAAAACTATTCTGTTTTTCTAGGGGAAGCTTCCGCAGCTCAACCCGACTGTTACTGTCAATTGTAGAGCCTTCCTCATCGCCCTCAACTGTTTTAAGATCATCCAATGTTCTCCGAGCATAGATGGTGAAAGCAATCGTTGTGATGATTGCAATTATGAAGGAAATCACATTGTATATAATCTCTACTGGGGTAAGACGATGTTTACTGTACTGGACATCAGCTAGTGTCCTTATTAGACGACCACTGCACAAGATGACAGTAAAATCGCCCAAGTCAGAGAAAGAGAAAAAGGGGAGTTTGGGGTGAGAGAGAGAGAGAGAGAGAGAGAGACGGACCTGTAAATGTATATAAAAGCTTCTGGTATCATTCCAGCAATTGATCCCCATAAATAGGGCCAGAATCTCATACTAGTCACTACAATTGCATAATTGAATATGGTGTATGGAAATGGTGAAACCCGAAAAAGAGCAACCATTTTAAATTGATGGAACCAGCTCCCTTCTCCTGCCAACCTTATCATAGCAGCTTTTTGAGGCCATCTCTTCAGCCATTGCTGATGAACATGCAAAGACAAAGTCATGTTTTATCCACAGAGGGGAAGCCGAAAACAGTAGAAGCTATAAATATTGTCTTACATGGATTCTGTCACGAAAGAGCAAACCGATCAAGTATGGGAGGACCATCCCAATGGTTGTTCCAAGCATAATTATGACAAAACCCCAGCCATATCCAAACATCATCCCAGCAAGCCACATGGAAGGACCAGAAGGAATTAGAAACACGGGGAACAATGCTAAAGAAGCTACAAGTATAAGTGCCAGTGCTGGACGACCAAATGCGGTGGCTTCCCATTGCAACAATGGGAAAAGAACCTAAACAGAATCATGGAAGTACAGGTCAGATAATTAGAATTATGTCTGATCAAATATCCAGGATAAATACTACAAGTCTACAAGTTCAGAATAAATCATTTTATGGTTGAATGGATCTGGTCCAACATTGTCCTAACACACATATAATAGTAGATAAACAGCGTTAAGCTCCATCGACAACTTCACAACTTTTTAGACCCTATTGCTGTCTGACACGGGACATTATAAAAATATAAGTTTACATGCCAATTTAATTAAATACTAATACTGGTGAAATTGAAAGGAATATCCATTGAGCCTTCAGAACCAAGTTTAGAGCCACTAGTCATAACTAAAGACAACGAGCACCGAAGTGAAAAGGTTTGCCAGATGGACTCTTTCCTCCATCTTTTGAAGTATAACACGTGACGCCATCTCAAAACCTAACTAGACTCCAACAATAAGCCAATAACACAAGTTAAAAGTGAAAAAAGAAAAAACACAAATAAAGCTTTTAGTAACTGATCTTCTTGGTTAAAGAAAAGGAAAGGAAAACAGAAAGAGCTTTCCCTTGGCACTACTCATAAAGCATAGTAATGGATGCAAATATAAGGCCCTGATCATTTTAAAATCTTTTAAATCAGTTCTATAATCATACAGCAAATAGTTGACAAGAAATATTATAACAGAAAGATGTGGAAGTTAAAGTACCTTCTCTACAAGAAAGGGCACTCCATATTTAACAAATACAAGAAGAAGTACTATGGTGATTACAGTCCATATTAAGACCTTGATCCACCATATAAGAGACCTTCTTCTCGATTGTGTTTGAGGTTCTGTATGTGCATCAGGTACTTTTAGTTCATTTGGTATAACCAATCTCACATACTCACTGTCTTCCCTTATTTGAGCCCTGGTGTTATTGTGTTTTTTCTCCGACTCAATTGAGTCTGGCATCTTCATTGAGACACCAGATGTCTGCAAAACAGAACAAAATGCATCAGCATTTAAGCTGGAATGGGCAAGATAAGTTATCATATAAGCACAATCTTGCAGTAATTATATTCAGGAAACATAAAAAATAAAAGACTTTGTTCCCAAAATCTTAACATCATCAGTATTTTAGGAGGAATAGTAAAGAATGTTAGTAAAATATGACGAATGGCTTAACTTCTAAATTCTGAAACCACCAACACAAAAATTTAGATAACAATACTTCAAACCACATCATGCTCTCCGAAAGTGGAAAAATCACGTGTAATGAATAAGACCAAGACTGAGTGTATAAGAAAGAACAAGTACGATTTTGAATGTCTTTATTTTCATCATGTTTTACGCACAGCTGCATATCAATTGAAATATTCCACATTTAGTATGATTATATTTTGGTAATTCATCTTTTTGGTTTATGACCCATGTTAAAAAAACCTGAATACTAAGAGAAATGCTCCTTACTATTCCTATGATTTGCTCAAGGGGCAAGTTTTCATTCTGTCATTTACTCTTTTGGTATATAATCTAACCCGTTTTAGTGATTAAATTACACCAGCTGCTCAGTAGGTTATTTCCTAATCCTTACTGTAGCTACATTACTTCCTAATTCCTATAAAGGCAAAATTCTACATCACAAGTGTATATGGATAATAAGCGGAATCTCCTGAAAGCCATCGACGTGCTTCACCTTGGGAAGTAAAATCTAAACCCTGCTCAGTTTTTACTATAGGAAATCCATAAAGAATTCTCACAAAAAAACATCATACAATATCAAGCATATTGGCATCCATCAAGATTCAGAAACCAACAATCTTTACCAGCAGAATCACAACACAATTACCCCTCCTAATCTTTAACCCTTTTACCAAACAAGAAAACCCAATAATCTGGAGCATATAAAGAGCTGTTACAAACTTAATCAACCAAAATAAGGGTTACCAACAGAAAACCAAAAACAAGAGCGAGAAAAAAGAGAGTTTAAACACTTGAAGCAAAAAACAATCAATCTATACGATTCAGGAGCAACAAAATTGAACCAAAAAACACGAGTTTAAACACTCGCGCATAAAATAATTCATCCTTACAATTCAAGAAAGAAAAATTTAAACGAAAGCGCTGCACGCAGTTCAAGAATTCAAAAACCTTGAAAAAAGAAAGCAAAATTCAAGGAAAAAAACACCTAGTCCGGAGAAAACAAAGAGCCGCCGCTTCGATCAACTTTGTTTGTGAATTTCACCTATTCCGAGAGGGGGGATTTTCTCGTATGGGTTTTGGAATATGCTTTTTTTCCCTTTCCTCCGAATCCGAAGGGATGAATAAAAGCGTTAAAATCAAGAATCCTATTTTGGGTAGCGTGGGGAAGAGGGGCAATGTAAGTGGTGAGCAATGAGCATCGTTTGTTTTTCTTAATTTTCACTCGTTTCTTGTTTCAGAAAAATTGAGACTTAAATTCATTCTTTAAATCACAAATTTGACGGAAGCCACAGAATCAGGCGCACCCAACTGGACTTCTGACCTTTCTTTTCAATCTTTTTTAGTATTAATTAATTATAATTATTCGTTAATCATCTTTATTGTGTGTATTTATTTTGAAAAGTTTTTGTGTGTGAATTAAGTTTTCATCTAACACACTGCTTTTGGGTGGTATAATGCTAACTGCTTCTTCACATGGCTTATTTATTTATGCTAATTATGACTTCTTATCTGCCTCTTTATCCCTTATTTCTTAATTATGTGGTAATTACTAACTAGTAGTACTGATTACACATTTGCTTTTAGGGTTTCCGAAAAACATAAATTTATAAATCTATTATTTCTTTCATTTATTTAATTTGTAAATTTGCTTTTAGTATTATTTACATGATTGTGGTTCCTTTGCCTTTCCATAGCTTTTGCTTTCCCATATATATGCCCCCCTAGTCTCCCCACTCCTCTTCATTAGAGAATCTTATTGTAACAAAATATTCCATTTTTTGGTTCTAATTCAATTTATGAAATATATATTTTCCAAAATTTATTTTTAACAGTTAAGCTTAAATTATTAATTCCTTTCTTTTCTTAATTTTAGGAAAGCAATTAACTAGGGGAACATGTCCATTTCCATTTCAATATTTAGGAGACTGGTATATATTTTAATCAAAGCATCATATGGTTTTAAATGAGACCTAGCTAGCGTACATTAATCTTATGAAAAAATAACTAAAACCATACATTTTTATCTCGAAAACTAGATATAATCAACTATTTCCTTGTATTAATTATGTTGGAGGTGAATGAAAAGAAGATAAAACATTTCGAGGAAAGAAAATAGAAGCCCCTATTTTGCTGTTTTTAAAATGAAAGGTGTTGACTATTTTACTTGTAGTTAATTCTAATATATAATTACTCGACTTATTATTTTCATTTTTTTTATTAATTATGGCCGTTTGAAAAGGTTTTCAGGTGTCTAACCAGATTTGCAACTATCCGGATCAGACATATTAGACAATATGAAGTGGTGTGATTAGGATGTGGTTTGAATATTTATGGATATTAAATTCTTTAGTTAAGAGTTAGTTGAATCTTAGTAAGGTAGACATTAAATGCTAATTTTTTTCTATAATTTCAAGTGTAATCAACGTCAACTCGTGCAATGATACAAGTTTAAATCAATTTTCCTTTATTGACTTTATTAATTATAGCATATTCCACTTGTTATTGGTAAGTTAAGTTATTAAATCCAAATTAAATTGGTAGCAGTAAAAACATTGCCATAAAGCAAATGTATCATGCTAATAAAATAAATAAAATATAAATCAATGACAAATAGTATATGCAATGGTATATTCTCACTGTATTGAGATAAACGATACGTAATCTCTCCTTTTATGTTTTAAATTTTTAATTGTTTGATCAATGCCTGAAAAAGGGGATTATGTTATTTTGTACAAGCAAGGAAAATCCAGCTCCTGCCTAATTTAATCATTTAACGTGTTAGGCTCTTGTTAAACACGTGCAATCGTTTTTTTTAAATAATAATAATAATTTTTTTAAAAAAAGATATCAGATTCTATATTGCTGGCATTAAATGTAATTTAAACGAAGAATTAAAATGGAAAGCATTTAAATATATAGTGGTTTGCGGAAACTGATATTTCGACCTCATGGGGTCCCCTCCCCATATATCCTAATTCTGTTTCTTAAACTTGAAGCTAAATAATTTCTGTTTTGGTGACAAGATTTATAGCTCTTACTTTTCTCCATCTCTTTCCTTTTTTTAGATAATAACTACTTGTATACACATGGTGTCGTAATTCAAATATAATACCAAGATTAAGTAGGACCGTTAGTGGACTTCACGCCTACTTTCTAGAACCCGTTGAAATATTCAGATTAGGATCATTTAAACATGGGGTCCCCCTCCCATTTACATGAAAAAAACCTGAATACATATATATATAGTCTATTCATTTATTTTGTATTTTTAAATGGTTAAATTCAATTTTGCGAGTTTGAGCAAGAATAACATAAAAATCAATCTTTGTCATCAACAAATTAAAAAATCCACCATGTTATGCATGATCGATATACTTAATTTATTTATCATGAAATTAGCCACCCAAATCAAAATTCTGTCAAGGAATGCCCTAACATTAAGAATTAATTTTTATTTTTTATGCTACTCTATTCTAATGGACAGTGTCGTGTGAAATTTTTAAGTGTTGTAGCACATACTTAATATATTGTACTAATATATAACATATAAAAATAGGTGGT
Organism: Stenogyne calaminthoides; assembly: GCA_037126765.1. NCBI lineage: Eukaryota > Viridiplantae > Streptophyta > Magnoliopsida > Lamiales > Lamiaceae > Stenogyne > Stenogyne calaminthoides. The sequence continues at coordinate 12,253,903 of JBBCBC010000037.1, read as the reverse complement.
AAAACACTCTAAAGCTCGGCTGAGCATTGCTGGGTCGGAACTCTCTCTAGAGCTCAGGCCAAAGATTGTTTTTTATGTTATTCTTGCTCAAACTCGTAAAATTGAATTTAACCATTTAAAAATACAAAATAAATGAATAGACTACCAGCACATATATTTATTAAGAATATTCGTCAGTTAATGTGACAGCAAATCGCCTGTATTGAGTTAGGTGGCAACGAGCCCCTGCTCCACAATTATCGGTAATAAAGTGGCTTCTATGTTCCAGCCTACAACTTAATTACGCCTTTATTCCAAAATAAATTAATAAAGTGGTTTATATATACATACACACACGTGTGTATACACGCGCGCACGCCGACATTCTCGAATACAAGAAATCAACACAGATTGCGTAGGGCCGGGGCTGGCGAATAAATGTTAATGCTATAAAAATGCACCAACAATCGAATTAAGAAATACTCACCTGGAAAGTTGCTAGCAATGGAATGCAAAGTATATTATGGCATCTATACTAAAGAAATTAATGCATATATAGCATATAAAAAAAAAAAATCAACCACATGCAACTAAAAAATGTAAAAATGGAATTTCTTCACTGTTAGCAATATAATTTCTTAATTAAAAATAACGAGATATAAACTTAAATAAGTAGGCATTTCAAGCGAGTTGGGCTGTATACTACATTTGCCCTTAATACACCAAAAGTGCTCTTCTAAGAATCTACACCGTACTAACCGCTTAACCTATTCACAGGTAGAAGCAGCATTACAGTTTATACGTACAAAATGACGAAAGAAAGACACAACCTTTAAAGACACGAAAGAACGAATCAGTTAGTCTCCATCGGATCATTCAATTGCCAACTCAACTGTGAGTCTATGCCCATGCCCAGCTATGAATTAGTAACCAACAAACAAGGCTGGTAACAAGGAGGATTGAACCTCAACGGCGTTCACTTTCCACGTGCCCAATAGATTCATAGCCCATGATAGAAGGCCACGAATCGCTAATTTGGACAAGTTAAAACATCATCTGAATCCACTTTCAGCTGATATTTTCTCAAACAAAGAAAAGCAAGGATGATATCAGTTAAACCAACGTCATCATTTTTCTTTTAAAGGAGAGGGGAAAATATTGAGTATTTAACGTACAAGATTGAGATGGTTGGCTAAAGCCCCATGCAACTGCTCTTTCAGCTTTTCACACTGCTCGCTGCTTCTGTGGCCCAATCTGAATGATTCCTCAAGCAACTGCCATAGGCGCTCCACTGACGTATATGGAAACCAAACACCATTTGGCCTCTTACGACGCACAACATCAGCTGGTCTCTGTAGTTAAATAAAATCGCAAACCAAATTATTAGTCTCAATTATCAATCTTTCCTTTCCCATTCATATTTCCCAAAAATGTAAGTCAATTAGACCCCCCCAATTGCTTTTATCATGCTCAAAAGTTAATAAAACATGTTATAACCAAAGACAGAAAATATGTACAGGAAACTTGGAGGAGCTGTAAAGGTCTAAATGCGAAGAAGGAATGAGTAATAGGGCACAACTTACAATAGATGCTAATTTTTCAATATATTCGATCAGCAAATTAGTAGCCTCCGTATATCTGCTATGATCAACATATAGGCAAAATAAGGATGCTGGATTTGACTCGCTTCCAGTCATCCCAATACTACTTTCATTACGATCACCCTGCCATAATAAAAATATATATATATATTAGAAAGGAAACATGCTCCTGGTTTTGGTTTTAATACACACAGGAAACAGAAAAACGTGTTGAGATATACGCTATCTACTGACCACCAGAATAGCACTTGCAAAAGCCTATTTTCTTGTTTATTATGAAACATATCGACAACATTTTGGTTTTCAAACAATAGAATCCTTATACAGGTAAATTACTCCACCACATACCTGTTAAAAGAGTGGGGTTGAGGGAGAATAAAATGATTCCATCTTCGAATCCAGGAACTCAGGACATAACCTTGATAAATTGTTTGAAAGTAGGACGTTCATATAAAAAAAATTACCTTGAAATGTCGAACCAACCACAGTGGTATATCCATTTGAGAATCAGCAGACAATAGAGTTCCAGCAACAATAAACGGTAATCTTGGATGAAGTGCTATGTATTTGTCCTGCAATATGCCGCCCAACTAAGTTTTAAAATAAAGTGGGTCACACAATAAAGGGTAGAACATAGGCATATACACAGAAATTACCCATATAAAAATGATGCTGAAAGCAAGAAGAATATTAAATAACAAAATTGCTTTCTTTATAGCCATGCCAAAAAACCATTACATGTTATAATCCAAAATAACACTCAATGACAAAAATAAAAGATAGGACGAAGTACAAACAAGGTAGTGTTCCAGTGTTTCCCAGTGGCTGCTTCCTGCAAATTGCTGTACTGTTGCACCTGTATTCAGTGAATCCTGAACTACCTCATCTTGTGATGAAGTCAACAAAAGACCATGTATTTTACGATCTTTCCTGAGAAAAGCAAAAACTTGTTCTTTAGTAGGCTAACATATGTAGCTTGAGATGTCTGACAACTTGTTCATATTCACCAAGGGGATAAGGAAAATAACTTCTTTTTTTTTTTAATATATAAGATATCAACAGAATCAGTTTAAGCCCATTGTTTTTAAGAGATGAACAAGAAAAAAAAACATAATGGAGGGCAAGAGGCTATAAGAAGATACAGTAGCAGCACACCATTTACTTACCCATGCAGTGAGGAGGCCAGCCGGCTTGGGCAGCATGTCAATGCCATGGTAATAAACACTCTTTCAAGTTCCCTAGATATTAGCCATGTTGTGAATAATCAGCACAAAAAAACATTTGGGAACTTTTAACAATTTCTATGGAAAATTTGTTTAGACGACAAAACCTTTTAAGATCAGAACCCTTCCAAAACTTGAGGATCACCGTAAAAGCCATATCATACGAATATGATTCAACCAACAGATCAATAAGCTCGGGTGATGGTCTATTATTTCCTGAAATGGTAGGAAAAACTGAAATAAAATCATGTGCAAGTCATCCTCTTACTTTGATTCCAATACCGAATTACCAACAACCTTTTACCATTGTATTAAAACTAAAAGGGATTCTCTAGTCTGCTAAAAGTATTTGATAAGCCCAATATTATTGATTGAGAAAGAGTAATCTCAGCATATGTTTGTATTCAACAGTCCAGTTACAGTAAAGGCTCTAAATAACCAAATTTAAGAAAAGGCAAATATAAGTAGACTAATAACTAGTATCTAAGTATCCAATTATAGACAGAGAGGGAACACATTATACTCAAAAGATTCAAGTATAAAAAAGAAGAGACCATCGAATTATCATACCAGTAGAGCTCCACTTGATATTCGCCAAAGATAACAAGTGTTCTGCTGATGTTAGAACAAACTCCTTTTCAAGTTTCTCAACATCTAAATAGGATGGAGGCTTTTGAGGCAGAGCATCATCAGCAGGAGCTGAAGAGAAAGGGAAACGATAAGATCAATGAATAGACAATAGATAGGCAATCATACAACATATATCAAATAATCAAAGAAACTTAGGTTATGTTAGACGAAGATCTTGATTTCAGGATTAATTTGGGAGAAGAATTCAAAGGACTCTGCACTATGTGGACTACAAGAATAGGTCAAAATGAGAGTTCCAAGGATTTTAATTTCATTGCAAATTGAAATTATCCTAACAAGCTTAATGGATTGTAAAATTGATTTGTAATCTTTTGCTTTATTGCTTTAAATCCATTGACCCATCCAAGCACACAACCTTAATGATTGATAATAAAAGTTCAATGAAGGATGATTTACATTGTTCTTGCATGGTTATCCTAGCCTTTTTATTAGGATAGTTTTCTTTATCAGGATATATGTCATCAACAGGTGCCTCAATCCAAGCATAAGAAGGATGAACAAGATGTAGAGCATTAATAGCAGCAGCTAGCCCATTCAGCCGCTCTTGCAGAATCGAAGACCGGCGTTGATGATCTTTAACTGCAGCTTCAGCTCTCAAACGCACTGAATATAGGTACATGTAACTTGCAGCTCTATGCCAGTTATACTTGTGCATCTCAAATGCGTAAAGTAGTTTAAAAGGGTTTGGCTTTGCTGAAATATCAGACCGCTCTGCCTGCAGAGCTAAGGAGCTTATATTGTTGAGACACTCATCGGTAATCAAGAAGTTAGAATATAACAGTTTCGGGTAAACCATAACAAACCTTCCAGGCAAGCTCTCGCTCTACTTTCTCCACTAAACCAATCAATGGCAACTGGCCATCACAAAGCATCTGCAAGGATTAAAAGAACAAATAACAAAGACAAATTATTTCAGGAAGCAATTTCTCAATGTCAAAGTACTTCAATACATACCTACCCTCATATAATTAAACCAGTTCCACCAACATAGAACTTTTCGTCACGTTCGAACATTCACGTCTAGGAAAATATTTCCAAAGGGAACAAACAAGGAATTGAAGAACCACAATCATATGCAGTGATAATAGGTTTGAGGTCACTAGCATAATTCTAACCTATAAACTAAATCTAAGATATTAAGAGGATATAAAATCCACTGACCCTACAATGGAATGAAGGTGAAGCTCTATATTTCTATAACTTGCATTAACTCCCAATGTCAGGACAGCTTCAATGACAACTAACAGGAAATAGTCCAGGAAGAGAGTAGAATGATATGAGTGTGTAAACAGCCACACACCTTTACAGCACCACGCTCATAAAGAACCATAATGAAACGCCTCAAGCAAATTGTCCTGCTTTCTTCATCGGGGTTTGAAGTTATTGCACAATATGCATCATGATAATTATTAAGATCCAAAGTGAATTTGAAGATATTCGCCCAAAGTCTGCCCTTTGCACTAGTCACTGACTCCCCAGGATTCTCGCTGGAGCTAGTATCCATATTGCCAAGAGCTGCTTGCTCAAGGGCAGCAAAAGCAAATTGGCTAGCAGCTTCAGCCTCATTATATTGTTCAAATAGCTGCATCACCCATTGATAATATTGAAGCTTCCATGCTGAAGCTGACAATGAACTGCCTGGTAAAGAAATAAGAAATTACATGAATCAAAGAAGCAAGAGAAAATAGCCTTAAAAATAGTAAGAGAAATAATTCAATAAAATTATCTTAACAGGTTACCGTAACTGAAATCAATTCGCAACCATCCTGCTTCATGCGGCAGACTTTGCAAAGCCTTGGAAGATCCTTCCATTGATGCAGCTCTGAACAACAATGAATGTAAGAAAAGGTGAACATGTACAAAACAAATATTTAAGTATACAAACTACATTGTAATGACAACAAGAATAAGAATCTCCATCATAACTAGCCCAGTGTTGCAAACAAATAAATTCCAGATTGACAAGCACATTTAGAACAATAAAAGCAACAAGTCGAAGAAGAGGTAAACATGTACAAGGGAATACAAATCGTAGAGATACATATATATCACTTTCAATTGTTTCCTAAGAACCTGAATCATTCAATTCCAATTAAGCAAAGACTTGAAAGCTACCACATCATATTTAAATACCTGAAAAAACAGCGGATTGCTTCCCTAAGTTTTCTGTCTCTATCTGGTACATGCAGTCCATGTGTCTGAGCAATAAGACAACATCCAAGAAGATGGAAGAGTGCAGAATATTTTCCATCCACAGCCTGAAGGCTTCCAAAGATTTTTTCTTTGCGTGAATACACATCCACCGAAGTAAGTAAATACTGGGAAAACAAGACCACGTATCAGGACTCTGTTATCAAAAATCTGTACAGACAGAAGAGTAGTGAAGAGATTTAAAAAAATAAAACCTCAGTCGCTTTGTACTGGTTGTGTCCAAGTAATATTATTGCAAGATCAATTGCATTGCTGAAGAATATAGAAGATTCTTCTCCACTTCTTCCCCAAATTATCCAGCTGGCGAACTCCCTACTTAAACTAACTAAGCTGCTGGGATTTGGAATTCGACTGAAAGAAGGGTTCCTAAGTTCTCTGGAGGAACTTTGCATTCTAAATAACAAGATATATGCTAGAGAAAATTCACATTTCCCAATATTTGCATTCCACAATCTTTTATCCCCATTGCTATCTGTCAAACATCAATAAAGATAGCAAGAGGGCAAAAAAAAAATGTCAGAAGGCCAAACACTGAACAGAAAGCTTAATTACTGATAAAACAAACAACACATAGCAAAAAAAAATTGTTAGAATTTGATCAGTGATAACTAATCATATGTATATGGTGGTAATATGCAGAAGCAAAGTGAACTCATCAAGCTCACACATCCTACCAATTTGTAAGGATGAAAGCTTAAAACTAAAATCTTCAATTGGAGATTCAGATGGTGTGGTCCCAAAGAAATGGATAATATGCCACTCTGTCAAAGTTTCTTGAATCATAGGAATTAACTCCAGTTTAACTCTTGAAACATCATCATGTGACATGTTAATCTGCAAAAGGAAGGGAATAGCGGACTCAGAAGTCAATATTAAAACTGTAGCTAAAGTTACTTTATTTATTCTGGGTGGCTCAATAGTTGACATCATTGAAGAGATTTATGTTTTCGGTATTTTGCGGTCACTAGAGATAGAAACTGGTTTCCAAGGATTCAAGTATAGTGGCTCAGTAAACTTTCTAGGTGCCTGTTTTTATAACTCTCCAAGAGCTCTTTTCCTAGGGGTCACTTTTATTTTAAGGAATTGAAGGTTATAATACTTAATTAGGATGAGAACAATGGAATGAGAAATCCCAAACCTAGCAACCAAAACAACCTAAAAGTGTTCAAACGAAAGTAAAATAATAAGATCTGAAACTATTGAATACTTCTCTAAAGGGTTATCATGACAGTAAAATGGTAAAAAGAGAGGACAGAACTTTAAAGACAAAACAGAACCCTAAAAACATGATAGGGCAACTACGTGGCAATGAGTGCAGAAGTTAAACAAAACAATGTTTTGTGGGTATAATAAAAAACACGGAATTTTAAAGAATGAAATATATAATACGTATATATACATCTATAAAAACTATATCTGAGGAAAAAATGATATTGTGAATTCACAATTTGAAGATCAAAGTAGAAATTGCAAACTGACCTGCCCACAGATGCTAGTCATGTAGCTAAGCAGCATAAGAACATCCAATACAGATTCAAACATCACTTTGGCAATTTGGGAGGTGGAGTGCACTATCGCAGAATCAATTATATGGAATACAGTTCCTGCGTCCAAATTAAGTACAACTTTGTGAGGCACTAAAAACTTTAAGTGGCTCTCCACCACGTCCAAGACCTTTACCCATGAATTGGCTTTATGGCACAATGCATGAAGGGACAAGAAAATATTTGCTGAGAATTTTCTTAGAGTTTTGTGGTTCAATAATTCTCTCTCCCAAGCAGTATCAACCCCAAGTTCAGATATGAGAGTAGCTCCAGTTGAAGAACTATATCCAATTTCAAGAACCTTTAGATACTGAGAAATAACCTCCTCCGATGATATATGAGGTCTGCTGAGAAACAACTCATAAATTATAGCTGATGAAGCTTTGCCTAACTGCTGGCTCACACTTCGAACACATTGTAGAAACTCGAACAGAATTTGTCTACCAAGCTCATCACTAGAATAATCAAACCCAGAGCCTATGTACTTGTTTTTTTCCTCAAAGGAACCTTGTAAAATAAGTTCAGTAGATTATGCATCAGAATAACTCGCAAAAAACATATTGGATTGTGAAGTTTAAAAGCTCATGCAAATAATTGGAGATGCATACAAATTTAGGAATACCATAGATAATATGCTCTACATCCTCCAAGCCACGGCAGAGAGAAATTGTGTTGTTCCTGATTAAACCAACAGAGCCTGTTAATGGATCCATGAGCAGACCACATGCTGCATTGTACTTACACCAGTTATTCACATAACGGGCACATAAAGTTTTCCAACATTGAAGAATGGAAACTGGACTTGTACTTCCACCCTGCAACAGAATATGGAAATCAACTACAAGTGCTTCCTCAGCACACATGCTCTTTAAAATAAAATAGCAAACAGAGCAGCAACGACTGACAACAATAATAAAGCAAGAAAGCATAAAAACAGCCACATTTATCAAGTGTTGTTCCATTTAATCCGTAATTTATAATCTTCTGATGATGGCCTATAATTTTATTTTATTTTGTTCAAGGGCAATCACATAAAAGCCAAAAGCCAAAGCTGGAAATTCTAAAGATCCTTCTAATTTAACTGAATGTACGCTCATGTACATGATTTCCATGACTTTGAAGTACATGAATAATAGCATGTACTAAGTGTATAGAGTCCAGATTTCTAAAGGAGCAGAAACATGTGATGGGACAGAGGGATGCAAAGGTACAGTAACAGAAGTATCAACAATTCTATTGAAAACTGCTCTATAAAAATAATTAAAGGGTACCAAAATACCTGATGTTCAATTAGCGACAAAAGTTCGCTTTTCAGACCATCAACAGTGAACGAACCGAACTCAGAATAAGTAAAGTGCTTGTTGTAATCTCCAAAAGTTTGCCTGAGAACAGCATTGCAATAAACCCCAGGAGAAAGCAACGCACGCAAAAATAAAGAAGATACAAAAGGGACCACTTCCTCCTGCATTCCAAAACATATTTGTTAACATGCCTACAGGTAGTCTTACATGTAACAGCATCAGGTATAATCTAGGAATGTTACTCTGACATAATGAAGTAAAATTACAGGGAGTTAAAAATGAGTTTGTCCAAAGAGCAGTGGGCAAAACTAAAAAAACTGTAAAAAGTACAGGGGGGCAATATTATGAATTAGGTTTTCAGTTTACTTGTCCCTAAAACAAGGCCGGAAGCTTACAGATCTTTCCCTGCTATTTTCCATACAATTTTTAATCTGCCAATGCAGCGGCCTCCAATCCATCATTAACAACAGGATCAGCTGGAGAAGTATGACCTATAGGCCACATTCCCAAGCTACACCTCGTGCAACATGAAAAGGTTTCTACTTACAAAAAATGTAAACTTTAGAATCGTCATATGAATTTGTGCATTGTCCTGGATTAGATAATAAGATCATAGAGAACACAATGATACAAAACATAAATGAGTATCAAGTATGGCCTAGCCTATGAAATTCCAGAATAAAACTTAAACAACAAGTATGTTACACACCTTCAGTCATTGTTCATGGTGTTCTCATATAATAGCCAATCTCTGTATAACAGTCATTGTTCATGGTGTTCTCATATAATAGCCAATCTCTGATGTTATTCCCTTTTTTTTTAAATATAATCACCAAGTTCATTACTTAGCCTTTTGCCTATGCAGAATGAAGTAGGCCCAAATTTCAAAGGAATGTACAAACATCTTTCAGACAAATTATAATAGTAGAAAGAACCAATTTTAAATAAATTAATTTCTACCAATGAAGTGTGCGAGAAATTGATTAAACTGCAACTTAAATATGTTGGCTGGTGGCACCCTGCAGATTTAAAGAAGTATAAAAACAGAAATAGGTGACAAAGTCAAACTGACAATAGCACCTTTGAGGATGAGAATGATGAATATGCAAGCCAAAGAAGATCATCTGAACAATGCTCAGAACTCTGAAACAGCTGGTCAGCGACAAAAGTTTCCTGCAAAGCGTAGCAATGCGCTAATCCCCTACCACAATAAAGTAAGTGTTAGCTGCACTGCACTTGGAAGAGACCAGATTGATCTAACTCTACAGGAAAATATCAATTTATAGTTCAAACTATGCCACAAGATAGCAAAAGTCCAAACAGCTATTGATCCCTAAGCATTTCCAAACAAGGACCAAATAAATAAAAAAGACCCAAGAGAACTTGAAAAAGCATCTCAAGTCTTTTTCATTTAAAAGTGCAACACAATAACTTACTCAGAGTCATCATGAAGCAAGTCCTGCATTATGAGTCCTTCTTCCTTGAGAATCCACACATTGTTCGAAGTAAGTTTAACATCAACAAGTCCGCCCTTAAACATTCAGGAAGAAAATATCATGCAATGTCTGATATATGTAAGGTTGTTAACTATAAAGTAAATACAAGGTAACACATCTAATTACCTCTCCCAAATAGATTCTTTTCAGTGAAGGCTCCAGCGATAATGGTGTCTTGTCCCCCACATTACAACGAAGTCCATACAGAATGATTGTTTCTGTGCTAACTTCCTTTCAATTTGCCAAAAATCAACGAGTAAACACCAGTTTTAAGACTGTCAAAAGCATGACATAGTGTAAAACTTGTGCTATAATAATACAGCCTAAATTATCATTCCAGCAAAATATCAACCGCATAGGAAAGTGGAAATAATCCTATCAGAACAACACATTGGCTTTGTAGAAAGGGGGTTATATATGGCAGGGTGGTAAAAATGCATAATGTTACTACTTTCCAGTCAATTACATGGAAAGAGAATGACATTGTTTATGCCATCGAAGTATTGGAACGATGACTTCACCTAAGCATTTACCCACTTGGAGTAAAGAACATTTCAAGCGGGGCAATGCCTTGTCAATCCCTAAAACTGGGTAGTATGAGCATATATTCCATGTAAGTACAGTGCCAAGATTTTCCACATGAACAAGGATCATATCCAGAAATGTAAAGCACTCTGGTCTAGAAGCTTTTATCCATCTTTTTATGTGTACTAAAGAGAAGCATGTGAATGATTTTCTTCATATAGTTTGCTTAAAGAAAGGCAGAACACGAGAATTTTTTTTTCAGTCAGAAAGTTTAACAAGGAAATACCTATATCTCTGTACATGTAAAGAGTAATAATTTAGAGATTTATTCGCTATGCAGAAACTAAAGAAACAGACTACCAAACATAGAAAATCCAGAAAATTGAATCAGGATTGAGGATAACTGAAAAGAGAATTGGAGTCCAACAAATTAACATTCAATGAGAAATCATAGATGCTTCCTTAAACTGCTACATACCAAATTTTGTTGATGAAGCATTGCCAAAGGAATTATGCCAGTATCAGCATTAGCTTCGCCCACCCACAGCCTTAGAAATGAACCTGAAAGCAACATGATAATGAAAATCATTCTAGCTATAACAACGTGACCAAGTATTAAAGACTACAAGAAATGAGTAAATGATCAATAAATAAGGCATAGGTTTATTTTCTTATCATGAATTAAATGGAGGCAGCACCCTGCCCTACACAAAGGTAGATACCCAGCACAAAGAAACAAGAAGAATCAGCCAAATACATTTAAAACTAAGGAGCTTGTCACCAGGCCCACCACTATATATTTTCAAGATGAGCTAGGAATAATACCAAAAATCACATGGACAGTGTAACATAGTCTGAGATGCAGATATTATCAGACAGCATTTTATTCCAGAAATGACTATCCTTTGATCTCAATAGTTGAAATATTATAAAGCAAGTTATAATAAACAATTCCATGTGAATAATAGAGCAGTAAACTAGACACTCTTGCCTGTCAATGAGGGAACTGTCATCACATGGCTGAATATTTTGCTATGGGTTAAAAGGTCCCAAACCCGAAAGCTCCCATCAGAGTGAAGCACGAAAAGAAGCTTTCTCTGTTGGACCTCTGACATCACTAAATCCTGTACAGCAGCTAGAGTTGAATTCCTAAAAGATAGTAGATTCATAGAAATAGTATGAGAAGAACATAAGAGAGACAACAATAACCACAAAACCTATTATTCAATCAGAAAAATATTGGTCACCTCTGGCAACATTTTTAGTTTCATCTGACTTAGATTTTCAGCCTCTTGTTTATGACATAAATTTATCCAACAAAAATAAATTCATGTTGAAGTTAGGAATGAACCAACTTCTAAATCTTGGATGGATATTTTATTCACCTATTTCAGCTTAAGCTTTTATATCAGGTGGTCATTCAACATCCTCCTCTCATAATAACCAAACCCTTCTACCCAACACAGCAAACAGAAAAGAGGATGTAATGATTTTGAGGCACAATTTTCATTTTGCTTTAAAATTGAAAAGGGTACCTTGACAATATGCCCCACAACCGACCAAAACCAGCATCATCTCGCAGTTCATACACAAAGCCTGCAAATCAGAACATTAGAAGGATAATGAATTGATATTGATGAGTGCACTTAATAGACTATATTATAGAGTGGGATAGGGTACTCATAGATGCAAATTTTGACCACCCACTCAAATACAAATTTCAAGTATGTGGTGACAACAAACTTTTAGGAACCACTAAACGAGAACCTCTAAGAATTTGTTTATAATCATTTCATTATTTTAACATCAGAAATTTCAATACCATACAAAATGTTACAAGTGAATCAAACGACCAAGAAAAATATAGCAACGGTGTAACGAAAAAGGGAAAAAAAAAAAGAGGGAAAAAAAAGACAGAACCCTATTATAGACCTGAACTGCCGGGGTCAAGTGCACCAAGCTGGAAACAACCAATAGATCCATCACTCCTTCCAATGGATAGGCAACCTTCTGATGCTGCAACAGTCGTTATTGCTCCATTATGGGGATGAACTTGTGTGTTATAGCCAAAAATCTCATTACTCGGGACAAGAGAAGAAGCTCCATAATCAAAATTGTTCTTCAATCTAATGAGATAAGCAACCCCTGAAATTGTCAAAGTGTAAAGCAACAAATGATCCCCAGAGGTAGAATTGTTCTGCACACAAAAAAAAACATCAGACATACTCTAATTTCAAGAAACAATTTTGAGCTCGCCACTGAGTAAAATGAATATGAAGTTAAGCAGCAAACATAAATTTACTGAAGATAAGATAACCTCATCTTTGTAGATAAAAGCAAATGGAAAAAGAGCATCAGGAAACGTGAGCTGCAGTCCAATCCTTGATACTTCTTTACTACTGCCCAATTCTAGAATCTCCAGCACATTCGATCGAGTCTTTCTGGTTTTCCTGATGTAACAAAAATGCATTGGGTTATTCATATGCAATACACAGAGTTTAACAAAATTCACATCAACAGTGAAGTAGAGCATCTTTTCTGTATGAATTATTATTAGTTCACATTATTAATGGCAAGATATAAAATTACACATGCTACTGATTTCAAATTTAAACACTGAAATCGTCCTAGAGCATCCAATGGTATGTGCTTCACTCCATGTCTGTCCATCCAATACATCATCAATCGCTCATTACACAGTATCTCACTCACATATAAACACTTGATACACATCCAGCAACGCGACAATAAACTAGGTGCAGGAATGTTCTGATTGTCTCCCAAGTTCCTCGGTATAGTTGGGTAAGGGTTTTAACTAAAGATATACGCAGTTCCTTAGCGTCCAAACGCCTCTCCTTTAACTAAATTTGTCTCAGAGAGTATGCAGCAGCTCAAATTCAACTAGGAAATACTATATCAGCGCTCCAGATTTAAAAAAAAAAAAAAACACGCATACATGGACAATGGGGGTTTAATTTACCAGATGAAATACGAAGGAGGATTTCCAACGGCGCAGCAAGAAGCGAAGTCTTTAGACATTGAATCGTTCGAGTTGTTTTCCGTAGAAGTTGCAGAAGAATAGGAAAGGACGGAGAGTTGACGCCAGTCGACGGAGTCGGTGCTTAGTAGCGGCACCTCCATCCCCGCCATGCGCCACCCACTACTGCTTCCCATTGCCTCCGCCGCGCCGTAACGCCGCCTCTGAACAGTGAAACGTTTAATCTGAAAGGCAGCAGGGATGAAAAGCACGCCCCTATGTGTGCGAGAGTGCAGGGGTTTAGAGTGAAATTGAAAGGGAGGGAGAATGGTTGAGGGTTTTTTCTTGAAAATAAATTCAAAGGTCTGTTTGGATTCCGATTTATAGGACCAATTTAGGTTTTATGTTATGCTGCGATTTTACGCTATACATATGCGCGTTAATTTTTACCGTACAGCTGTTTTCATTACGTTCCTTTTTTTATTTTTTAACTAAAGCAAATTCAATTGCGCTCAAGAAAAAAAAAAAAAACTAAAGCAAATTCAAGAACTTAAATTTTCTGTTAAAAATATTACAGCCAGGAGAAAAAAGGCATCATGGCAAAAAATTACCGTTAAGTGCCACCTGGCAGAATTATGATTTATGAGTAACCAATATCTTAATATTTTTTTTAATTAAAAAACAACTTGTATTAATATCTCAACGGAAAAAAAAAAAATTGAGAGAGAATCAGACTCCCTTAAACAGTACACGAAAAATAAATATTGGAAAAATCATCCACAAACGGAGGACGCTCGACCCAACAATAAGGACTAGCAAAATTTCTAGTCTTTCTTGCCAAACAGTGAGCTAAAGCATTAACGTCACGGTTAACCCACCTCACCACACAATGTTGAAAACTCGTAATGTCTTGTTAAAAAAAATACATACTTCATTATTTATTAGTTTGATTCAAACATGATAGCAAATGATCCATGATTATAATTATATTTTTGCTTTTTCTTTGAATAAAATGAGTCTGACATGAAAGTACTAGATAATTGCAACTCTCTCTTCTTTGCTTTACGAATTTGGATGAAAATATAAAAAATATAAAATCGATCTACTTAGAATCCAAATTCATTAGAATATGTTTATTTTGGGGTTTGCTTATAATAATTTGAAATTCCACAATTCCAATCATGAACTGTTTTATTATTTAAAATTCAGTACAATTCACTCCTTGAAAGATAGGTAAATCTATTATGATTCATTCAAATATAACAAAATATATACATTAAAATAATTTTCAACCTTTTTTCCTTATACTTGACTTTACATAAAATATTATTATACTAAAATCTCAAAACAAATATACATCTCAAAAAAAAAATCCCAAAAGTAGCTTTCCCTTTCAAAAAAAAAAAAAAAATCCCAAAAGAAGTCTACCCTGAATGCGACTTGGTTATGCAACATCAACATATAAAAAGGTTGAAAATTGTGCTTTGTTGGTTGCTTAAAAAACAGCCCAACTTCAATGATGAGCGTAACTGTACTAATGGGCCGACTCTACCCAATTAAATACACTTAGCAAAGTCCAACCCATTAATCCCTACAAAATAAAGACTTTATATATGGCGTGTTTAGCGGTAGTTCACAAATTGACCGCTTTCAAGTTTGAAGGTTTATAGAATACGATAGTTGATAATTAATTCTCATATACATAATTTAGGAAACATAAAGGATGAAAAGACGGATATGGAGTCAATAGTGGAGTAACTCATAAATTCTACATAAAAACTTGTATATGAAGTAAGTCAGAAAAATAGGATGAAGTCCACAAACCAAATTCAGACTGTGTTATCTTATTTGTTTTTACTTTCATGAAACGCTAAATTAAAATAAAATATAAGAAATTTATTTTCATTTTCATGCAAACACTAAATTAAATAGTGTATACTATATTTATTTTCCAAATAACTTTAAAAAGTAATAGGTCTTTCATGCATCCCGTGCACCATACAATTCAAGTATATATTTTAAAATATGCAATTTATTTATACTGAAGCATGCAATTTGTATTTGTAAAATAAATTAATTTTTAAATAATGCATTTAAATTGCATACACCTTATTCATCTAAGACCTTGTCTTTAAAAAGTACAACAATATTCCCTCTCTGTTTAAAAATAAATGATGTTTTAGCATCACATTATTGTGCAAAATTAAATAATATTTTAACCTCTTCTTTTTCATTGTTTATTCAAAGTTTACCTCTACTTCAATAAAAAAAAAAAAACAATTAGATATGCATGTAGAAGAATAGAGATGAAAAGAAAAAAAAAAGATTTTATGACTATGGAATATAATAGAGAATTATTCATTTTTCTACATAAATTTGTCATTATACAACATTTCTTAATTCCATCAACAAAAACTAAAACATTATTTAAATAAATGGAGAGAGTAATGAAGAAAAAAAGTTGTTTCATGGGGCTGGAAACTGCATTGTTCGATCAAAATTGGAACCAGTTATTTTATTCGGTTTTAAAACATTAGTATTGCACCCGTGCTAATGCACGGTCATTATTGTCACCAAATATTGACAAATTTTTGTGTGAACCGAGTTCATAGTGAACTTTACTTTTTTAGTATCACTGTTACGTTTATGTACTATCACTGTTATGTACAAACTCTACCACTGTTATACATAAATATTATCACTAATTAAAAATTATTTTATTTTTAATAGTGATAGTATTTATGCATGATAGTAATAGAGTCTGTACATAATGGTGATAGAGTTCATGTATAGACCTGGTTGACAGGAGCGTTACTCAATAATAATTATCTTGTAAAGTAAATTCTATGCAAAGAAGAAATAATATTAATATATACTTAATATTATATTTTTACATTAATTGTATTAATTTTAAAAACATATGATTTTTTACATATTTTTAATAAATTAACAAATAACTTGTATCACTATCTTGTTATACTATAAACATTCACAAAATATATATTTACTTATATAAAAGGTCAAATGATTAAATCTAGCCTATACTTTTGGTTTTTCATCAATTTTAGCATATACTTTTTTCTCTCTCAAAATTTAGCACATACTTTCACTTAATATTTAAAAACATCCCGATTCATCATTTTCAACAAGGTCTGTTTGATATGGTCGTCGAAATTCACCTGTCTTGTTGACGTGTAATTATTAAAATAAAAAATATCACCACCCGATATTAAAAAACACGGATTATAAAAACATCTCGGGTCACTATTTTTTAATTTTAAGTGGTGATATTTTTTATTTTTTTATTTTAATATTTACTCATCAGCAAGATAAGTTAACTCCGACGATCACATCATACGAACCTTATTGAAAATGATGACCCGGGATGTTTTTAAGTACTAAGTGAAAGTATGTGCTAAATTTAAAGAGAGAAAAAAGTATGTGCTAAAATTGATGAAAAACCAAAAGTATGTGCTAAATTTAATTATTTGGCCTATATAAAATATCTAATGTTTTCACAATGAATATAATTTGACAACAAATAGACTCATTATAAAGTGTTATGGAAATTATAATAATTTATTTATGTAATAATTCAAATAATTAATATTGTAATAATCCTAGATCTAACGGACTTTAATAAATATACACATCATGAAAAAGTTGTGGCATTTGAAAATTTATTACTACAGAATTATATATTCCTAAAAACTTCATGAAAACTATATTTCTCGTGATGCTACAATCACAATTATCATTATACCACAATAGGATCTTCAATACTTGGCAACTTGTTATCCAAGAAACAACTACATAACATATGAAACATTGTATACTTTAAAATTTGAACGACAATATAGGAACATAAGTTGTCAACATAAGCGTAGGTATCAAAGGCAACTGTCTTACACCAATTTCGGTTAGAACATTAGCTTCAAGAACTCTATCACTCATCCTCATAATAACTAACCTATATGGGAAAAAAAAACATTACATTACAAATTTAAAAAATTAATACATATTCAACGTTTAAGAAATATGAAAAAAATAAATAAAAAGATTAAAATGATAATAAAAAGTTCAAACCTGGTGTCATTGCACAAATCTTGAGTGAAGGAGAAAAAGGGTGACTTCTCAAAAAGATGATATAAAATACCAAACTAATGAGAGACACGGGTATAAACTCGTGACATGTCTTAATATAATTGATCTGTGAAAAACTTCGGACAACTACCAATCCATATCTCTCGAGTGTGCAACTTAGCAATGATGTTTGCAGCCATATTAGCATCTCAAAAAATATGCGACATCTTAATCTTCATATCTCGCCTGAGCTCAACAACGATGCTCCACTGTCTTTGTAAGTGCCAAGTAACATCCATCCTCCTTCCTTCCAAAGCTGGCGCAGCCAGTATCCAATCAAATTCGAACTAAAGCTTCCTCCAGCCATTCACAGTTATCATCCAAACAGCTGAAAGACCAGCCATTAGTTCTGTTTCAAAGATATATCCTCACTCAACTTGGCTCATGAAAGAAACAACAACAAAAAACCCCGATAATTTTGAAAAATACCACCTGAAAAAATATAAAGCAATAGGCCTTCATTTCACCATTAGAGTGCGAAGATGAGGTCTCGTATGACCTTGAACCTGTAATCGACGCAGAATTTGAGTCTCAATAGGCGATCCATCCATAGCACAAGAAATCAAACTCTCAGGCTCCTTAACCGCAACCAGAAATGGAAGGAGTGATATCCTTAATAAAATTCTTAATTCTGGACCACCACAACACTCATATGGTAGCCATGAATGCCACCCTCCATAAACAATGAAGTAAAGGGCTAAAGTGACCTCAATGAGCCTGAAAAAATATCAAGAAAGTAAATCTCATAATGTAAGACAATACCAAAAATTTGTGTAACCTCACCCAAAACTTGCCTTGAGAAAGAGAAATGTGCTAGAATGTGATCTAGATTATCCTCATCAGAGTAGCAAAGTGGACTTATGGTAGGACTAAGAATCTCAATCTTTAAAAGCTCAACAAAGATCAGAAGTTTCCCCCTAATTGCTCTCCAAGCCAAAGTACTCCTACATTGTGCAATAAAAGAACCTCAAATCCAAGAAGGCCAATTGACCTTCGGGAAGGAAGATCTCAACATAAAATAGGCAATTTTGGAGGAAAGCTCACCCGAGAAAATATAAGGTCAAATTCTTCGATCCTCATCAAAAGCAACATACATTTTAAAGAGAAGGCATAGTGATTCCGTGACAATGATTTTATCCACAATGCAATACTCAAGCCTCTTTCACCTTTACACCTCAGAAAAATTGGTACCCAACAAAGGCTTTTTGAAGGTTGGGGAACCTACCGATGAAGATTCTCCCGCTTCTCGCGACTACACGATACAGACCCTTTTCAACTCAACCGCTAACTCCACCACCTCAACAAAGAAGTACAAGGGAGGGGGTCTTTACGGGAATGGCTAGCGTCCATCCAAAATCTAAATCCTGAGTTTTTGCATAAGATCCATCTCGAATCTCAAACATCCGAGGCAAATGACATATGATTTCAAGCCAAATGGATAACACTCTATGAAAATTTTGGGGTTGGCCAAAAGTGTAGAAATAACGATCATGAACCGCCTTCATCTCCTCAACTTCATCCCTCATGAGGTCCCAAGCAAGTTTGCAAATGAAAGATTCATTTGCCACTTTAATTGATCTGATCTTCAAACCTCACTCGTTAAGAGAAACACAACACTTAGCCTCGAAAACTCGAGCAAAACCTGTTTGTTTACATGTCATGTCCACAAGAAGTTCCTCATTACCGCCTCAATCCTCGAAAGAAAAGTTGTGGTCCGTCTATAAACCATCATTGAATGCACAAGAGAAGAATCAATAACACTATTATTCAAACATCCGTCATTAACAATCTATTCGAGATAAAAGAAAATTAGAATCCAATTATGCTATCAACATTCCCTCAAAATCTTGCAAACAATTACCAAGACCCCGCAACATATTATCAATCTCTATAAGACAACAATTCTTGATTTCTTCATCATCCATCATTAAACAATTCATTGTTTAAATAAAATATTAATTATTATTTAAAAATAATAAGTGTAAAATCGTAGAAGGTTCGCCATTTTCTCTCTTGAAGACCAAGTGTAAAGTACTCTCTTTGACTAACAGAACTACGTGATCTAGATCTATCCAGCGCAGTTGCCGCAAAAGGAATATCCTCCATATATTCATCCTTGCCATAGGGGAAAAACATTAGATATTGCAAACCAATGTATGACAGTTTCAATTCAGTAATGCGTTGAAGTTTACCACAATAAGTTTCAATTATAATATCACGATCACCACCACCTTCAACAACAACAACCTCAAACGTAATGAGTAAGTTATACCTTTTTGGATCACATCATCTTTTAGCAATCAATCTCATAGTTACCTTATAATGTCCTTGGCAGAAACTACCTCTAGCTTCTAAATTTATTTGCCTATAAATCATAACCATCTAACATGTCCTTAAGATCATCTACTATTTCAACATGTAATGTTAATGTTCGGATCTAAATGTAATTATTAAACACAAAACATGATGTCAAATTTTTGAACCATCAAAAGAATATAACTTTTTGTTAAATAACTTAATATGGAAAGAGAATTACCTAACAATATGAATTTTATTTGAAATTTCATTATTGGAACACTGGTGGAACACCCACAATATTAAAGCTCCTATCGATCTTACCACCCAAAGAAGTAAAGGAAAACATATTGTTAAAAGCACAAACATAATCTAAATAATATTCTCATTGCGCTATTAATCTATACTAAGTCTCTAAAAAGATCAGGAGGCTGAGACATAAAATGTAATTTTATTTTTTCCTGAGTACAACACAAGAAAACTTTTGGTCCTTCTGAAACACGACTGGATTATATCCATACCAGAACAACACACCACAATATTGACAACTATGAGTATGATCACCTATATCCCAATAATGAACAACTATATAATACAAAAAAAATGATAAAAAAGTGATCTCTTGAGACCAGAATTAGGCTGATTAACGTCAACAATTTCAACACCTAAAGGCATTAACTTGCTTAAAGGGGGTTGCATCATCATAAATAGAGCCGACCTATAGTATATGTATTAAACAAAAAAATTATTAAACACGAAATAATTATAAAAAATAATATGAATTAATATGTTGTACAAAATTTTAAATATATTTAGCTCTTGAAACTATCATAATCTCGTCTATTGATATGGCTTGAATTTTCTATACATAAATATTGTAATTTTTTTAAAATAAAATTCATATACAAAATTTGTTTATTGTGGTGTGATGACTTATTTGTTCTTCATTAAGAGAACTTGAATATATTCAATCATAGACGGGTCAGTATTCAATCAAGCTTAATATGATCCTAAATAACATGACTCGCTCAAGTAAATCATGCATCTTGATAGGAGTAACCTCATTCTCGTCCTATAATGATACGTGTAAAGAGTACAAATATATATCATTCCTCTTTTATATATCCCAAACACATATGTACAAACATAATGTAAACAATATAAAATACAAAAATATCATCTTAATTTAAATAAAATTAAGTTTAAATGTATATTAGTTAAAAATTTAATTTACCATTTTAATATTCAAGCATTGTACTTTTTTTTACTAATAATTTTAGTTTCAACCGTCGTTCACCTATATAGCTACTAATTATCTTATAAGATTTAATTACAAAAGTTAGATTAAGTTTATCATTTCATTGAAGTTTGTTTCTTGTGATATTAATTAATATTGAAACAACTTTATATATATATTAAAAATAATTTTTTGATACATTTTTAAATATAACTACAAAAAATATTCATAATAATATAGTAAACAAAAATTACAGGAAACGACAATCTTAATTTAAAAATCGAACATTTTCAACATTAACCGAATTATTATGGTAATAATATTATATTTGTAAATATAATCTTATATTAACATACTTGTTTCTTAATTTTGCAGTAACTCTAATGCCTTTTTATGAATCAAATCAAAGCAAATATTATCCAAAATGTTTAGTATGGTTGGAACTATCAAATGTGAATACTTTGATTTTGTACTTTAAAATACATACATATTATATGCATATTAATAAATAAAATTAAAGGCAAAATAAATACTTAAATTTGTATATATTAGTTAGTTTAATTATAAGCATGCAATTACAATTGATTTACCTTATGATCATCAAAATTTTATCCTTTCCGCGATTAGAACAATAAAAAATTTCATTGTCCGTGACTACCTTGCGAAAGCATTTCACACAAGAATGGTACCACTAATTGTCCGATGACTCTAAATCAACAATTCTTGAAAATATTCAAAAAATATAACCTATTCATTATATATAAAAATTAAATAAGTCATTAAGATTTTTTTTTCTGTCTTTAAATACAAACTTTGAATTTGAAGGATTGTGTCTATATATGTGACTTAAAACTCCAAACACCACTAACACTCTCAGTTAGAAAACACCAAGAGAAGTACCAAACAATTCTTTATTTTTTGAAATAGCTCGAAAACAAAAAATAAAAATATTATAAATTATAGATATATAACACAATAAAATTATAAATTCAAATAAAAATAAAATAAATTTATGATAATAATTATATTATCGATAAGGCATTTTAAAAGTTACAAATCAATTGATTTTCATTAACCGTGCTTTTCAATGATAAGTCTGAAAATGGCGTAAAGGCACACTTCTTGAAAAATTATCATTAGTGGTCTTAAAATAAGATGTGTCAACATTAACTAAGAAATTATGAAAAACATATATATCACCTTCCGAGAATGTATTTGATACTTCTCAATATTGTAAGATTTTATAGTAGTTTATTTTTATCGCACTGTAAAAAAAAATCATTATAATTTGTTCCTGTCATTGTTAATATATTGTATTTAAAAAGTAATACTATAAATTATTATATTATTTGTTGTCAATAAAATTAGAGTAGGTTTTATGTGAAACTGGTTCCATAACTTTAGACCTGACCCTTCAATTATCACAACTAATACCCTTTTATAATATAAGTCATACCATTCAATTATCATGACTAAATACCATTTTAAAATATAAGTCATACCCTCCAGTGTCACAAATAATACCTTTTATGTAGTAGTAAGTCATATACCCTTTAGTTGTACGACTAATACCCTTTAATCATTTAGTAATATAAGTCATACCCTCCAGTATCACAAGTAATACCCTTTATGTAGCAATAAAGAAATCGGACTTCGGTCCGGCCTGTTTCTACAATAGTCCAATATGGGAGCTCTTGGTGTCCAGTCTCAGTCACGTGATGGAAGCAAAATTTTTGAACAAAAAAATCAATATGTAGCCATTTGAATCTCTTAGGAGGTGGCAATTTAAAAACAATATGTTTACGTTTTGTCAAATGTCGGACAATAATTAATTTATTTTTTGCGCAAGTATAATACTATAAAAAAGAAAATTGGCAAATTTAGACTTGTCAAATATTAATTTTTTTGTCCGAAAAATTACCTATATTTGCCAAAAATAGAAAGTAATGACCACATTCCAGCTATAAATAATTAATGTTCTACATGTATTAATATAAATATATTATTCTTAAATTGCTACTCGAAAATTACAGACTTTAGAAAAAATATTTCCTGCAAATAATAATGGGATAATTGAAGTAATAATCATTGTTGTGAATTGGATATGATATCTTTATATTAAAGACACTACAATGATGATGAAACTTTAAAAATAAATTTAAAGCATATTAACAATCATACCATTGACTCTTAAAAGAAAAAAAAACATTACTATTAATAAATCAACATATAATAGATGTTATACTAATTTCTATTGAAAATTATATTTAATTATATACTTATGTAACAGTAAATTGATTAAATATAAATGTATATATTCATAACCTTTTTTTATCAATATGTAATCAATATATGTAATAAAATAAGTTTGATTTCTATATATATTGTTCAATATGTCGGTATCTCAATTATGTCATTTTTTTCGGATATGAACAAAGATAACACTTATTTAGTGTGTCATATTTGGGATAATTATCATCTCAATCATATACCTTAATTTCCTCAAATGTTAAAGAGAGATTACATAACTAATTAGTTTCTTCCTTTATAGTGATCTTTATCTTTGGTTGTTACCTGTTATGGAGGATCTGGGTCTTAATGGTGTCAAAGCGAAAGTGGATACTAAAGTCGTTGTTGGATGCAATCAACTCGAAATGGTGAAAATTTGGTGATTATGTTATGAAATGTAAGGATATTTTACAATCCCACCCTCTTATGCATTGAAATTATTGATATTTTGTATAATAAAATAAATTATTAAATTCAATGTAATTTTATTAATATTATTATGTCATATTTATAAATTTAACAAATAATATCATTTCAATTTTATTAATAATATCAGTAGTAAATAAATCAATAAATAAACTAATAACACTATTGAAATATTTGAGAATAATTTTATTATTTATTTTATAATAATTTTATTAAAATTTATTCACATTATTTTTGTTTAATTTAATAAATTGAAAACCTACCAAAAAATTGAAAACGGAACGTATTGAGAAATTTTAATAAATAAATAGTTATGCAAAATTATTGAAAAATAAATGATGCAATTACCTTAAATTAAATGAAGGACTGAGATTGATAATAGATGATCTAACGACCAGAAAAAAGGGTCTTTCCAGATCCACAAATTGAGGAGGTGCATTAATAATAATTAATAAAATTATAAAATCTTATTAAATATTAATAATTAAATATTTAATTACATAAAGCATTCAAAATTATAAAAAATTAGGATGTCCGTTAATGTCTATCAAATCGAATATATAAAACTCCCTAAATTAAAATACATAATTTAAGTAGCGCCAAAAAAAAAAACACAATTAATAATGTGAACCATATTTGTAACAATTTATTAAATCACTACATACAAATTTCGCATTATACTAAGAGCAATTTTTATAATTAAATATTTTTCCGAACTTGTTCACATGTAAAATGATAAGAAAGTATAACATACATTCTCTCGTAGGTGTGAATTTTTTTGCAATTAATTTTAAATTTCAGAATTAAGATAAAATGGACTTCTCATATAATTAAAATATATATATATATATTATTATTAATTTAACACAAAGAAAATATAACTTGAAATTACATCAAACATTAGATAAACAATAAAAAATAAGGTAAAAATAAAAAAAATCAATAAAAATAAAAGTTGAATCGTAGTTGTCACTCTTGTTCTGCTCATAAATGAAAATATCAACGACGGATATCATTCTTCATATGTTCAAGTTCACGTCCATTAATGTCAATTATCTTAACATTGAAATGATTCATAAGATGATGAATTGTTTCATAAATAACACTATTCTCGGCCTCTATTCTAGTGGGAGCATATTTGTCATCTATAATGTATTCAATGTTATTAAACTTGATAGTAACATGTGAATTGAAAATTGGACGATAATCAGCACATTCTCTACCAGTGGAATATGTTGCCGCAGGAAGATTCAGTTTATGCAACAATTCACTGAGGACTAGGCATGCTAAAAAAAAACCGGAACAAGCAGTTCGAACCGGAACCGCCGGTTCCACAGTTCCGCGGTTCCGATTTCGGAACCGAACCGAAAACCGTAAATCCCACGGTTCGGTTTCGGTTCTTGCAAAATCAGAACCAGGAACCACCGGTTCGAACCGAAACAGCCGGTTCGACCGGAACCGCCCCAAATTTTGAAAATTATAGCCGTTGAGATCCAACGGCCCAGATTAAAGAGTCGTTGAGATCCAACTATTTGAGATCAAAAAACCGTTCTTTGGGCGAACTGCTTGGTTACGGTTCGAACGGCCGGTTTTTTTTTTTTTTTGTTTTTTCAAGATTTCATCTATAAATATCAACTCATTCCACTCCAAAATTCACACCAAAGTTATTCAACTCATTACTTTCTTCTCATCTCTCTCTCAAGTCTCAACTCTCACTCAATTCTCAAAGTTTATTATTTACATTACTTACATATTTACATATTACATCACTAAACTATATATCATACTATACACTACATATTATATTTATACTACACTATATATTACACTATACTAGTATACTACTATAGTACTATACTACATATTAGTATATTACACTACACTTACATACATATTATATTACACTACACTTACATACATATATTATTTACATATACACTTACATACATATTATTATTATGGCAAGCCATCAAAGCAAGGGTAAGGGTAAAGGCAAAGCTTCTTTCCACCTCTTCCGTTAAATCTTCCACAACCACCACCGCGGTTGGATCAGTGGAGTTTAGATGATATTGAGGCCACACTTGGTCCCGGTTATGAGAATCCTCTTGAAGATGATGCTATACCACAAGGTCCACGACGTCCTACTCAAGAAAGTCAAAACCACCCAACCGACTCCAATGCCGAGCCAACTCCAACCCCAACTCCAAGTCGAGCTCAACTTAAGTCGGATATTTTTGCACGTCACTTTAATAAAGTGATCAACGAGGATGGTACTATTAAAGTTCATTGCAACTATTGTGAGAAAATATATTCTTTTGTCAAAAAGGGGGATATGGGACGTTTAGAAGCATTTGAAAAAAATTCATCAGGATAGAGTTGGAATTAGTTCAAACCAAGCACAACTTCGTGGATTTCGTCAACCAGGTGGTGGTGGTGGAGTTCAAAGCGAGGTAAGTAACCCCACTTCTCTATTTACATTTGATCAAATGAAATATAGAAAATTGTTAGCTAAATTTTGTGCACACAACACCTTCCTTTTCAATTTGCCGATAATTCATTTTGGAATGATTTTGTTAACCTTGGTCTTCAACCCATGAGAAAAAAAGTTTCACGTCATACTACTACTCGTGATGTTGCTAAAGTTGTTTATGAGTATAAATATGCTTTGATTAATTTATTTGCCGATTTAAATGTTAAAGTTTTTGTATATGCGGATATTTGGAGTGATAATTTTCAAAATCATAGTTATATAGGAGTTACATGCACTTGGATTGATGATTCGTGGACTCTTAACAAAAGATTGATTGCTTATAGAGATTTTTTGATCTGAGAACACAATGCCGTTAATATTAGAGATAAATTGCATGATATTTTAAATGAGTATGCTCTTACTAAAAAAATATTTTCTATTGGTTTTGATAATCTTTAGTGCAAAATCGGCTACTTATTGAAGATCTTACAAATATTTGTCAACCATATCTTGGTGGAAAAAAAATTTCATGTTAGATGTATGTGTCATATTTTAAATTTATGTGTTCAAGATGGTTTAGATGCTTTGAAAGAACAAGTTGGTCCTATTAGATCCGCTTATTTATTATATGTCGAGACATTCAAAATTGTTGAAAAAAATGGAAAGTTTTTTGTAGAACATACAATATGCATCCCAAAAAATTTCTCTTGATGTGTCAACTCGTTGGAATTCCACGTATAAATTGTTAAAGGAGTCTATGGATTATAAAGACGGCTTTATGTACATTTTTTACTCAAGAAAATTGTGGTATTCGTTTATATCCTCAATATTGGGATTCATGCTTAACTTTTTGTGTAAAATTTTGGGATTTTTTAATGATTCCACAAAAGTGTTATCCGGTGTTTATTATCCTACGTGTAATTTAGCGCTTGATTATTGTATTAAAATTGCTCATGTGTTGTCACGAGTCATTTTTTACGAAGAGTATTATGTGGCTAATTTGGGAACGACTCACAAACAAAACATGCACGTGTAAAATAAATTGTAAATAAGATGAATTTGTTGACCCGGTTAAATCGGGAAATGACTACTGGGGGCATACCAATCCAGGATGTGGTATTGTGAGCTTTACACGTACAATATTTGATACATCTTATGAAGATGAATCATTACAGATGAAGATAATCTGGAGAGTTAGCATATGAGTGCTAGGGTTTCTTGTATGTGTGGATAATCACTTTCGGATTTTTACATTGTTCTCACCTCTCGGAGAATTTCTTGTGTGGGTGTCTCTTTTTTTCGGGGAAAATTTTCGAACCTTTCTCTTCTTTCTTTTTTTCTTCCTTTTATAGCACTCCGACAAGCATGATTTGGGTTGTAAGCATAATTTGGAGACTTGGTCATGCAAGAACTCACGTAATGCTGCCATGTTTTCAACTTCGTCTTCTTGGTTGATCTTGGAACTTACTTGTCTGTAAAGCACTCTTTTGGTCTTCCAAATTAATCTTTTACTCGGTTGGATGTTTTGTTCGCCCCTTTAACCATGTCAGTTTTATGCTGGATCATCGTCCTCCTCGAAAGCACATCGAGCCCCTCGGGATGTTGGTCTTGGGGATATATCGAGTGTCGGACACTCTGACCCTTCGGGATACCTGAGGTCTGCGGACATACTGACCCTCAGGATATCTGAGGTCTTCGAACATACTGACCCTCAGGATATCTGAGGTGCGAACATAATGACCCTCAGGATATCTGAGGTTTTCGAACATACTGACCCTCAGGATATCTGAGGTGCGAACATGCTGACCCTCAGGATATCTAAGGTCTTCCAGGATTTTCTGAGTATTTTGGCCGCCTGAGTCCTCAGATTTGTTCATGGCCTTCTTGACTTAGCTCATCTGATTCTTTTTTTCCTGACCTGAGTGGCGAATACTTGTCCATTGGGCATACAATATTTAAATAATACACGTGTCGCTCTTACGTGTTCGATTAAGCCTGAGTTACTATATCGAACACAACAATACCCCCCAGCCGGGTCGCTTTGTATTCGATATGGGGCCCGTCTGTTAAAATCTTATTGGGCCATAGTCAATGCCGTTTCGTATTCTGTGCTGGATTTTCAAAATCGAATCCAACATTTATATATACCTGGTTTCTCCGCCTTAAACCCTTTTTTCTTCTGTTTTTCAATCTTTTCTGTGTCTGAAAATTTTCGGCGAGGGTTTCATCATTCTGGCGAAGAATTATACTCAGGTAACCATTGCATTCTTTTTCTAATTGTGATTATGGCCTCTTGCTCGAACTCTTCTGTTCCCCTAGAATCAGACCACCATAGTTCCTCTTCTTCCCCCTCTATCAGTAGAATCCCCCGTGGCGACGCAAATGCGCCAGAGACGAATGTCTCGGGTTCAGGAATTTGTTGGCAAATTCGGCAACCGTTTGCCGTTCTTTCCTCTGATTCTGACGAAGCCCCACATGAATTGGATAGGGACTTGGTCCGTAATGATTCTTCGGACAATTCAGGTGACAAATTTTTGCCCCAAATTCAAATTGGGTCTAGGGCTGTTGGTGTCCCTCATAGTCCAACGTATAACGAGTATAACACTCGCTATAGTTTTGATTAGCCCGAGCAACCTCATAGAATTGGGGTTGAGAATGAGTACCCAGCGAGCAAGATAGCGAGTATAATTGATGCTGATAGGCTCACTCGACTGCATTGGATTTATGAAACTCCAAAGGATGTCTTTTTCTGGGCACCAGGTTCTGATGAGCGGGTCGACCAACCCCCTGAGGGTTGTGTCACTGTAAATTTAGACACAATGGAAGATGGCCTTCGATTTCCCCTCCATCCGGCCATCACCCGTTTGCTCGTGGAGTGGAACATCACCATTACGCAGCTTAAGCCAAACGGGTGGCATATGATCATGAGTTTCCTGACTTTGTTCGGCAAAATGAAGCCGAGATACTATCCCTCAGCAGCTGAGCTTGCTCGATTGGTGCACTTGACCCGTCCGAGGGGTGAACACGGGTGGTTGTTCATGCAAGTTAATGCCAAGTGCAAAATTATTGAGGACGTGCCGAACAAAATTAGTGATTGGAAGGAAAAGTTTTGGTTCATTGGGGGCGATTGGAAAAGCCGGGCCTCGAAGGCGAACCAAATGCTCGTTTAGACATCCCCATCGACTTGGGCGTGCAAAGTAAGTGATTTTGTGTCTTTCGTTCTTGATTTGAACCGATTTTAACTCGCTTTTTATTTCGGGGATTCTATTTGCGACGGACAAGGAGACAAACATTTATTTATTTCAAAGCGTTTGGCAAATTGATCCGAGTCTCGTTCGGAGCGATCTGTGAGAACCCTGAATACTGCTGATCGAGAAAGAAATGAGGTTTGTTCGTGCCTCCTCATCATCTTGTTGCTGTTAATCCTATTGGTAAGGATTGCCTCTTGTATTTGTATGTTTTGTGCCATTTTGCTCGTTATTATCATACATTAGATCTTGACTTATTTTGTTTATAGCTTTCCCCATTTGTGACAATTCTTTGTGAGTACATCTGAACATCTTGAGATATTTCGGGAAAAAAAGGCCACGAGGAGCTTCTTTCGGATTCAGTGGCGGGAGCGGAGGCTCGAATAGGTAGAGAGGAGGCGAAATTTACAGATCCGCTTTGGTCTGGGGAATCAAACTAAATAAAGGAGCACTCGTTCGGCCGAGCAAGGGATTGGTGAACAAGCTCCGTCGCCGAAGAGACCGAGGGTGGAGATCGGCGAGGGAACCCTAGCTTAACAAACTTCGGACGAACATGCCGAAAGCGAACAGGCTCGGGCAATCATCGATACTGGTCAGGTGACTCGGACCCTCTTTGTCGAAGGCGATCAGAGCGGTCGCCTCCGTGGTTGGTCCAATTTCACAAATTGTTGAAATGGAGGTTGGCACATCTTCTCCACCTCCTTGGGACCCGATCACATGGACTCCGTTAGATCTCGAACTCCGATCCCCGAGGATAGATCATTCTTGGGATGGGATCCGGCTCGTGTGGCAGTACATTTTGTTCGATCCGCTTCTATTTTGGTTATTTTTGTTCGCCCTTTTTATATTCATTTGTTCGAATATATATGTAGGTTGAGCAGGTTGTCGCCTTTGATGCCCAATCTGAAGAACTACTTCTGCAAGCCTAGTGTTCGCAAGGTTCCGGGCATTCCTGAGCATGTTCAGAAGGCTTGCCAGACTCCTGTTCGGGCATGGACTACCGATCTGGAAGAGTCCACTACGGGTCCCCTCCTCTGGAAAATTTACGTCCCGGTCCGGTGCTTGAGGCCAATCTATGGTCGTTCTTGAGAAAGCTTATGCTCAGTCCGCCAACCTCCATGCCAACTACTTGGCTTTGATCAGGAACTTCGAAGAAAATGTGGGCGAACTGAACAGGACTCAGGATGAGCTGAGGTTGGCTCAGGGGCAATCTTCTTCGGCACAAGCTGAAGCTCACCGGGCTCAGGAGGATGCCCGCAAGGCTCAGGAAAATGCTCGCCGATTTCAGGAAGATGCTCGCTAGACAAAGGAGGAATTGATTCACTCTCAGGAGGAGGTGGCCAGTATACGAAGAGCACAAGAGGATATGAATATTGAGCTTCCTAGACTTTGAGCTGGTGTCGAGGCCATGGAAAACGAGAGGGATGCGCTCGGCCAACAACTCATCATTGCTGAGGAGACCAACACTCGTTTGGGTCTCGAAAATTCAAAGTTGCACGATGATGAGTACGTTGATTCTATGTCCAACTTCTCATACATTTGTGCCTTCGCCAATGCTATCCGGTCTATTCGCCATGCCTCCAGCAGCGAACAAATTGCCCCTCTTGTAGCGGTTGAAGACTGATCGACAACCCACGGGACATGAACCTTCCAATGTCGATTTAAATGATCGTGTGATTTCTCAGATTCTTTCCGAAGGGATCAAAGTTGATGATCCGATTACGGATGAAGAAGGGCTCGGAACATGAATCTGGCGAGGTTCTTGGCCAAAATCTTCAGACCGAGTCTGGGATCGATCAGGTGCAGGCCGAGCAAAGGGGACCTCCGGTGATCGAGCAGACTGTACCTTCTTGCGAGCATTTGGTACCCGCCCATACTGAAGGAGTTGTTGCTGAGGGGGCTGAGCACAATTTGTTCGACATCTCTCTCCCGTCTACCCCCAATTATGAATTTGCTCCTTGATGTTATTTTTGTTTTGTCGAACATATGTTGTGTAATTTTTTGTCTTCTTCACTTTCTGTTCGAACAATGTCTTTAATACTTGTATTTTTTGCTGACTTCTTATCTTTTGTTCCAACATATTTACAACTGAATGGATGGGTTACATATTGAACCAACTCTTCTAACCTGATTGTTTGATAATTGTCGAGGATGAAAATTGATACTTGTGTTGCTTGATGTTTGCTTGGTTGCTTTGTGTTCGCTTTGTTGCTTTCGTTTTTGCCCCTTTTCTTACGAATGAATTGAACATTGGGTTCGGGCTTTATGCCCCTCTCCCCGACTTTTTATCGGTTTTGATTGTCTTATTGTCGTTGCAATCGGTTGATCGTCTTATTTAGGTGCGACCCGGATGGGTTACTTTATGAACCCCCTTTCTTAGTCTTGTGATCGTCTTATTTAGGTGTGATCACTTCGTCTTAGGCCGTCTTATTTAGTTTGCGACCCGACTCATCACCCGCTTTTTGCTCTGTATATCTGTAAATCTGAGTCATCTTTTTGCATTGCGTACCCATTACTCGCTTTTTCTTTGCGGGGAATCGAGTCTGAACTCGTTAAATCGGTGAACATAGACTTGGGCTCGTTAAGTGTCTTTGTTAGGTCGCGACCTCAAATGGGCTTGAACTAGAAAATCTTAGCGAACAAAAGTACATATATCTTTCTTTTTTTTTTTTGCAACACTTTGTATTCTATTACATCCTTCATATCGAAGAAGACTATCTATTACACAACTATTGTTATCGGACTAGGGTTTTGAATTTAAACCTTGTCTTGAGTAGACACAGTAGCCTCACCTTGTCCATGAGAATTGATGTTGACAAGGATGTGGCACATCATCCTGTCTACCCTTCTTTCTTCGTAACATGCTCAAGCAGCAGCAGCATAAACTTTTGTCCCTCCTGGACAAGCTGTGATTATGCGGGAGGCTGCGGGCATGAGCATGTGGCGCATTCACCTTTCCCCTAAAGTAGGTGCGAACAAAATTTTTTATTTCGCACCATTACATCCCCCCCTTCGGTAGATGCCTAAGCATCGGCGTCGTGATCTTGTTTTGGCGAACACTATGACATCCCTCCGAACCGGAGAGATTTTGGGGATCATGGGGGACTAATGACTTACTACTGCCTAAGCAGTGAGTAACGTGGAGTGGCAACCATGACTCTGCCGAGCATCTTGAGTCCGCAACGAGCTTCAACCTGTGCTCGCAAAGTCATATGGGGTAAAAGACTTCGTGTCGAGGCGGATCTTTCGATTCAATTTGAATGATTCTTTGAATCGAGAGTCAATTCTTCTACGTCTGGGGCATACTATGAAACTTCCTTCCGAGAATCATAAATATTTTTCCTTTTTTCTTCTTCATATGTTTTTTCTCTGTTTTTTTTAAATTTATCGGTATGCCCTATTTATAGAACTATCCCAAGCTAGTCTTTGGCATAGCTACCGGTGCTAGCTCTCTTACTTTTGCTCCCTCTTTTGACATCTGTTCAGCTTTTTGACAGCTCTTGCTCAAAGATTGACTCATCCCTGCATGGTTGCCACCACTTGTCAATTCGTTCCGATACGTATCTTCTATTGACATCTCGTTCTAACACGTATCTTCCGTCTTTCGATAGTGCTGGCCAGCATTTCTTTCCTGAAGATATGTGTCGAACATAATGTACTCTTCTTTCAGAATCATCCTACTCGTCTGAACTGAATGGCTACATCGGCCATTATGTTCGGCCAACTATGACTTCAGCTGTGTGGACGATTTTGTTCGGCCAACACTATGCTCGCTAAAGCTGTGTGGGCGATTTTGTTCGGCCAACACTATGCTCGCTAAAGTTGTGTGGGAAATTTTGTTCGGCCAACACTATGCTCGCTAAAGCTGTGTGGGCGATTTTGTTCGGTCAACACTATGCTCGCTAAAGCTGAGTGGGCGATTTTGTTCGGCCGAACACTATGCTCGCTATTATTGATAGTATTTTTTCAAATTTGATGCATTCCACGAGTAGGACAATGGGATTCCATTCAGGTCTTCCAAATCATAGGCCCCGTTTAGCAAATGTTCTGAAACTCTGAACGGACCTTCCCATGCTCGACCGAACACACCACATGATACCCCCGTTGCTTGCCTTAACACCAGTTCGCCCACATTGAACCTGCGTATTCGGACTTTGGAGTTGTAAAACTTCTCTGATCTCTTTTTGTACATGACATTCTTGAAATCAGCCTCCGACCTTCTTTCTTCCAACAGGTCTGTACTCAGGGCAAGCGCTTGGTCATTAATGTTCTCTCCAAAGTCATTGTTCGATGACTTGGAATCTTGATTTCTGTGGGTATAACAGCTTCCGCACCAAATGCCAGGGCAAACGGGGTCTCCGCAGTTGATGTTCTGAAAGTTGTTCGATAGGCCCATAATATTTCAGGCAACTCTTCAACCCATCCACCCCCCTTGAAATTATCAAGTCTGGCCTTGAGGGTATGCTTGATGATTTTATTAACCTCAACTTATGCGTTTGGTTGGGGATAGTCTGAGTTGAGTAGTGCTTTTATCCCCAATGAGCACAATTTTATCTGAATTCACTTCCATCGAACTGTTTGCCGTTATCAGTTACTAATGATTGGGGAAGCCCAAATCGACAAATGATATTCTTCCAAACAAAGTTTCACATTCTTTGTTCGGTAATCTTGACAATGGCCTCGCTTACGCCCATTTAGTATAGTAATCACGGCAACCACAACAAATTTTACTCAGAAGCGACAACAAGAGAAAAGCGGGCGATCAAATCGATTCCCCATTTAGCAAATGACCATGGGCTATAAACCGACACTAATTCTTGGTGGGCTATGAATAAGTGGAGCATGTACTGCAACATCACACGCGAGCTTGACATCTGTGGCGAATCCTTTTTGAGGGTTGGCCAATAATAACCTTGTCTGATTATTTTGTGTGACAGAACAAGCCCACCTGTATGATTTCCGCATGCTCCTTCATGGATTTGTTCCAGAAGTACACAACCTTCTTCAGGAGTAATACACTTCAAAAGTGGAAGTGAGTAGCTTCTTTTGTACAAATGCTCGTCTATGATAGTATATCCGAAAGCGGATCGTGTCTGGCATGAGTAAGCTTGTGCCCTATTTTCGGGAGAAGTCCCTTTTGTAGGTAACTTCGAGATTGAGTCATCCAAGTTTCTTGTTCTTTGTTATTTGGGCGAGCATAACTCTGAGGCCCGATGGCGAACAAGTTGTGACGACCACAAATATGCTGTTGTGTTAAATCACTTAACCTATTGTTGCTAGGCGTGCCAAAGCATCGTGAGCGAACGAATTACCCAATCGTGGTAATTGTTCAATGAAAACTTGTTCAAAATGCTCGAGCAATTCTTTTGCTAGCTGTTGATATTGAGCCATTTGTTCGCCTCGGGCCTCGTGCTACTTTTTCACTTGATAAGCGATTATCTGAGAATCGCTATAGATCATCAGCCTCTGGATTCCCATTGTCATTGCCATATGTAGTCCAGCGATCAAAGCTTCATATTCGGCTTCATTATTTGTAGCTGGGAAATCAAAAGCGGATGGTTTGTTGTGAAGGTTTTGTCGGTTCATTTGATGAGAACTCACGCTGCTCGGCTCTTGAACTTGTTGATGAACCATCAACATACATATGCCACGGTTGGTCGATAGCTTTTTTGAGCATTTGAGGATATGTCAACTCGACCATGAAATCGGCCATAGCTTGGCCCTTCATTGCTGCTCGTGGAGAGAACGTAATGCGAATTATCCTAACTCCCTTGCCCACTTTAGTGTCTCCGGCGATGTCGGGTTAGTGGAGGACTTGGCGCAATGGGAAAGTGGTCAATACCTCGACTGAGTGGTCAAAAAAATATGGTCGTAATTTTTGAACACTCATGACGAGGGCATATGCTAATTTTTCCAATGGAGGGTACCGAAGCTCGGCTTCTTTAAGCACTTGGCTTACATAGTAAATGGGCAAGTGTATAGTCCCTTATCTTTCGTCTGCATAAAGACTTGATCGCATGCTTTCGGATGCAACAAGATCTGAATAGAGTTGTTCGCTCGGAGCGAGACAAAGCGTGTCTGATATCTCGCAAGGTCTTTGCTTCAATGATTCGAATGCATTTTGGCAATGCTCGGTCCACTGGAATTTCCCTTTCTTCAATGTATCGAAGAAAGGTTTGCATTTGTCTCCAGTTCGTGATATAAACCGGCTTACGGAAGCTAAACGTCCGGTTAATTTTTGGACCTCTTTCACATTTATGGGGGCTTGCATATCGAGCATGGCTTGAACCTTTGTTGGGTTCGCTTCGATCCCTCGTTGACTGACCATATGTCCGAGGAATTTTCCTGAGTGAACCCCAAAGCTACATTTTTTCGGATTTAACTTCATATTGTACTTCCTGAGTATATCGAACGTTTGTGCGAGGTGGGTGATGTGGTCTTCCTTATGTTCACTCTTAACCACAATATCATCAATATATACCTCAATTGTTCGGCCGATGTGTTCGTCGAACATTTTGTTCACCAAACGTTGATATGTTGCTCCGGCATTCTTTAATCCGAACGGCATGCGTTGCCAACAGTACATGTTCTTTTCACTGCAGAATGCCGTATTCTTTTGATCGTCCGGGTGCATAGGTATTTGGTGATACCTAGCAAATGCATCCATAAAAGTCATGAGTTCATGGCCTGCTGTATTATCGACCAAATAATCGATATGCGGCATCGGGAAGTTATCTTTCGGACACGCCTTGTTTAAATCCGTGAAATCAATACATAACCTCCAAGATCCATTAGACTTACGGACGAGCACATGATTCGCAAGCCATCTTGGGCATTTCACCTCTCGAATCAGTGTGTTGTCGAGCAACTTTTTGATTTCACCATTCATTGCCGCATATTTTTCCGGACTAAACTTTCTGCGTTTCTGGATAACTGGAGTTTGTATTGGATCAAGGTTGAGGGAGTGGCATGCATGCTTTGGATCAATGCCAACCATGTCTTCGTGCGACCATGCGAACACATCCAAGTTTGCTTGAAGATAAGCAATAATTTCTGTTCGAATTGGTTCAGGTAATTTTGAACCAATGAACACTTCTAACTTCGAAGTCTGTTTGGTCGATTTTGATGGACTCCAGTTGTTCGACAGGTGTTGCTCGCTTTCTTTTTTGCTTCCACCGAGGATCTTGGATGGACCCCCGGTGCTCATCATCAACCTCCATGGGTTTAAAACCAATACGAGGCTCTAGGTCCATTTGCTCGTTCGGCTGATCAACATTCATTTGATCTAGGAGATCTGGAGAATTAGTTGTCACTCCGGAGTCTGTGTCCGTGCATCCTGTGCTCGCGCGGGGAGCTATGCTCGTCGAACTTATGTTCGCCGGAAGATCTTTAGGCGAGGTTTTTGCTCGCTGGCTTGGCTCACCAATCTCCCATGTTTGCTCCACCATATTGACGATGCTTTGTTTTTCTGGTGCACAAGATAGCAAACAATCTCGAGCTTTCTTCTGATCTCCTTTTACGCTTCCTGTTCCATCTTGTGTTGGAAATTTAAAACAATAGTAATACGTAGAACATGCCGCTTTAAATTCCTGAATAAACGGGCGACCTAGGAACCCGTTATAAGTAAGCGGCCGTCGGCGATTACAAAAGCTAGCATTCTAGTTAAATCGGATGTCCGAATTCAGAGAGTTGATTCTAACTTCGACTTCTAACCTAATCATACCATAGGGTCAGAGATTCTGATTCCCCAAAACCCATTATGGTATGATTACACGGTTCAATATAACCGCTCAAGTCTCCAACTTGTTTTTCCATCTGGCGAAGGGTATCAACGAACAAAATGTTAAAGATAAGCTCCGATGTCAACCGAGAGGCGGTGCACCTTCAACCCGGAAGTCGAGCAAGCGATGGTTAAGGAGTCATTGTGGGGAGTTATGATTCCGTCGAGATCGTCCTCTGAAAAAAATGATTTGGTGCGAGGGTGGCGTCTTAGCCGATGTGCTTCGCCACCTTCACTTGATGGATGTTTTGCATGGCGCGCATCTCCATCTTCTTTTAAATCGATTCGATAATGTTGGTGCTGGTAACATCCACCCACTTTGGACCATATTCGGGGCGTATCATGTGAATCTCTTGGTGTCTCGATCTCTTCCCACGATGAGGAGGCCCTCTTTTGGGTATTTCGGTCCTTTTTGCGATTCTTCGGGATCTTTGTCGACGACGTTTGTTCGCTTTTTTTTTTTTTTGCTTACCCCTTCGATCTTCGTTTTTTTGGTTCATGAGTCTCTGCTCACCGGCTTTTTTAAGAATTGGGTAAAAGACGATTATCTTAGATAGCTTCAAAGTTGGCGGAGTAAATCGCGACACTCTTGATGTTGTGCCCGATGTACTCGTGGTAGTTACAATATTTGGAAGCGTTGAGCCGATGTTTATCCATTATAATTCTTCTCGGCCTTTCCAACATGTCCCTATCTCTGATTTGGTTAAAGATTGTCTCATTGCTTGAACGCCCAAAAGACCGTAGGGCATTTCTACGCTTTCTTTCTTGAATGGTTTGAAAGAGCGGGGGTTTTACCCCCTTCATTCATCACTTTCTTCCCAAAAACTCTTCTAGTGGTTGGTTCGACCCCAATCGTGATTGGGCGAGCAAATCTTGCATGGTTATAATTTTTTTAATTTTCTTTCTCCGGAACTCTGAATATGTGTTCGGCCAGTCTTGATGCATGGCCTTCCACATATCAGTATTTAGAGTCAGGCCCCCGACCACTGCAAGGATTTTGGCGTCCTCTTCAACTGGGGCCCCATCATATAGACATTTATCGAATTTTTCTATGTACACTCGGTCAGACTCACCTTTTAATTGGGAAAAATGCGCCCAATCTTTTGTTTGGCCAAGGCGCAGCACACATGGACGAAAAGTGGGATAGAAATTGTTGCCCCAATTGAGCGAAAGATGTGATCGACGCAGCGGGCAAAGTAGAAAACCACCGATGTGCCCGATCACCCAAAGTCATGGGGAATGATCGGCACTGCGTCGCATCTGTGGCCCCCATCGCGATCATAAAGTCTGAATACTTGCTGAGATGGACATGAGGGTCAGACTCAGCATCAAATATGGGAATTGGCGGTCGGGACTTCGCCACTTTCTCCTGTATTTCAGCCGCCATGATCGCCGGTGACAATGGCGAGCAGGGTATTGTGCTCGCTCGAGGTTGGCCTTTGGTCGCGGCCAGGTTGGCCTGTAAATCCTCGATGGCCTTTTGCATTTCCGCAAATTTTGTGGGATTGATAGACTTAGATTGGGGTTGTTTCCCATCATGAGGACCCAGTGGGTCATGCTCGAGATTGGGGCAGTCCCCCTCTCCAAGTTTGTGCTTGAATACCCAATCGATGATGGATAGACAATTTTGTTCCCGCCGATTTTTGTTCGGCATGCGGATGATCATGAAGATCTGAAGGTGCGGGCATTTTTATTGGCTGTTCCTTTCCTAGATCCTGCCGCCTATTATTGCCGATTCGGTCTTTGGCGGAGAGCCTCAAACGTCCAAACACTGATGGTCTAGATCCTTGAGGATGTTCGTCATCCGACGTGTCATCGGCTTTTTTACTTGCCCGCTTGGCAATTCTCTTTTTAACTTGCTCACTATCAGGTGTACGTGAGCGTCGCTCTTCACGATCTTGAGTTTCTAATTTGGCCAATTCTTTCTCAGCCCTCTCTTTCTGGCGCTCGTGAAAAAAAAAGTGATGGCCATGGTTGTAGCCGCCGGATCATTCACAATATCCTCGAGATTGGTAATCTCCACTCCCTGATCTTTATGAGGCTGGCGCTGAGCCTCTTCCGGTCATGTGGTCGGCTTTGTCCCGACCTCTCCGTTTGTGTGTTCCTAGATTGAGGCATTTTATTTATTTTTTCTGCCTCGGCTCTCTAAGGGTTCGTATATGGGTTGGTTTTTGGGTGAAGCACCCTC
Source organism: Stenogyne calaminthoides (assembly GCA_037126765.1). Classification (NCBI taxonomy): domain Eukaryota; kingdom Viridiplantae; phylum Streptophyta; class Magnoliopsida; order Lamiales; family Lamiaceae; genus Stenogyne; species Stenogyne calaminthoides. Next base: position 12,214,319 of record JBBCBC010000037.1, on the reverse strand, counting down.
CTTCTAGCGCCAGTTGTCGCGAGTCATTTTTTACGAAGAGTATTATATGGCTAATTTGGGAACGACTCACAAACAAAATATGCACGTGTAAAATAAATTGTAAATAAGATGAATTTGTTGACCCAGTTCGTCGGGAAATGACTACTCTGGGGGCATACTAAGCCAGGATGTGGTATTGTGAGCTTTACACGTACAATATTTGATACACCTTATGAAGATGAATCATTACAGATGAAGATAATCTGGAGAGTTAGCATATGAGTGCTAGGGTTTCTTGTATGTGTGGATAATCACTTTCGGATTTTTTACGTTTCCTCGCCTCTACGGAGAATTTCTTGTGTGGGTGTCTCTTTTTTCGGGGAAAATTTACGAACCTTTCTCTTCTCTTTTTTTCTTCCTTTTATAGCACTCAAACAAGCATGAAATTTTGGGTTGGCAAGCATGAAATTTGGAGACTTGGTCATGCAAGAACTCACGTAATGTTTGCCACGTTTTCAACCGTCTTCTTGGTTGATCTTGGAACTTACTTATGCAAAAGCACTCTTTTGGTCTTCCAAATTAATCTTTTACTCGGTTGGATGTTTTGTTAGCCCCTTTAACCATGTCGGTTTTATCTTTGGATCATCGTCCTCCTCGAGCACATCGAGCCCTCGGGATGTTGGTCTTGGGATATCGAGTGTCGGGCACTCGACCGCCGGGATACCCGAGGTCTGCGGACATCTTGACCCTCGGGATATCGAGGTCTTGAACATCTTGACCCTCGGGATATCCGAGGTCTCGAACATCTTGACCCTCGGGATATCTCGAGGTCTTGAACATCTTGACCCTCGGGATATCTCGAGGTGCGAACATCTTGACCCTCGGGATATCTCGAGGTCTTGAACATATCTTGACCCTCGGGATATCCGAGAGTGCGAACATCTTGACCCTCGGGATATCCGAGGTCTTCCAGATTTTTTCGAGTATTTTTGGCCTTTGAGTCCTCAGATTTGTTCATGGCCTTCTTGACTTAGCTCATCTGATTCATTTTTTCCTGACCTGAGTGGCGAATACTTGTCCATTGGGCATGCAATATTTAAATAATACACGTGTCGCTCTTACGTGTTCGATTAAGCCTGAGTTACTATATCGAACACAACATGTGTTAAATGAAAATATTACAAATCCTTTATTAAGTGGTGCTACTTTCTCTATGATGCAAAAATGGAAAAAATATTTTACAAATATTCCCGATCTATTCTTGGTTGCTAAAGTGTTTGATCCTAGAGTAAGATTGGATGGATTAATAATGATGTTAAATATGTATTATAATTATTTATTTCCTAATAGACATATGGTCATGGGTGAAGATGATGTATATCCTAATCCGGAAGAGATTGGTAATCGGATTAAAGTTACTTTAATGTCTTTATTTAGAGAATATAGTGGTCCCGGTTTTGAAGAAAATTTTGGTGGTGGCTCTTCTATGAGTCAAGAAGAAGATATATTAACGGGTTTTTATGATGAACGTTCTCAAAAATGTCCAAGGTCTACTTCTAACCCTTATTACGAACTTGATCATTATTTATCCTCTTCATTTGTTCGGCTTGATGAAGATGAAGACAACACTACTTTTAAGTGGTGGTCGAGGATGAAAAATATCTATCCAATATTGTCAATGCTAGCAAGAGAAATTTTTGCATCTCCTGCCTCAACCGTTGCCGTTGAACAAGCTTTTAGTTTGGGAGGCTACACTTTGGATGCAACGAGATCGAATATGACCGTTGAAAACGTGGAAAACCAATGCTTGCTTGATGATTGGGTAAGAGCCGAAAAGAGAAGTCAAGAATTTATTGATAATGATGATCAAGATAGCTCCGAAGAAACTACCACCGGAAGTGATACATGAAGAATCGAATCGATCCAAATCAACGAGGTAAGTTTGAGGTAAGAGAACTATGTGGACTTTGATTCCTATTTGGATACGTAGACAACTTAATTTTAAGTTTCAAACTTAGAATTTCTAAGTTTATTTCTTAAATTTAAGCTCAAGTCCAATTTCTTTAAATCCCCCTCCCCCAAATTTATTTTGTAAAGTTTAAAATTTTAAATTGTAATTGTAATTACTAATTCGATATAGTTCACTTTGTAATTTGTAAATTTGTAATAATTCAATTAATTTGTAATAATAGATTACTAGCTTATTTTAAGTTAGAATTACTATTTTGTAATAGTTCAATTACTTTGTAATAGGCTACTAATTTATAATAGTTCAATTATTAATGTAATCTTCAATTTAAATCCTCATATCATATTAACAATAACAATGTCCAATTTCATGATCTATCTATACATTCCTTCAAATTTTAGATCCAAAAAACTAAGAAACACAAGAAAAAATATATGAAAAAAAAAAAAAAAAAAAAAAAAAAATCCCGGCGGTTGAATCGAATCATGGGTTCGAGAATCGAATCAAAACCGCTTTGCCCACGGTTGGTTCGGTTCCTCCCAATTTTGGAACCGCCGGTTTGGGAAAGGCCATGTTCTTTCGGGCAGTGAAAGCATGCCTACTGAGGACAACCTTAAAGTGAACTGTTACAACGATCTGATCCATTAAAAATAATCTGTAGACAAAATAATCATGAATCAAATACGTAATGCGTAGTAGCAAAAATTCACATAATGATTATTTGCATTCTAAGGAATACATCATCCAATTCAAACAATCACGACTAAATTATAAATAATGATTAGATAATAGCAATACTCAAACACTTTATAATCACTCACCTAAAATGGCTTGAAGATGAAGAACTTCAAAATTATTTTGATGCAATGGATGTGTGGAGTTTAAGGAACAATTTATACACAAAAAGATGATGTAGATTTAGAATTAAGAGAAAACTAATGCAAAGATTACTCAAATGATATATATTATTCAATACATATTAATAGCATTATTATTTTTCAATCAAGCAAGTAATAAAGAGGAATAAAGAGGAATTAATATCATTAATTTAATTGTCAAAACTACTATGATTAAATTGGGGGAAAAATGAAGGGTGGAGATCGATTGATGAAGATCCAACAGCCCAGGAAAAAGAACGGGAAAACTAATATGGAAATTCGTATGTGTATTATATAGTTATAGATTTCGAATTGAATTGTTTTTACCTTAGCTTTAAAAGATCCAATTAATTTTATGGGTTTAAATTTGTTGTAGCCCTGTAGCTTTACTTCGTTTTGAAATTGGTCTTGATTGTGTTGACATTCTGATTTTGGTCCTATAAATTATCAAATTTTTTTAAATTGGTCATTTAACATGTTGTAGCAGGTCAACAAACAGGTAACCGCAACATATGTAATTATTTTGTTTTTTCCTTTAATTTTGAAATGACACCTAAACTTTTTTAATCCAAATAATTTGTGTTGAGATTTTTTTCCGCATTTTTTTAGGAAGGGATAGTGATTTTCTGCGTTTATTGATTTTTTTTTGTCAGTTTAGACCCAGTAAATCGACCCGATTTGCTTTGTCTTTTAATATACAAATTGTTTTAAACTCGATCTAAATCCCGACCAAAATTATTAGGATTAAAAAGGTTCAAGTGACGCTTCGAAATTAAAGAGAAAAATAAAATAATTACATATGTGGTGTTTATCTGCTTGGAATCTGCTGCGGCAGGTGAAAATGACCAATTTCAAAGTTTTAAGAAACTTACATGATCAAAATCAAAAGTCAAAACAATCAGGGTCGGGACCAATTTCAAAACGATACAAAGTTCTAAGACTATGAAAAATTTAATCTCTAATTTTATTTAGGTTGATTTTCGAGACCAACTCACGAAATAATCATCCATCTACCACTAAATCGTAATAATAATAAACTACGATTACAGCTCGAATTGAATAGACAGCCGAACTCATTAAAATTTATTAATTTGAGAAGGTCAAATGACTATGCATTTCGATTAACCCACCGACCCAGATATATATAGAAATTAATGCTGGAGTTAGATCTACATGGGGTCCATCTTCAATTCATCATCATGCCACAACATAAAACCCCCACGATCAACCTACTTAAAACCAGAGAGCTTATTTCTTCGAAACACACTCTCCAATAAATAATCCAGAAATCAATGCATGCATTCAACTTGATATAAACTTACCATAAGTTTGATTTGAAGTTTACACATTAATTAATCAATATTGTATTCATCAGTGATCCGACAATCACTCGTCGCCGATTAATTTAATACTAATTCAACTCCAAATCCATTATTGCAACTGCAGCTCACAGTCCCCTATTAGTCCACCCCCAATTTCCTCAAACTTCAATTTTCCGGCGTGTATGTAATTTACACTGTATAGTTTTTCCGGTATTTTTGTATCATTATGTACTGTCGAGATTGGGTAGGGCCACTGGAGATCGCGGCGGACTCCGCCACGGACGACGACCGGAGCCGGAATTTGCAGGATTACGACAGGGCGGCGCTGTCCCGGCCGCTCGACGAGACGCAGCAGAGCTGGTTGCTCGGCCCATCCGAGCAGAAGAAGAAGAGGTATGTGGATCTGGGCTGCGTCATTGTTAGCCGCAAAGTATTTATGTGGACTATGTGGACTATTCTCGCCGCCGCATTATTGGCCGGCTTTATAACCTTGATTGTTAAGGTGGTTCCTCGCCACCACCACCGCCCGCCGCCGCCGGATAATTACACCCTTGCCCTGAACAAGGCCCTCATGTTCTTCAATGCTCAGCGTTGTAAGTGAATACCACTGAGTGGTAAAAATATGCTGTCAATTTCATCAATTTGTTTTATGCTGTATATATTTTCTTAATTGATTTACGTTCTTTGACATTTATCAAATTTTGGATCGATCTGAAATTGTTGTTGTGTTGATGATCTGAGTTGAATAGATGCTTGATAATCTGATTTGTTTTCAATACGGATCAGTCAATGATGATTTCTACAATTGTTGTATTTCTGTCAATCGTCTGTTGTATCAATACAGATGATGTGGCAGGATGCATTTATGTGACATCCCATTTAACTTCAGATCCAAAGGAAGCCTGCATTTGAATCTCACTTACCTTTTGCACTTCCCTTAATGTTCAATTACTTCCATTTGTAGCTGGAAAACTGCCAAAAAACAACAACGTATCATGGAGGGGAAATTCATGTTTAAATGACGGGAAGTCTGATTCTTCAAGTATGTTTAAAGATCTAACTGGTGGCTATTACGATGCTGGAGATGCGATTAAATTCAATTTCCCTCAATCTTTCGCTATGACAATGTTGAGTTGGAGCGTGATTGAGTACAGTGCGAAATATGAAGCAGCTGGAGAGCTTAACCATGTCAAAGACATCATCAAGTGGGGGTACTGATTACTTCCTCAAGACCTTCAATTCAACTGCTGATACAATAGATCGACTAGTGTCCCAGGTAAATACTGAGTAGAGATCATTTCTAGGAAATTCCTGTTCGAACATTACATCTAGAATTTGTTGCCATCTAACATGAATTTGTTAAGAGGGATGGATTTGTTATTAGTTGAAACCTGCAATATCTGCTTGCAGGTTGGAAAAGGGGATACCACGGGAGAGTTTTCTCCAAATGATCACAATTGTTGGGAACGTCCGGAGGACATTGATTATGAAAGACCTGTTGCTGAATGTAGTACTTGCTCGGATCTTGCTGCTGAGATGGCAGCTGCTTTAGCATCTGCATCAATTGTTTTCAAGGATAATAAATCCTACTCGCAAAAGCTTGTCCATGGTGCCAAGACTCTATTTAAATTTTCGAGGGATAGACGTGGTAGATACAGTAATGGTAATGAGGCAGCAAATTTCTATAACTCCACGAGTTACTGGGACGAGTATCTATGGGGTGCAACTTGGATGTATTATGCCACGGGGAATACGACCTATCTTCAGCTTGCTACAGCTAGTGGTCTTGCAAAGCATGCTGGTGCTTTCTGGGGAGGCCCTTTGTACGGTGTGTTGAGTTGGGAAAATAAGCTTGCTGGAGCTCAAGTAAGTTACATGTCGAAGATATTTTATGTTCATTCTTGTGTTCTGTGGACTTAAGATGTTTGCTACTAGATCCGTTGCTTATTTTTAATGGCCAGACATGTTATATTGGTTTGATTTATAAAATGTTTTTACCTGTTTTCATTAACCTTGCAATTAGAGGTCTTATTAGAATGCCAATATTCACAATTTTTTTACAATTTCTGCATCATGTATTGAAATTGCTATACCTGTCTTCGTAGTCCTAATATTGAGATAGAGTGATGCACTACATGTAATAATAAAGAATACTAAATGTTTGAAATCTTTTAATTTTCTTTGTGATGTAAGTTGCCTTGGTGAAAAAACAACACCCTTGTCTTGTTACTGTATATGTTAAATTCTTTGTTGATAGAATCTTTATTATATTAGACACTGCACTATTTTTTTTTTCTTCGTTTTATGTCATCAGTTTTACTTTGGAGTCTGATTGTTTGTCAAATGGTCTGTTTGATTCTCTATATAGGTTCTACTGAGTCGTTTAAGATTTTTCCTGAGCCCGGGATATCCTTATGAAGATATATTGGGAACATTTCATAACCAGACCAGCATATTCATGTGCTCTTTCCTACCATATTATACATCATTTAACAGGACAAAAGGTAATCAATCGTCTTTGCTATCTTGCATATTTATGTTATGTATTTGAGTCTCGTTAACAACTGGAGGAACTCGAACAGGAGGCATGATCCAATTAAATCATGGTGCACCCCAGCCTCTTCAGTATGTTGCCAATGCAGCATTCCTGGCTACACTATTCAGCGACTATATGAAAGCTGCTGACACTCCTGGCTGGAATTGTGGACCCGAATTCTACCCAATTGAGGTCCTCAGAAAATTTGCAGAGACCCATGTATGTACATATATTGATATAGAACCTAATCTGAGTCTCTGCTTGATTTATTTATATTTTGAGTAACGCTTTAGTGCATCAGTTGCACCGTGCAACTGGTGCACGACTAATACTGTTCAGTGAAAACAACTATTACATTTTAGTATAACAACTAATACCATTTAAAAAAGCACTTATAAGTTATATCCCTGTATATGAAAATAGTGGTGGTTAATTCTGGTGATTATTTACTGCATTAACTTATATCCTGCCTCTTTCTCAGGTGGAATACATTCTTGGGAAAAATCCAAGAAAGATGAGTTATTTAGTAGGTTTCGGGAAACGCTACCCAAAGCACGTTCATCATAGAGGCGCCTCGATTCCTAAAAATAACGTCAAGTATGGTTGCAAGGGAGGATCTAAATGGAAGGACTCGTCCAAGCCAAATCCCAACACTATAGTCGGTGCAATGGTTGCTGGTCCAGATAAGCAAGATGGTTTCCGTGATGACCGTAAAAACTACAACTATACAGAGCCGACGCTTGCAGGCAATGCTGGGCTCGTTGCAGCCCTTGTCGCTCTTTCTGGGGATACAGATGTGGGGATCGACAAGAATACAATGTTCTCAGCAGTGCAGCCCATGTTTCCCTTACCACCACCTCCCCCAGCTCCTTGGAAGCCTTGATGATCTATTTCCTCTGTCTTTCACGCACATGTCTTAGCTTATGTTGGAATGATCTTGATAAAGGAACATGAACATTACACTCCAAAATTGTAACACGATGTATGTATCACAACAAACACATTCTTTAAGGACAATATAGAATTTCTCTTCTCTTCTGGGTTATTAGTAAACAACTGAGTTTGAAGGTGATGGGAGTATTTCTTTGCCTCAGTAGTTTCTATGTATCCTTACTTTTTTAGCTTTATTTGATATTGGCATGTAAACTGTAGTCTGTAGTAGCATGCTTAGGAAAAAAAATCATGTATTTCCTCCGAAGCGCGTAAAAATTGCATAAAGACGGTCCCTTATTAAAAAAACAAACTATAGTACTGCATATTTATATAGAATCTTGTTTTTGAAGTAAATTTAAAAATTAATTACATATCGTAATCTAATTACATGTTATCGAGATTAAAACATGTGTAACCATTTATAGTTGCAAAAATATTTTAACTATTAAAGTATTAAGGCCTTACCCATATATGATTTTATTTAACACAAGAAAATGTTGGATTGTCTCTTCATTTTAGTTCAAACTTTGACTAGTCAAAAATAGCCAATTAAATTTGAATGACAGTTTTAAAGCATATGTGTTTTTAACGGTGTTAAATTTTTTTTTACCAAATAATACTACCTTGACAGTAACAATTATTTTTATTAAATACTACTAATATTTAATTGCTTTTATTAAAAAATATCAATTGTGTACCGTTATGTTCCGTCTCGATATGAATAGCCGTCAAAACATTGTATTTTCAAGGTAATATTCATTATAGGGTTTAAATTTTTTGTACCTATGTAACTTTGCTTCGTATTGAAATTGGTATTGATTGTTTTGTCTTTTTTATTTTGATCCAATAAGTTATTAATATTTTTGAAATTGATCTTTTAACCTGTTGTAGCAAGTCATCAAACAGGTAACCGTCACCTGTGTAATAATTTGTTTTTTTTCTTTAATTTCAAAATGCCACCGAATTTTTTTGAATCCAAATAATTTGTGTCGAGATTTTTTTTCGTATATTTTAGAAAGGGAGAGTGGTTTTCTGCGTTTATTGATTTGATTTTTTTTATTTTTGGGTCAGTTTAGACCCAGTAAATCGACCCGATTCGTTTTGTCTTTTGATATACAAATTGTTTTAAACCAGACTAAAATTATTAGGATTAAAAAAGTTCAAGTGAAGCTTCGAAATTAGAAAGTAAAATAAAATAATTATATATGTGGTGTTTATCTGTCTGGTAACCTGCTGCAGCAGGTGAAAATGACCAATTTCAAAATTTTAGAAAACTTACAAGACCAAAATTAAAAAGTCAAAATAATCGGGACCAATTTCAAAACGATACAAAATTATAGGACTAAAAAAAATTTAATCCCTTCATTATAATATGCACATTTTCTTAATTTACAAATAGACTGATATTGCGTTCGTTCTGTTTCTTGGCCTGCACTATCCAAATCCCAAAGTTAAGAGTGAAAATTCAGTGCACAAAGGCGGTGCAATCATGGTGAGTCCCTCAAACTCCTAACCTAATTTTCTTCAAATTTTCTACATAATCTTGAAAAAGTAGTCTAAATAATCGTCGAATCAGGCAAGCGGCGGTGTTGATGAGTCAAAGAAGCTGAAACTCTATTCCTACTGGCGGAGCTCTTGCTCCTGCCGCGTACGGATTGCTCTCAAACTCAAAAGTACGTTTTCTTGATTCTTGTGTGTTTTTTTTTTTTTAAACACATAATCGTTTGTTCCTAATTTATTGATTATTTGGATTTTGTGAAAAAATCAGAGCTGGACTACGAGTACATAGCAGTCAACTTGCTCAAAGGAGAGCAGAAGTCTCCTGGTTTGTAATTTTGCCCTAATTTATTATTCCAGTGAATTATATGCTATATATTTTGGATGTAATGTTTTCTAACACATTCTTTGGAATTAAAAGATTATTTGAAGCTTAATCCGCTTGGGTTCGTACCGGTGCTCGTAGATGGTGATATTGTTGTTTCAGACTCGTTTGCAATCTTATTGGCAAGTTTCTCACTCTGAGTACACCACATTCAATTGATCGATGTATGAATTTATGTTTGGGTTATAGTGTTTTGATGGTTTCGTGATGAATCATCGACTATGTGCAGTATTTAGAAGAGAAATATCCTCAACATCCATTGTTGCCTCAGGATCTTCAGAAGAAGGCCCTGAATTATCAGGTGATTAAAGTTGTTCCCATGACTATTTACCTCTTTTAATCTGCCTTAGCTCTTTTAAGTAACCAATATGCGCGGATCGTGTGTTTCTAAGACGAGATTGTGGTATTGGATTAGCTTATTAGTTCATATCTTAGTTTATAATTGGACTACTGACTCTTAATTGGAAAGTCTTGTGTCGTCAAGAATTACTATATATAAACTACAAAAGAACATCCAGATTGGCTGCTAAGATTGTAAAGGAACCAAAACAGAAATACTACATTTTTCTTGCTCTAACAATGTTTTCTAGCAATATTTTTGGTCTGTTGTAACTCCATTAGCACTAAGCTGAAAGTGGATATGTTTTAGTATTTATTCAAATTGTTGTATTGTAAATCCTTGGCTCTAATTGTATCCTTGGTTTGTTCATTATAGGCAGCAAATGTTGTTTTTGCAAGCATACAGCCCTATCAGAATCTACCTGTCATTGTGAGTTATGATCACACCCTTTCTGTTGGAGTCCATATACCTAACTGGAACAAAACTGCTGGTTCACATGTGAATTTGATATGTTTTCTTTATATGAACAAAAAAAGGTTGATAATTCAATTGCTCTGAAAATTTTCAGGGATATATTAAGGGAAAACTTGGAGCTGATGAGATGATTTCTTGGGTTGAAAATCATATAAAAAATGGGTTTGCTGGTAAGCTTCGTCTGACTGTCCTTTTGGTTTAAGAAAACTAGCTAGGAACAATAATCATTTTGAACAGAATTCTTGATTACACAATACTATGAGATATCGTCATTTTAATTAAATCTTGGCATACTTCAGCCGATGTAATTAGATAGAGAAGCATATTTACTGAACAAAGTATTTGAATTTATATTTATGGAAGACATTTAGGCAAAATGATTTAAATACGATGAAAGAAGTTGGTACGACAAGGTGACAAAGTTGATTTCAGTACGATATTGTTCTAGATGAATTTACTTCTTAATTTGGAGTGTTCTATTTTATTGACAAAACAAATGCAAAATATTCGCTAGAATGAACTAAGTTTGTAAATCTGTGCCTGAATATGGGATTTCTATGAAGACCTAAATAGAATATAGTGTTCGTATTGTTGAAATGGCATATCTGTTTAATCATTCTTCTTCCATTATCCCCGTGGAAAAACACAGCTCTTGAGAAGCTATTGGACAAATATGCTGGGAAGTATGCTACAGGAGACGAGCCTTACCTGGTTTGTTACTTTACCAATTCATACTTCATAATATAATTACATTGGTCATGGTAGACACGTCATATTTTCCAGGATATACTGCTTATTGTATTTGATTTGTTATTAAAGACACGTGCAGACGAATATTAGTTGTAATTTGGGGTGTAAATCTGCAGGCTGATTTGTTTTTGGCACCTCAGATTGACGCTGCTATTAAAAGATTCAACATGGACATGGTATGTCTTCATTGAAACGCTACCAGCTTTTTTAGAAATTCATGAGAAATCTAGTTTTATCACTGGACAATTTCCAATAAAATGCTAATTTATACATGTAAATATCCTGGATTTTCGTGGCCCGTTTTAATAGTTTAAATGTGTGGGCAGAATGAATTCCCTATCCTGAAGAAGGCGAACGAGTCCTACATAGGGCATCCTGCTTTTGTAGACGCTATGCCTGGAAAGCAGCCTGATACTCCACCGGAGGCCAGGAACTGAGTTTATGATTCCTTGTATGTTGTATTTTGTGTAAAAGAAAAGAACTTTATAGAATGGCTGAGTCTGAGTGACGCTTGATGTAAAATAGCATTACTTAATAATAACGTGAACAAGTCATTTTTTTTGGCCATTCATATAGTGAAACAATTAAGATTGCAAGTGGAAGTATTATGTTTGTTTCCTTAATTGAATAAACCAATATAGACTTTCGTCCTTTCTCATTGCAGTTGCAACTTACTCTCCTCTAATATTGATTTTAATTTTATTGTAGCAAATTCATTCTCGAATTCTTTAGGTTGCTTTTGAATTGAGTGGTTTGAGAAGCAGATTAGGGTGGTGTTTGCAACTACTAATTTAGGTGTAGAAGCACTTTTTTTTTGAAAAAGTTGGGTCACACCAACTTCTCAAATAAGTGCTTCTACCCTTTATGTTAGAATGCAAACACCACCTATATCTTATCACTCATTTTGACCTACTTTTGGTAAAGTCAATTTCACTCTCAACATCATCTCTTCAAGTGAAAGCAATTACAAACACCCTTCTAATGAATAATTATTTCTAATTTGAAGTAAGAGTTTCACAATCTCTATTTTAATCACTTTTAACCTATAAACATTTGCAAACACCCTTTTAACAAGTAATTCGTTTTAAAATGGTGGTGCCTCTTTTAGCAAATTAATTAACACGACAGACGACACTACATTACCTTCAAATAATTTTCGTTCGAAGATTCAAATATCTCAACCCAAAAAAAAATGCAGATACCACGGGATGTGTTTGATTTTAATATCATCACAAGTAGACGTTGACTTAATAAAAAAGTCAAACATTGACCATATCAATTCTAATCCATATGTAGATACAAATGTTCCCACACTCACACACCAACATGTGCTCACTGGTTCAACAATGTCAACTTGCATGTGTTGCATTGCATGCCACTTAATTCAAATCTGTCAGCGCGTTCCAAATAAAATATACAAAATTTGCTCTTTCAGAATCATTTTTTTGGATTATAAACAATGAGATGCAGGGGAATGATGACTTGGCTTAAGTAACAGAAGTCAATTTTGAAGTATTCTTAATTTAATTCGACAAATACATTATACATATGATGATATAATTACCTACAAGCCTTGCAAGCAATTTTAGAGATTTCATAATCAAAATGATGTATCGGAAGATTCATCTCTTTCTTTTGATTGCTTTTGTAACTGCTTTTTGCATGATAGCTTCGACAAACGCAGATGGCCCGCCGGAAAATTACACCCTTGCATTGAACAAGGCTCTCATGTTCTTCAACGCTCAACGTTGTAAGTAATTAAATACTAATACTTATACAATACATATGTGCTTTGAAATTAAACTGCATGCACCATATTCTGGAAATTAATTAATCAAAATTTGGATCGACTTGATATCGTGAATCTGGATGCATTTGAACAAGTATAAATCGATTTGATAAAGTGATATTTATTCTGGTTTAATGCAGGTTAATTCGTTAATTACTACTCTATAATAGATAATGTTCAATTACTTGCACTATGAATTATAGCGGGAAAACTGCCGAAAAACAATAATGTAGCGTGGAGGGGCGATTCATGTTTAAATGACGGGGAATCTAGTTCTTCGAACCAGTTTAAAGATCTGAGCGGCGGCTATCACGATGCCGGAGACGCGATCAAGTTCAATTTCCCCCAATCATTCGCCATGACTCTGTTGAGTTGGAGCGTGATTGAGTACAGCGCCAAATACGAAGCAGCGGGAGAGCTTAAACATGTCAAAAGCATCATCAAATGGGGAACCGATTACTTCCTCAAGACCTTCAATTCATCTGCCGATTCCATAGATCGACTCATCGCACAGGTAATTAATTTACCGATTCGCTACTCATAATTTCAAACGCAAACCCTAGCTAGGTTAATCGAAATAACCAGATTTGGGGATTCATAGCGGGATAGATGATAGATCTGTGTTTTCGATTGAAATTGCAGTAATCTGTGGTTGCAGGTTGGCGCAGGGGTTTCCGGGAGAGGGAATGTTCCCAACGATCATTTTTTGCTGGGTGCGTCCAGAGGATATTGATTATGAGAGGCCTGTTACTGAATGCCACCAGTGCTCGGATCTTGCTGCTGAAATGGCGGCGGCTCTGGCATCTGCATCGATTGTGTTCAAGGATAACAAGGCCTACTCGAAGAAGCTTGTCCATGGCGCCAAGACTCTCTTTAAATTTTCCAGGATTTATCGTGGTAGATACAGTGTTGGTACTGAGGCTGCAATTTTTTATAACTCCACGGGGTACTGGGACGAGTATATTTGGGGTGCGACTTGGCTGTTTTACGCGACTGGAAATTCGAGCTATCTTAGTCTTGCTACTGCTCCTGGTCTTGCGAGGAATGCTGGCGCTTTCCGGGAAGGCCCTTTCGACCATGTATTTAGTTGGGATAATAAGCTTGCTGGAACTCAGGTAATTAAGGGGGCATAATAAGAATTGTACTGGAGAATAATGATTATAGTGTTGGTGTTTTGCTCTGAATTAAGGAAATAAGTGGGTTTAAAAGTGACTGTTGATTGATGAATAGTGAAGTGGTTGATGATAAATGATTATAGGAAGGGGATTGTTAATCAAAATGGGGTAGTTTTTAACTTATTTTGAGTTTCATTATCTCGTATGAAATATGATGAGGTGAATTGAACATCATTTATTCTCATTAACCACCAAAATTACATCATATTTATTCTCGTTGTCATTTCCATTGATGAATCTTGCACAGGCGCCCTGTAAGTTCAGTTAAAGACATTTGTGTTGGTTTTATCTAATAGGACAACTGATTGTTTGTCAAATGCTCTGTCTTGTTCTGTAAATAGGTGCTTTTGAGTCGTTTAAGAATATTCCTGGCCCCTGGATATCCTTATGAAGATATTTTGGCAGCATTTCACAACCAGACTAACGTGTTCATGTGCTCTTTTCTACCGAATTCTAAATCATTTAACAGAACAAAAGGTAAACAATCATCTTTGCTATCTTGCAAAATTTATGGATTGTGGAATGAGTATCTTTGACAATTCGAGGAACTCGAACAGGAGGCATGATCCAATTAAATGGTGGAGCACCCAAGCCTCTTCAATATGTTGTCAATTCAGCATTCCTGGCTACATTGTACCGCGACTATTTGGAAGCTGCTGAAACACCTGGCTGGTTTTGTGGATCCCAGTTCTACACAATTGATGTTCTCAGGAAATTTGCAAAGACTCAGGTATATACATATATGAAAAATGGTGGTTAAATGTTGATTAATTTAGTGCAATAACTATCCTGTGACTTTGTAGATGGATTACATTCTTGGGAAAAATCCAAGAAAGATGAGTTATGTAGTGGGATTTGGCAAAAGCTATCCAACGCATGTGCATCATAGAGGGGCGTCGATTCCTAAGAATAAAGTGAAGTATAATTGCAAGAGAGGATGGAAGTGGAGGGACTCGTCCAAGCCCGATCCCAACACTATCGTTGGTGCAATGGTTGGTGGACCGGATAAGAATGATGGTTTCCGTGATATACTCACGAACTACAACTACACAGAGCCGACGCTTGTTGAGAATGCTGGCCTTGTTGCAGCTCTTGCTGCTCTTTCTGGGAAAAAGAACGTGGGGATATACAATTTTCACATCAGTTCCGCCCTTTTTTCCACCATTGAAACCTTGATCTATTTCCTCCCTCTCTGATCTCTTGTATTCTTGTGTTTTTATATTTGAAAGATCTTGATAAAGGAACATTCACAAGACTAATATAGTGTGTGTTTCTAATACGAGATCTTTGTATTGCATTACCTAATTTGGTCGTATTTTTAGTTTATAATAAGGCTGCCGGCGAATTACTATGAACATGCATTTTAACTTTCTTTATAACTCTACCAACCATTTCAGGCTTATTCTGGGCATCTATTTTACTCTACTATTTCAGCTAAATTTTTTTTTGATGAAAGTTCTGTGAAGCAAGCATTTGTTTCATAATTAACATATGTACTAAATTCCAAATTGAGAATCATAGGAAAGTCGAACATATTCAACTGAAGTCACACTTTATCATCACCAACTTGCTTATTCATTAATAAAATGGCAGATGCAACTTGAGTGGTGGACAGTGGCATACGCTACTACAAAATATAATTTATTTTAGTTATATAAGCAATTTTTATAATATTAGATTGCCACATTAGTCGGGTCAAGAAGTATTTTAATATATATTAAACACTCATTATTTTATGTTAGCAAAAAGTAAAATATTAAGTTCATCCACATCAGTATGTGCTCACTGCTCACAATGGAAGGTAACATACTAAAATTTATATCCGTATGATTTAATAATGTCGACTTGAGTTGATGGTCAATTTATTCATTTTTGTACGCCTCGAAGCCAATAAAAAACACACTGCTAGTCCTTAGAAACATTTTGGGGTTCAAACTTAAAAATAATGGGGTCCGTTTGATTGGAAGTAATTGAAGTGGGTAATGAAAATCATTTTTATTGATGTTGCTTGGTAGTCTTAATACACAAGTAATAAAAATAAAATTAAGCAATTGATTACCCTAACTTAATCAATCCACCTCACATGATACCCATTGTTGATGTTTTAACCAAGTAATAACAATGTAATTAATAATCCTTAGTGATTGACCCATCAATGATACCCATTACCATTACCATTATCATTCCCTAATCATATCAAGCATGGTCATGAGATGATCAGTTGGAAGGGTTTGCAAGGCAGCTGGATTATAGAAGTCAATGGTTGTTAGTTAGGTGCTACTTTCAAAGTTTTCTCATTTTTACTCAAACACTTGTGATTAATTCAAACTATGATTTGGAGATTACAGAATCTGTAATAAGGCAATGAGGATTCTTTTCTTTCTTCTGGTTGCGTTTCTCCAAGTTTTCCGCATGCCAGCTTTCACAAATTCAAATGATTGTAAGTGTTACTTTTCAGTTTTATGAAGTCACTTATGATCTGTATAGTGTAATTTGCAAGTGTCGTCGATCATAAACAACGTGATCTTGCAGACGTTGCTCTGAAGTCTGTCACGGACAAGTGGGAAAACATGCCGCCGAATTGGGTTGGCAGTGACCATTGTGGAAGTAACTGGGAAGGAATTAGCTGCACAAATGATCGTCTCACTTCCATGTAATTAATTAACTAGTTTCTATTACTACTCATGCCTAACAAAATTGTGCTTAAATCATCATACAACATCTTATTTCAGCACATTATCGAGCATTAATTTAAGTGGTAGGCTATCAACAGACATTGGAGAATTATTCGAGTTGCAGATTCTGTAAGCCTTTAATCTATTTTGGCTCTGTTTCTTGTTCATATCCCTGCATTTTTTGATCATCCGACTTGTTTCTTTAGGGATCTTTCTTATAACAAAGGTATAGTCGGACCGCTTCCTTCATCAATTGGAAAATTGACCAACTTGACTAGCTTGTAAGGAAATTTTACAACATTAAATCCTCCATTTTATACAAATATTTCTAGCCTTTACAAGGAGTTAATAATGTCATTGTGTGACTGCATTGCAGAATCCTAGTTGGTTGTGGATTTTCTGGTCCAATACCACCCTCCATAGGATCTCTACAAGCTCTGGTCTTCTTGTAAGTGTTTCTATTATTCCCTGCAATTCTATGTTTTGAAATCTGAGATATAAGATATTTAACTTCACATTAACTCAATACGCTTCCTTATCCGCAATAGGTCTCTCAATTCAAACTACTTTAGCGAAGAAATACCAGCTTCCATCGGTCAGTTATCAAACCTTTATTGGCTTGACATAGCTGATAATGAGCTCACCGGAAGTATCCCCGTTTCCCGGGGAACCAGACCTGGTCTTGATATGCTTCTCACTACAAAACACTTGTATGCCTGCCTGTCAACTTTTCCAGCTTATTTCATTTTAATGATTTTGGATGACTTAACAGTCTTTTAAGTTCAATTTTATGTAGCCATTTTGGGAAGAATCAGCTGTCTGGTGGAATACCATCACAGCTCTTTAGCTCAAAGATGCAGCTTACACATTTGTGAGTACCTTTTTGGTGCATCTAAAAGACAACATAAATATGATGTTACTATGTAATATAAGATTGGTCTGATAAATAATAATCCTTACCTTTGCAGGCTTCTTGAAAACAATCAGCTGACTGGTCGCATTCCCTCCTCACTGGGTCTCGTGCAAAGCCTCACGGTCGTGTAAGTAACGATAATCCCATTTACTGCACAGAAAGACAATTTAATGCCCATATTTCGGTTGTTGCTACAGAAGGCTCGACAAGAACTTTTTAAGTGGACCTGTTCCTGAAAACCTCAACAACCTCACCTCCATACAGGAGCTGTAAGTAATTTGATGGGCTTATTTGAATAAATTGCACTGACTTTATACAGAATTTAACATGAGTGAATAAACTTTCCAGGTTCTTGGCAAATAATAATTTGACTGGGCCTATACCTGACCTAGCTGGCATGAATTCGATCAATTACGTGTAAGTGGATTCACAAAATGCAGAAAAGCTTCTTTTGAATTCTGTAACTAACTTGAAAATGTTGGGAGTGTACTCATGCAGGGACTTGAGCCACAATCCTTTCGATGCAACAGATGTTCCCGCATGGTTTTCATCTTTGCCGCCTTTGACTTCATTGTACGCTTTTCTTTGACACAGCTTATATCTGAAGGGATAGGCTTAATTTTATTACAGTTTAATGATGTTAAAGAATGCAGGATGATGGAAAGCACTAATGTTGAAGGGGAAATTCCAGTTTCCTTGTTCAGCCTTTCTCAATTGCAAACTGTGTAAGTAGATTACTATTTTTAGCACCATTGAAGGAAAACAGGATCATGAAAGAGTCATGATTTACACCTTTTATTTTACCTTGTTAGTGTATTGAAGAAGAATGGAATCAACGGCACATTGAACATTGGCTCCAGCTATAGCACACAACTGCAGCTGATTGATCTGCAAAACAACTTAATCGAAGAATTAGATCAACGAGCAGGTTATAGTGTTGGAAAAATTATGTAAGCTAAGCTGTTCTTCACTTAATTCATCTTTCCAGAACTTCATTTTGCTTTGAGTAACCTAACCTTGATTTGCATCAGACTAGTCGGAAATCCAGTGTGTGAGACAGGCGGAGGCACAGAGAAGTACTGCACCGTTCCTAATCTGAAGCCTGATTCCTCATACTCAACACCACCAAAAAAATGCACGCCTTTTCCATGCGATCAAGAGATTAAAGTTGCTAGTCCCACCTGCAAATGTGCAATTCCTTTAACAGGAAGCCTGTTTTTCCGGGCGCCTTCCTTCTCCAATCTGGCAAATTCAAGTGTTTACGAATCTCTTGAGAATAAACTAACGGAGTCATTTAAGTTACAGCATCAGCCTGTGGATTCGGTATCTCTGAGCAGCCCAACAAAGAATACTGACAACTACCTAGTTCTAAATCTGCAAGTTTTCCCGTCCAACCAAGAATTTTTCAACCGAACGGGGATCTCTGGAGTCGGGTTCATGCTAAGCAATCAAACTTTCAAGCCACCAGATGAATTTGGACCGTATTTTTTCATTAGCGAAAAGTATCCACTATTTATAGGTAATTTGATTATTAAAACATTTGAATTTGTTAAACTCATCTCCAACTGACACCAAGTTATTATTTTGTTTATTCTCCAGTTGTTACTTCATCATCAGGCAAGTCTTCAAGTAAGAGTGTGATCATCGGAGCAGCAGCCGGTGGATCTGTTCTCGTTTTGTTACTAGTCGTTGCAGGGTTCTATGCTCTTCGTCAGAAAAGAAGAGCAGCCAGAAAGAGTAATCCTTTTGGTATGATTCAGATTGCACTTGAGTTGATTTTATCATTCCATTCCAGTTTTGACCATTCTCCACATTTGCAGCATCCTGGGACCCCAATTCAGACGGTGGCGGAGTTCCTCAGTTAAAAGAAGTCAAAAGTTTTTCATTTGAAGAAATCAAGAAATGCACGAATAGCTTCTCTGAAACGAATGCTATTGGAAACGGTGGCTACGGAAAGGTTTATATTCTTCTCAACATTTACCCTATCTTTCTGCAGTAAGCCCCCCCATTAACCAATCACATATTATTAATACTAGGTGTACAGAGGAACACTTACTGATGGACAAGTAGTTGCCATTAAAAGAGCCCAGCAAGGGTCTATGCAAGGCCGTCTGGAGTTCAAAACTGAGATTGAGCTGCTCTCAAGGGTTCATCACAAAAACGTCGTCAGTCTAGTTGGTTTTTGCTTCGACAAAGCAGAACAAATGCTGGTGTACGAGTATATCACAAATGGCACGTTGACAGACGGTCTTACTGGTACTTGCATTCCTTTCCCTTTCAAGTTTCTGAAAAGGAAACAAATATGAGTAGTAGAGTTAGATTGCAAATACTAAAACTGCATACTCATGCAGGGAAGAAAGGAATTCGGTTGGATTGGATGAGACGACTTAAAATAACTCTAGGAGCAGCGAGAGGCGTGCAATATTTGCATGACCTAGCAAACCCACCCATCATACACAGGGACATCAAATCGAATAATATCTTACTGGACGAACGCCTGAATGCAAAAGTAGCAGATTTCGGTCTCTCTAAGCCTATGGAAGCTGCGGAAAGGAGTTATGTCAGCACTCAAGTTAAAGGGACACTGGTGAGTACATTTTAGATTGATCTACCGAAACTTAAGATTGTTATTTATTCCGAGCTAATTACTTTGTTGATCTCCTTAGGGGTATTTGGACCCTGAATACTACATGACACAACAGGTAACTGAAAAGAGCGACGTCTACAGCTTTGGAGTGTTGCTATTTGAAATTTTGACTTCAACAGCTCCTATAGTTAAAGGGAAGTATATTGTGAGAGACGTTAAGATAGCAATGGATAAAAGCAAGAAGCTGTATAACCTGGAGCAAATTCTGGACCCAATCGTTGCTTCAAACATGTCACCAGGGAGCGTCGAGAGGTTCGTTGAGCTGGCGCTGAGGTGCGTTCAAGAAACGGGCGCTGCCAACAATGAGTGACGTGGTGAGAGAGATAGAGAGCATCATGGAGATGGCAGGTCTGAATCCCAGTACTGAAGAATCTGCATCAACTTCAGACAGTTTTCAAGGGGCAAACAAAGGTTCTGCTCACCCTTATCAGATGTTAGATTCCCAGACACATGCTTCTAATTATTCTTCTACAATGTTAGAAGGCAGGTAGGGTTGCTTTATGCTGCATAACAAAAGAACATACTATAGTTTCTGTATATTCAACCAAGATAGTAATTTTGTTAGAAATTAAGGGGAGAGATTAGAATGATTGTGTTAGAATTGGGTATGTTATTTGTATGTTTTATTTTATTTGGTCCCTCGCCTTATTTTAATTTTGATCGCAACCCTTTTGCTTGATTTCATGATAATTATTAGTGTTGTTCATTATGATTATCTATATACTTTGATATTGGTCATTTGCTTTGAGATTTTTTGAAGGTAGATGATTAAAATGAAAAGAATCGTACATCATTTTTCAATTAATATATCATATTTCCAGTACAGCCAATCTCTAGTTATCCTAAACTGTTTTCAAGAAACACCCAAACCACATTCGACAAATCCACCGGTTTACAAATTTATAGAAATTTACTTCGATTGCATGTAGAGTAAACAAAAAGAACAGAAATGTAATCATAAAACCATACGAATTTGATCATCTCCATTTAGCCATTCCCAGATTTCGAGAATTTTCTTCATTCGTAATCCTTTTATTAGCATTTGATAAAGTCAAGATGTGGCATGTTGTGTTACATTGATGTAATAAAGAGCTAAGAATGAAGGATTTTCATGAAATCTATAATGTCTAAATGAGGAGGGATCACATAATTATATACAAATGACAGAAAAACGTCCATACATAACCGACCAACTAATTACACCCTTTACACATGCATTATCCAAGAGAATCCTTTGATGCCTCCATTAGTTCAGTATAATGTAGGGATAATTTCCGCCTCTTACTTGCTTTTTCTCTTTTTGGTCTCATATTTGCTGCAGTAATGAGCTTATAATCAGAACGAGACATTTCACTTAATTTACCAAACTTATCTTCGTAGAAGTGCCAAACTTCGAACCTGTTAAGAAAAAGATTTCACAGAGAGAATTTTAATCCCAAGCTGAACTACAGATGATATTAGTTGAAAAAAGAAAATCACAATTATAAAAGCACACCAATAAGCCAGGAACTGAAATGGTGCATATTTCCATAAATATCTTCAACGTCTGCTTGAACAGTCTTGTTTGAGGAGCATTTTGCATGAACCTGCAATCACATGGACCATTTAGAAATATGGCAATAAATGAGTTAGTGAGAAAATGATGGGAAATAAGTATTACCTGTCTTAGATGCCTAATAGTTTCTGAATCTGTTGGAATGACATGGTAAAAACCCATGCACTTTCGAACACGTGAACGGTCCAAATCCATCTATCATTCTCATCTTCTCAACCAACTTATTATAGTCAGATAAACTTAGTGTACCACATGAATATTCTAGTTCTTGCAATTGAATTCTGCCTTCAATGACTCCTCGAGCAAGATTTATTACACGACTTGCTCTGTAGCCAAGATTGCAACGCTTAGCCAAAAACTTCTCATCAAGGCTAGCTAATTCTCTAGGGCTTGGAAAATTCCCAATTGTAGTGATGGCATGACTTTCTGTAGTTTCAAAAGACTTCCTTTCGGAAACACCAACTGTAGCCTGCAAATGGTTACATCTTTCAAGGATGTCGTCCTTTACATCACGTGATGGGAAGGATGAATCCCTGGTTTTGTCATAGCAATCTAGTATTTCATTGGTGCTGACTTTCACTTCAGACTCTTTTGCTAAAGTTGCTGAATGTTTGTTAACTCTAGGCCTTCTCTTCGATTCTTTACCTAATGGAGTTTTAGGAGCAAAATGTTTAACTTCAAAAGTTTGACAACTGGAGATAGTTCCAGTTTCATCTATGCCATTGGATGCACTTGACATATTTTTCAATTCAGCCTGAAGTTCGCAAAGTGATTGAGCCATGCTTAAAGTTCTTGACCACCTGCAAAAGTAAACAAGGCGAAAGGTAAAGTTCATAACTGGCGGGAAATTTCACTCTCAAATATTTGAAAACTTTCCTTTGAACATGAATAATGCAACACACACAGAAATGACAGAAAGGTAACCTCCCTCACTGGCAATTGCACAAGAGAATACATTTGACCATGTCTTCAAACAATGTAGGTGATCGAAACACTCTTCCGAACCCCCTCGATCTAGCTTCTTCATGCACCCTCTGGAACTCAATCACCCTCACATCTTCTTCCTCACACAATCTCAGCATTCTTCTCACTTGACTCTACATAATTAATCAAACTATTAAAAGGAAATACATACACACAAGATGGATGGGCAAAATGATCAATAAACCCCCCGCCCACCCAAAAAAAAGAAAGTAAAACGTTAGATTACCAAATAGTCTAAGAAAGACCCAAACGTTGTTGTGGAATGAAATCCAACATTTACAGAGTGTACAAATATTTCATAACAAAGTTCACACCTTCCAATTAATCAATAATTTCAATTAAAATTACAGTAAAATGAAAGTAAATCACCCATTCACACCAGCAAGTATTGCCGCTGAAGAGGGGATAGAGCGTGCGGCGTGAAAACGGAGAGACGAAGAGCGTGGGGCGAATCAGGAGAGTGAGAAACGTGAACCATAACCGAAGATTCATCATCTCCGGGATTAAGGCGAAGTGGCCGTTTGAGGGTTTTGCAATGTGGGTCCCACTGGTTCGGCGCCATCATGAATAAACCATGGCTGCAAACTGCTTTTCCCAGGTTAAAATTTGGGGGAAGCGGGAGATCCACCAACACGCCACCGTGGGCGGCGGCCGCCGTCTCGTCTTCCTTGTTCATTTATGAAAAATTACTCAAAATTGAATCTAGGTATCCGAATTTTGTCCTTTTGGCCGTCGATATCAGTTGCAAGTTAAGGATGACTAAAAAGTCTAAAATTAATTGTCGGTGGGCACTCAGTTAAAATTGCACCCACTAATGTTCACTTAAAATTTCGAAATCACTGTTTATTTTAGTAAAAAATTGCTTTATTTATTGTAAACATTACTTTATTTTTTTAGAGTGCGTCTCCTGTACACCAAGTGCACCGTGCACTCGGGTATAGGAGTGACCCATTAAAAAAAATGAGATCTAGTCATTCGTGAAAATGAGGATCTACAATAAAAAATGGGTAAGATCAAAGTGAGTGTACAGATCTAGAATCTGTGCACCAAGTGCATATGAGACCTTGTCATTTTTTTAATCACTCAAAATCTAAGTCTATGAAAATTTTGTTACTATTAATTAAGCGATTTTCTTAGGAGGGATGATTGATTAAATTCCTTTGAATCTTATGGTGTGATTGATATATTGGAATAGACAGGGAATGAAATGATATCATTCCTTAATCTATTTCAAAAAATAAAGGAATTGTGATTCCTTACATAACTTATGGGTTTATGTATTCCACATTTTGATGAATGAAATTTTTTTTCACAAAAAATATTATCATTCATTTCATAATATTACCTTCTACCCAACAATAACAATAATAATTTAATAATAATATTATTTTATTGGTTAAAAAAATATTATTTTATTAAAAAATTTATTTAATAAAAATAAAAATAATAACCAACTCCAATAATAATAATAATAATAATCATATTAAATATAATAATATTAAAATATATAAATAATATAAATTTTCTAACAATAATACTATATCTCAAAAAATATAAATTAAAGAGAATTCTTAATAATATTTTAATGAAAATAAAATAAAAAATATTATTATTTAATAATATTATTAATAATAAAAAATATTAAAAATATATATAACGTTATTTTTTTTTCGAAAGGATATATAACGTTATAATTAACTCATACTTTCAATAATAATCAAAAACTTAATATACATATATATGTTTACTAAAATTATATATTATTGTAATAAACACAATAGTAATATTATTTTTGTAATTATAAAAAATATTATTTTAAAAAATACTATATATTAAAAAGCTAAAAATAATAATATATTAAAAATATATATAATAATTAATAATAATATTAATATTAAAGTATAATCAATAATTAATAATAATAATTTTAAAACAGATTCACCAATACTTATATTTCATTCCTAGGTCATACCAATCATAAGAATTATTATTCATATACCATTCCATTTAAACTTTTATTTCATTCATTAATTCATTTCATTCAACCTCAATTTCATTCAATAATATCAATCATGTCCGTAGTGTTTCTGTAGAGGGATTAATCTCAATTTTTTTTAGCGCTATCATACGATAGAATGAGTTAAGATTTGATCAACCACCTCTTTTTGCAGTTGATGTTCATTATTTTACTTGGGCCGAATTTGTATGATTTATATATATGAAATTGACACTTTAACGATTTTACAGTTAGAGTTGCTATGCTGTGAAACTTGTTCACCGTGAAATTAGTTTTTTTTTTTTTACAGACATACACTTTAGTAATATAAATCACACTTTAAGTAATATAAATTATCACTTTGATTATCACTCGACTTTTCTTTATAATATAAGTCACACCCTTCACTTTTATGAGTAATACACTTTAGAGTAAAAAGTTACACACTTTACAGTAAAAAGTCATACACTTTAGTAATATAAGTCACACTCCTTAACCAATTTCACCGTAAAACTTGTTCACACTATACTTTGTTTTCCAGGAGTTGGTATTATTTTACTTGGCCGAATATTTATATGATATTTATATATGAGATTGATACTTTAATTGTCGTTGCTTATATTGTTACTGGTGTAAAAATGCGTAATATAAGGAATTGAAAAAAATATTTATATTATTAATTTTAACTTTTACAATTTAATTTTTTTAATAATTCAATTGTCATTTTGATATATTTAAAATGTGTATATATTCAATTTGATTTACATTATTACAATCATTTAATTATAGAAATGATAATAAATTCAAGAATTGCTAAGTTATAAAAGTCTCGTGTTGGGGACAATTTCAATTTAGCATTGGTTAATAAAATGAAACCAAAAAAATAGTTTGATTTTAAATCTAATTAACTGACGATTGTAGTATGAATGACAATTAATTGTTAATGTTGAGGGTTTTTTTTTTCGCATTCTTAAAATAAAAAAGAACAAAAAACTTGTCCTTGAATTTGAGTCATTTGTGAAAAAGGATGTTTGGGGTGATTAATGTAAAGTCATAGCTTGTGTTTGGAATTACAGAATTATAATTTTGATTTCCCCAAATTAAAAAAATAATCATACTTTATTTAGTTGAGATATATGAGTATGATTTTTTTTTTTTTAACCAGGTGACTTAACCCACCTGGTCATTGAACTCCTCATTTGAATGGGAGACCCACGTTCGATCCCCTTTGGGAACAAATTTGGAGTTATAGGAGTTATAACTAACAACTAACTTTGCCCGATAAAAAAAAAAGGAGTATGATTTTTGACCCTTTCCATTTCAATTTTTATTCCATAAACTTTTACCATGCACCCCAAAGATTTAATGATGGTGATATATCTAAGCTCAATCATTAAAAAATTATTTTGAGTGTTGTAAATAATGCGACAATGTGTTAGAGTCTCACTAAATCACTAATACAGATTTGGGCTTGTGGAGCTGTTAAAAATGACATTGGAGAGCGGTTATAACAGCTCTCCAAGTAACAGCTGTCCAAGCAAAAGTGGAGCACATTGGAGAGCGGTTATAACAGCTCTCCAAGTAACAGCTGTCCAAGCAAAAGTGGAGCTTAGACAGCAGTTAAAAACTGTTGTGCAAGATATTCACTTGGAGAGCGGTTATGAACCGCTGTGCAAGATATTCACTTGGAGAGCGGTCTCTCCAAGATGCAACATAGAAAGCGGTTAAAAATCGCTGACTAAGTATCAAAATTGATAATTAGACAACGGTTTTTAGCCCCATCAAGCCTCTCAATTAATTGAGGCAATTACTCGCTCCCATGGGGGACCGAACACGGGACCTTGGGCGCCTGAGCGGGGATCAATTCCGCTCGGGCACTTGCTTTCTTGCATTTATTTAATAAAATTAATTCTATATGTTCTAAAAATCATTTTTTCTTACAATTTTTTTTAAAATTCTTTATTTCAATTATCTTATTTATTAATTCAATCACATTTTTATATAATAATTTTTTTATATAATTTTAAATTTAAATTAATTAAATTAAATAAAAATTAAATTTTTTACTTGTACTTTTTTTTAACTACCTTTCTTTTAAACTTGTAATACCTTTCCTTCTAGACAAGTAATACTTTTCTATCAAAATAAATAATATTTTTCTTTAAACAAGTATTAATACTTTTTCATCTAAACAAAGTAATACTTTTGTTTAAACAAGTTATACCTTTCTATCTAAACAAGTAATACTTTTCTATTTAAATAAGTAATACTTTTCTATCTAAACAAATAATATTTTTCTATTTAAACAAGCAATACTTTTCTATCTAAATAAGTAATATTTTTCTTTAAACAAGTAATACTTTTTCATCTAAACAAGTAATACTTTTTCATCTAAACAAGTAATACTTTTCTTTAAACAAGTTATACCTTTCTATCTAAACAAGTAATATTTTTCTATTTAAACAAGTAATAATTTTCTATTTTAACAAGTAATAGTATTTTTCTATCTAAATAAGTAATACTTAGACAAAATTGAATTAATTTATAAGAATATTAACTATTATAGGTATTAATTTATAAGAATTAACAGTGATACAAGTTCGTAAGTGTAATAATATGAATTTAATATTATGAACAAGTTTTACATAAGAGTTTGTGTTAATCTCATTATATAAGACGAATATTAAAAAGAAATAACACGAGAATTTAAAGAATAAAATATTTGAATTGTACATAAAAAGAATTTACAAAAACAAAAAAATAAAACAAAAAATACAAGCTTTCCAAAAATAATAATAATCATAATAATTCACTTGGAGAGCGGTTATGAATGAACGCTCCAAAGTTTTATTTTGACAATGGTTCAAAACCGCTCTCCAAGTATTTCAGACAAATTTGTTATGAACCATTGTCTTTTTTGATCTTGGAAAGCGGTTTTTAACCGTTGTCTATTTTTTTTAATAGAACCGCTCTCCAAGGGACCACTTGGAGAGCTATTCGAAAAAATGGTTGTCTAAGTTGAGCTCTCCAAGCTCATATGTGTAGTAGTGAATCACACATTATATATTGAAATAATGATATAAAATTACCGTGTGTTTGTTAGGGGGTGTTTGCAAAAACTTATAAGTGATTATAGTCGCCTAGAATTGTGTGCAAAAACAATTTGAAGTGTTTTATTTCTCTTTTAGTAGCTTAAATAAACTTTCATAAGCTATAAGTTAGAAGCTTCAAAGAGGGTACTTTTAGTAGCTTATTAGTTTAAAAAAAATATAATTTTTTTTGCAAACACTATCAACTTATTTCTGAATTTTTTTATAAACACTAACAACTTCTACTATTAATCACTTATCCCATAATCACTAATTTTAATCACTTCTTTAAAATCATAAATTTTTGCAAACACCCCCTTAGTGAGTTGTGTATTATGGGTGAGTTTCATGTGCATTCTGTTGCACCATGCACTCATAATACATTTTAAAATAATAAAATTTATTACATTAAAAAATGCAACTTGTTTATACTTAATCGTTCAACTATTAATATGAAAAAAATAATTGCATATTTCAGTATAAACAAGTTACATATTTCAGTATAATAAGTTGCACGATTTTAAAATGTACTATGAGTGCACGGTGCACCTGAATGCATACTTAGTGTTCCACTATAGATGCACAAATTTCTACTATATTATATGCACAATTACAAAGGAGATATACGTGAAAAATAAAACAATAATATCAAAAAGTATATTTACAAATGAGTCAAAGATTATCGATTTATTCCTTCTCGCTTATATATCCCAACCTCTAGCCAACTAAATGTCAATGGAAATTGAGGCAGCAGATTTTTTTTTTAAAATGCAATACATACCCATGTTGCTATAAAAATGTGTTTTTTAAATACTGTATGTCTCGTCAAATTATATTTTTAAATATTGTATGTCTCGTCAAATTATATAGCTATATCTTGAGTTTAAGTGCGCAGTAGGCAACTGTATACATAGGTGCTTTAAATGAAGAATAACTTAATCCATATTAAAAAATACTGTGATTAATCTTGTGTACCAAATGTAATTTTAGAAAAAAAATCTAATGTGTATATATATATTGCGCGCATTAACAGAATACATATATATGAATACATAATGCAATCAAATAAAATTTACAGTTGTTTGTGCTCAAAATTAATAAAGAAGCAGTAGTAGTACTTTTAAGTGAAATTCAGCGCTCTCTCTCTCTCTTTTTCTCTCATAATAGTGTATATATAGAGCATCACCTAGCACCCAATTAATATTTGAAATTTGAAATTCAAGAAACCCTTCCCACTCTCTCCAACTCAGTCAAACAGAGAACAATTTCATTTCTCCTTTCTCTATCCATATTCAAGAAACCCTAATACCCGACAATGCGTATTATGTACCAAAAAGATTTTTCCGGCGAGGGGATAGGCACTATGACGTCATGGTTAACGGTGTGGCCATCGACACCACCGTCACCATGTTGGCGGAATCAACGTTGGATCCTCCTTTTGAAGCCCACATCGACACTCTCATATTGTGTGAGTCGAATCGCTGTCTAGTGTTTCAGATGCATCTCTATTTGTTGTCTGAGTCCTCCATACCCCACTCTCTTGATCGTTTTCTGAACGACCCTGAAAATGTGTTCATTGCCATGGGATCTACTCTGTGTTATGTGAAATCAGATTGTCCAATTGAAAGCGCCGGTGCAGTGTATGAAGATTTCGGTTTCCTTGCCGCCATGAACTATAAGGCTATGTTTATTTTGGGATTTACACGGATGGACTTAGGACTTTGCGCTCCCCGTCTCATACGAGTTTGAGATTTAGAATCTGGTTTTCAAATCCCACATTCAATCTACACATACAAATACCTATAAAATATATTATTACTCTTCTCAATACATCACACTTTATACACTATATTACTCTTCTCAATATAATATAATAATACAATATCAATCACTATTAAATATTGATTTGACATAAAGTTAAATCTCACAATACTCAAATACCAAAACAAACACATACATTTACTATTCATCAAGGATTCTAAATCCCTAGATTCTAAAACTTTGATTTGCAACGCACACTTAAATCCCAAAACAAACGCAGCCTAACCGACCAGAGTTGAGTGAGCTAGGTTTGAGCGAGTTGGGAAGCGAGTTGGGGGTTGTTTTTACGGGGGCAAAAGTGAGGAACCGCTTGTTTTGAACCCAGCTGCAGAATGAGACGCTGCTTGTGTCGATGCATTTTTGTGTTGGAAGTTTGCAACTCTCTTCTTCAAACACATTCCTCCTTCCCGCGGTTCGTATTTCACTTTAATTTTAATTTAAGGTTTCATTTTCTTCGATTTTCATTTTAGGGTTTCGATGTTGTTAATTTGATAATTAAGAATATTATTCCATTCTGATTTTAAAATTATATTTAATTTAAAACTTGTGTGTTTCTTAAAGGATGGACCCCCAGGTCAACTACACGTTTGATGTGTTAGAGAGAGGCATTTGTACCATCGCGCTTAGAACCGCGTTGGACGTTAAAAGCTGGATCATTTCGGAAACTGCAGTAGAAATTAACAACGAGCAGCGCTATGTCGGGTTCGATATAGAATTCTTTTACGTGGACGAATGACGACATATTGGTACCGACAGTTTTGCATCAAAGAGGACAACTGTGTCATCATCCAAGTGCATCAAATGGACCTTCAAAATAATACCAAATATCTGTTTCTTCCCAATCTTGTAGAATTTCTGCTCTCAGATACCAACATTTTTGTGGACGTGGACGTAGAGAGAAAAATGGATATGCTGCTCGACATGGTAGCGTTTGTGGATCGAGTTGAAGACCGGATCCCGAGAATCGTTGATTTGGGGGAAAAGGCTGCAAGTATCTACCATCAGCCGAAGCTCAAATACGCCGACAAGAACAAATTGGGAAGCATATTCTTGGGGAATCGTCTGCAGGAGAAGCCGGAGGTTGGCTTTGATTGGGACCGCCCTATACTCTCACATGACCAATTGGAGTACGTGTGTATTGAAATTTTCAGTAGTGTGCTAAATAATTTTCTCAAATTCATAAAATATATGTTGGTATGAAGATATTTAACGATGATTGCAAAACCTCCACAAAAAACTTATTGTGAGTGTTGTAAATAATGCTACAATGTATTAAAGTTACACTAAATCATGCACACATTAAGGAATTAACGATATGAAATCACCGTGTGTTTGTTAGTGAGTTGTGTATTCCACACACATTTCCACTATATATGCACAATTACAAAGGAGATATATGTGGAAAATAAAATAATAATATCAAAAAGTATATTTACAAAGATTATCGATTTATTCCTTTATCACTTATATATATCCCAACCCAGAGTTGGTCCTGACAAGTTTTAGGCCAGGAGCCAAAAAAAAATAAAAAAATAGGGCCTATAAATAACAACATTAAAAACAATAAAACACTACATTATAAACATGCATAGAAAATAAGAACAAAAATGTAAAATGAGATCTAAATTATTTATTTAATTTTTTTAGTAATAATACATTATTATCAATATTTTAAGTTTAACTCGTATTTTCTAACAATCTAAAAGAAATTATAAAGACTTCTATAATTACTAATAATAACATAACATGTGTTACATATTTTTATCAATATTTTCACATGTGATTATTGTGCATATGTGTTACGTAGGTAGAGTACAAATAATATTTGCACGTTTTTGTGCACGGTCGACTAAATTGTGCACATATCGTGTAAATTTTGTGCATGATCCTTAAGTGCACATTTCGTTAAATTTCGTGCATGGTTTAATGCACGTTTCATGCACAGTTCACACGTACACATTTCATGTTTATATTAATAAATTAGTAACCATATACATTATATCTAAAAGTACAAGATAAAAGATATTAAGTGGTAAATATATTTAAGTTCTAATAAAGATTTCTTTTTATTAACAAGGTTTAAAATTAATGAGTTTAAGTTTAATCATTATATACATATATGTATACGACTTAAAGTAGGCCCCCAAAACTTAGGGATTCGGGGTGGTCGCCCTTCTCGCCCCACCTTAGGTCCACCCCTGTCCCAACCTCTAGGCACCTAAATGTCAATGGAAATTGAGGCAGCAAAATTTTGCTTAAAATGCAATCCATACCCCTGTTGCTCTAAAAATGTGTTTAAAATAAAATTTACAGCTTATTGCACTTAAAATTAATAAAGAAGCAGTTTAAGTGGAATTTAGCGCTCTCTCTATTCTCTTTCATAATATATATAGTGTATAGCATCAACAACCGATTAATATTTGAAATTTGAAGTTCAAGAAACCCTCCCATTCTTCAACTAACTAATACCCGAGTCAAACAGAGTCCAATTTCATTTCATCTCTCTCCATCCATATTCAAGAAATCCTAATGCCCGAAATTGTGAATCACATATGACGAAGACGTTTCTGGCGAGGGGGTAGGTACTACGATGTCTTCGTGGATGATATGGCCATCCGCACCACCGTTACCAGGTGGGCGGAGAGGGTGGACGCGTGGATCAAAAAAATCATTCGAGTCCTCACAGTGCCGCGCATTATCAGTGTGGCAGCTGAATCAACGTCGGGTCCTTTAGAAGCCCACATCGCCACTCTCCAACTGTGTGTATCGAATTGTTGTCTAGTGTTTCATGCATATCTGTGTCTGCTGGATCAGTCCTCTATACCAGACTCTCTTTTTTATTTTCTGAACAACCCTGAAAACACGTTCATTGGCATGGGATCAACTCTGTGTTTGGTGAAGACGGATTGTCATGTTGAAGCTGACCACATAGTGTATGAAGATTTGGGATTCCTGTCTACCATCAATTATAACCGGCCAGAGTTGAGTGACTGAGTTTGGGATTATATTAATCAGACCAAAAGTGGGAAAATCAATTGTTTTGAACCCATAAATGGATGCTCCTGAGTTGTCCACTGATTTAGTGCAGTCTGCTTGTGTGGATGCGTTTTTATGTTGGAAGTTTGCAAGTCTCTTCTTCAAACCCATGCCTCCTATATCCCGCGGTTCGTATTTACTCATCATTTTCATTTTTTTGGGTTCTTTTATTTTAGGGTTTCATTCTTCGATTTTCATTTATTTAGGGTTGTTGCTACCGGTCATATTGGGAATGTTTTGCCCGAATCTATTCAGGATGAACTTAAAATACAAATTTAAATTAACAATTATTACTAGCATGAATTAATCCTATTAATTCAAATAATAATCACCAACAACATACATGCATACAAATTAATTCATGTAAAATTCTAACATATGCGGAATCTAGGAGTTTACACGAATCTTACCCTCGGAGAGACAACAGTTGAGAAGTAGTAACAAGCTTTCAACAAACCAACCCAAACGCCTTTTCAAGTATTCCCTAAGTCCTTGCTCGTTGATCGGTGAGAAATCCTCATGAACAATTTAACACTCAAGGAAAAGAAAATATTTGTTGCACGCACACTGAAATTTCGAAAAATTTCAATTTTTGTCGATGTTTCAAATTTCGTCGACACTGATATTTGAAAATTTTCAGTTTCTGTCGACGTTTCAAATTTCGTCGACACTGATATTTTTCTGGAAAAAATAGCTTTTGAGTTGTGATGAGATGAAAATTTCATCCCTATTTATAACATGAAGTGACCAACTTTTGGCCTAGGAAAATAGATTTGGAAGATCTTTATTTATTGTGCAAGAAGTAATCTTGAATATATCTCATATATTCCTCTTTCCATAAATAATATTCCACAAAAATCCAACTCCTTATTTTCTTGATATTTTCGAAAAAGCACAAGGAAAGATGACCAAGTCAAAGATTCTTGAATTTATGAGATAATCTTGTATTTCAATAATACTTATCTTCTTTCCATAAAATATTTTCAAGAACATCTTTCTCCTTCTTTTTCCAATATTTTCGAAAAATAAGAATAAATTGGACAACACTATTTTTCTTTTATTTTAACCATTTTATTGTTAATGAACTCATGTTGGGCTATTTGAGGGGTCTTTAGGAGAATTAAGATTGGACATGGACTCTGAATTACAATATTGAGCCACATTATTATTCAGCCCATTAATATTAATTTATTCCACTATAAAATTAATATTGCACTATTCATTTTAACCCATATTACAGTAATATGACTCCCGGTTATTATTTCTCGTGTTTAAGATTATTTAGTCCATTAATTAATTAAGCCACTGAAAAACACTTTATATTAATTAATATATTTTCCTTGGAGTGAGGACAACTCAACATTTTTATCCATACCAGAACTTAATCCACATGCATGATTTGGTATGATAAAACTTCTAAGACCACCAAGACGACAAATCAAACAAGACTCTCTTTGCACACGATTCTCTATATTAAATCTTAGCAATTGTCATGTAACTAATAATATTGCCCAAAATACAAGTAGTATTGAATCGCTCTCTGATTCTCTACCCAACATAGATCAAAACAATAAATATTAATTACACACAATCCTATTTAAGGGACAAAGATTAAAAAATCGACAACCACTGAGGTCTAACTTTTCATCCCTTAAGTCAGTACGGAAAATTTTATCCTCTCGGTAGGTCCGCTTCAGCACATCATAATGCACTAGTGTAATCTTTTGGTTAAGACAAGTCAATCTGAGTCTTACACATCAACTTTTACCAATGGATTGTTCATTTGCATCTAGGTTGTGAATTTGTACTTATTTACAAGGATCTGTTAATGTGATATTCTGTGATCTGGTATCAACACATTAACTACAATGTAACTCGTAGTAATATTGAATGATTTGCAATAAATAACATTCAATCATATATAAAGTAACAGTGATAAAAGATTTATTTTCAGTAAATAAGTGCAAAATTCAGTTTGTTATACAAAGTAAAAACATACTTTCACGTAAAACCCAAACAGGTCAAAGTTACCCATCTGGTCAACAGTTGACCGTGAAGACTAGCCAATCATGCTCGACCAGGTAAGCAAGAGTTACGCACGCGAGTCAACTCAGCCGTCGGTCAAATAGCCACCCAAAGACGGACACATGCATGGCGAGGTCGGCACGTCGACCCACGGAGAAAACGCATTCCGCCGAGCTGCGTGAAAGAAGAGCCGAACAAGACTTGAGATTTCTTGCTCGACTCATTAGTCCGCGCAACCCGTCTATCAAGGCCAAGCGGCCAGCCTGGATACCTGTCCATCAAGCAACCAAGAGATAAGGCCAAGGAGCAGCATGTTGGGATTATACTGAAAAGTATGCTTTTTACTTTGTATAATTGAAACTGAATTTCCAGACTTATTTACTGAAATAAATTGTTTATCACTGATGCTTTAAATATGATTGAATGTTATATATATTTACTGCATAACTGTTCAATAATTAAATGCGTGTTACATCAGAGTTAATTTAGTGATACCAGATCACAGAAGATTAAATTAACAGTCCCTTGTAACTAAAAGTACACCATTCACGACCTAGATGGAAATGAACAACCATCGCGAAAGGTTGAGGTGTAAGGCTCAGATTGGTTTGTCTTGACCAAGAGATTACACTAGTGCATGGTGATCTGTTGAATAGGACCTCTGAGGAGGATAAATTCTTGAATCGAACAAGGAAGAATTAGACCTCAATGGTTCGTTGTTTCTTAACCTTCAAATCCCCTTAAATAGGATCACGTGGGATTGATAACTATTGCTTTGACTTATCATGGGTAGCGAATCGGAGAGATTCAATACTTTTTATCTTGGGCAATATTATTGGTCACATGTGATTGCTAAGATTTAATCTGAAGAATCGTGTGCAAAGTACGTTTTGTTTGATTTGCCCCTTGGGGAGGTTCATAAGTTTTATCATACCAAATCTTGCAAGTGGAATTAGTTTTATGGATAATAATGTTGAACCGATTCCTCGACCAAGGACAAAAGATATTAATTAACGGAAAGCTATTTCAAGGTGGCTTGAATTAATTAATGGGCTAGATAATCTTAAACACGGAAATAATGACCGGAGCCATATCGACCGTAATATGGGTTAAGATGGATGGTGCAATATTAATTATGTAGTGGGATTAATTAATATTTATGAGCTTGAATTATATTGTGGCTCAATATTAGATATTCAAGATCCATTAGAAGGTCCAATCTTAATTCTCCTAAAGGCCCCCGAAGTAGCCCAACATATAGTCCAATAAATGAAAAAGGTGATTAAAATAAAATAAATATTGTTGCTTAATTTTTTCCTCTTATTTTGAAAAAATATGGATAAAAAAGAGGAGAAAGATTTTCTTTGAATTTTGTTATGGAATGAAGATATGTATTCTTGGAATACAAGATTATCTCATTTAATTCAAGAAATCTCCCACTTGGTTATCTATATAGTATGTTTCGAAATTTTGGAAATATAGTGGGCAAGAAAGATTTTCTTGAAAAGATATTATGGAAGATATGTATTTCTTGAAATACAAGAATATCTCATAAATTCAAGAAGATTCAAATCTTGGATTCTTGCACACTTAATATTTTCGAAAATCACCATAAAATAGAGGAGGTGGAATTTTGTGGAATATTTTAATTATGGGAAAAAGAATATATGGGATATATTCAAGATTTCTTGGTGACCAAGAAAAGTCTTTTTCCCACATTGAAATATCACTAAATTTTTCGTCCACCCTCCCTCTTTAAAAAGGGGATGATTAGTTCATTCCCAAGTACAATTCCATGTCTTTGAAAATATTAGCAAATCCCATAAGTGGTGCAACAAAGTTTATTTTTTTCCTTTTGTTAATTGTTCGCGAGTATCCTTCCAACCGGATTGTCGAGCAAGGGCTAAGGAATACTTGGGAAGTCCTTTTGGTTAGTCCGTCCGACCAAAGCCAACGCCATCCCGAGAGGTACGTTCACGTAAACCCGTAGATTCGCGTGCGAGGTTTTACGTGGCTTTTTTATATGCATGATATGTTGTTGCAATTATTATTTGAATTAATATAGGATTAATTCATGCTAGTAATAATTAATGAATTAAATTTGTATTTAAATATTCACCCCGAATAGATCAATGTGCAACTCATTCCCCAACATCCGTATCGAGCCCTTTGTTTAGACTGCTCAATTTTTTAAATTGTAATTTAATTCGTGGACATTAAATTTGAAATTGGATAAAGAGAACAATTATATCTGTTTTTGCGGTATCCAATTGTCATGGATTTTAATGTTTTATTTTGCATGCATATAAACCGTGGTTTTTTTAATTCGACACGTTCGGATTTGTTTTGTCTCGTGAGAATATCCACGAGTAGACTAGGATTTGTTTGATTTGATCAATGTAATAGACTAGTCTAGATCTAGGTTTATTTATTTTTTGTAAATAAATTATAACCGGATCGGGGAACGTAAGAGACGAAGAATTAGCGACGAAATCCGTAACCAAAGAGCGTGGTATGCGGGCATGGCACGCGCACGGGTAAAGGCGAGGCCGAGGCGCCGGGAAACATGGGAGGACGAGGGCCGCAGTGCACGGGCGGTACAAGGCCCAAAGCCGAAGGATTCGGGGCGATGTCGCGGGGCGCTACAGACGGGCTGTACGGATACGCGGGCCGCCGAGATCATGGGCGAGACGGGAGGCGAGGCGAGGGCTGTGGATGGCGCATGGTCTCCCGCCGAGAATCGCCGACTCGCCGAGAGGCAGGTTGAGGCAACCTTGGGCGTGGCTCGGCCGGGCGGTGCCGAAGCCGCCGAGAGTTGCCCGAGCAAGTTGCCGTACGGATCTGGGCGCGCATCCTTGGCCACGAAGCCGCTTGGCGTGGCGGTTCGAGATTTAAGTTTTTTTTCGAGACGAACGAGTGGGAGAAATTCGAGACGTGTTTCTTCAAGATCAAGTCAAGAAAAAATCAAACCATGACAGGTTGGATAATTTGTGCCCAACATGTTTATTTTTTGCATTTTGCTTGATTTATTTGTCTTTATCTTATGCTTTATTTAATTTGTTTAAATGTGTTTGCATGAGGGTTGCCAAATTGAAAAATCTCAACTTCAAAATTACTAAGTATGTTTTAAATAATTAATTGACAATTTTATTTGGGATAATAAAATTGAATTAATTTTGACCTCCATGATTTATTTATTTGTGAATTCTTTTGGAGAAATTCCCCAACGGACGGTCAAAAGATAGGTTTCACATGAATGAATTCCAAAGAGATGATTGTGGGTTATTACTAGTGGCGACGATGACCCTCCCAACGAGGGCTCGATCAAAGCGAAATAGTAATCTGTATTTAATCATGGTTATTACTTAGGTGTAAAATTGATATGCATATACTTCTAAAGTCCCCGTCAATTTTATATTGGTCAAGTGGGAGCCAACTATTAATCTGGATATTAAAGATTTGTAAATCGTTTTTGTTTGTAACTCGCTTGAATGTGTTTAAATAATGACCCACCCAACGTGGGCTTATTTAAACTGTTTTTTGAGATGTTGGTTGATGCATTGTTCATATTTTTTTGAGATTTTAAATATGATGCATGTGATCGAATCTTGTGATATACTTGTCTTTATTGCATATAGTTGTTTATTTTAGTTCAAAGATGTCGATTTACCTTTTTAATCCTTCGTTATTATACTTAAAGTCAATACAATATGTATGGAAACTATATATTGATTGGAAAATTATAATTGTCCTAATCGCAAAAAAACGAAAGTGGATTTTGACACACAAAAAATCGATGAGCCAACCGACGAGTCAAAACACGCGGGACTCGTCGGATCACCTTGCGAGAGATGTCTTATTTGAAAATGGTGGAGGGCAAACCCGTAAGGGATTATGTCCTCAAAATAGATGGCACATCTGAACAAACTTGAGATTCGAGTCGCAGTTATGATCGGAGACTCGGATGAATTTGGTACTTCACTCTCTGCCCAAAAAGTTTTTGAGCATTTTGGCCCCTTTAGCTAATTTGTTGCAAGCTTTTGGTCTCGGCGAGAAATGATGAAGAGGCACCAAACTCAAGCTTTGACGGAAGTGGTCCGTCTTCATCTTCTAGGCCAAGGGTAGGCAAGATAAAAAGAGGACCAAAGGCCATAAGCAATGAAACTCAACTGTTGCCAAGGGCAATGGTAAGATGAAGAATGCTTGTTGTGTCAAGGAAAATCCAAAGAGGAAGTGCTTAAGCTGCGGTGAGAGAGGACAATGGAAGTTTTACCTGTTCCAACCCCAAAAGGGACGGAAAGAAAGGTAATTCTCACACACTAGTTGTTGAAACTTGTTTAGCGGCGTATACTTCTCATTCGTGGGTGGTTGATACGAGATCCACTAATCATGTTGGCTTCACGGGTTCTAAATGATCCCGCAACGTAGTGGGAGTGAGATCCTCATCACACCGGCAACGTTATTTAAAGTAGAAGACATTGCAATGCTACGTAAGTGGCGGATATTGCAATGCTACGGTAGTAACGATTATTGCAATACTACGAAAGTAGCAGACATTGCAATGCTACATGAGTAGCAGTTAAAGCAGTGGGAGAAGTGCACCTATCTTTTGAAGATAAAGTTTTTAGAGATTATCTTTGTGTTCCCAGTTTTAGAAAGAATTCACTTTCAGTTTCTAAAATTCGATTAAAGGACACTAAGTTTCTTCTAATAAGAATGACATCATTTTTGAAATGATGAGTGTGTAATTACGGGACATTGATAGAAAATCTCTATACAATTAATTAGCGTGCACACCACTCACTTAAATGTATCCTATAACACATCAATTGTTTCCGAGAAAAGAAAACGTTCATCAGACGTGAACGAGACACTTCTTTGGCATCTAAGATTAGGTCATATAAATCCAAAGAGGATCCAAAGGTTGGTGAAGGATGGTTCAATGGAGCGTCTCCAAGTTGAACAAATTCCAACCTGCGAATCATGTTTGGAGGGTAATATGACCAAGAGGGCATTTGGAGCCAAGGGGAATGGGGCTAAAGAAGTGTTAGAAATCGTTCACATAGATGTACGTAGTTCAATGTTAACCAAAGCAAGAGGAGGTTATGAGTAATTTTATTGATGATTACTCAAGGTACATTTTCCTTATGAAGCATGAATCTGAGACCTTTGAGAAATTCTAAAGAATTTAAGGATCAAGCAGAGAATCATATGGAAAAACGTATCAAGTCTCTACGATCCGATCGTGGAGGCGAATACCTCGGCGATGAGTTTTGAAGCGCTTATATCGATGAAGGGATTGTATCCCACTCATCGCACGGAACCCTCAAAGCCAAAGCGGGGTTGCAAAGCAAAGAAACATAATTCTTTTGGAAATGGTTAGATCAATGATGAGTTATGCGAATCTTCCCGAGTCGTTCTGGGGTCATACCTTGGTAACAACGACTTACATTCTGAACTTGGTGCTATCCAAATCGGTTCCCAAAACCCCAAAGAATTGTGGACCGGACGCAAGCCTAGTATGAGACACATGAGAACTTTGGGGTGTCCGGCCTACGTGTTGGATAAGGAAGCCGGTAAATTGGATCCTCGATCAGAATTAAGGCTGTTTTGTAGGATACCCCGAGGGAACAAAAGGGTGTATGTTCTATAGTTCCGAAGATCAAAAGGTGGACATCCGCACCCACTTTAGATTTTGGAAGAAAACTATAGAACCAAAGAAAACCCAGAAGTGAGATTACCTTAAATGAGCTTAGAGGGCAAACCTCAACAGCCCACAGTATACTAGATGATATACCAAACGATACGCTTTTCTGGCAGGAGCCTCGTTATAGTGGGAGGGTTGTTAGACAGCCCGAGAGATTCATGGGAATAGGAGAGTCCTCGGACTTGATTCCAGGAATCAGACCCATGAACATATGACGAGGCACTCCAAGATAAGGATGCAGATTCTTGGCAAACAACAATGAAAGCCGGAATGGGTTCTACGTTTCATAATAGAGTGTGGGAGCTAGTCGAACCACTTAATGGGGTCAAACCCATTGGATGCAAGTGGATATATAAGAGGAAAAGAGGACCGGACGGGAAGGTTGAAACCTTTAAAGCAAGACTAAGGGCGAAAGGTTATACTCAGAAAGAAAGGAATCGATTATGAGGAAACTTTTTTCGCCCATAGCCATGCTTAAGTCCATCCGTATTCTCTTATCGATTCTCACAAGATTTTGACTTTGAAATCGACAAATAGATGTCAAGGCGGCTTTTCCTTAACGGAAGTCTTGATAAGGAGATCTATATGCAACAACCCCATGTTTTCATTGAAACAGGCCAAGAACACCTAGTTTGTAAAGCTCAAGAGGTCCATTTACGGACTCAAACAGGCATCCAGAGCTTGGAACCAAAGTTTTGATCATGTAATAAAGTCTTATGGGTTTGATCAAAACGAGTTTTGAAAGTTGTGTGTATAAAAAGCGTGTCGGAACTGCATTGGTATTCTTAGTACTATACGTAGATGACATTGTGATCATCGGGAACGATGTGAAGGTGTGGTCAGACGTAAGGGCATGGCGTTTCAAAACAGTTTGATATGAAAGACTTAGGGAAAGCCGGACACATCCTTGGGATCAAGATTACTCGAGATCGCAAGAAAAGGATGATCGGGTTATCGCAAGTATTCATACATTGATCTTTGGTTTTAAAACAACCAAAGATGCAAGATTCCAAGAAAGGATTCGTACCTTTCAGACTTGGAATCCATCTATCCAAGAAAATGTCCCCTAAGACGCAAAAGGAGATAGATGACATGAAAGGCATTCCTTGTGCTTCGGCTGTAGGAAACCTTATGTATGCAATGTTGTACGAGACCAGGATATATGCTTTGCCGTAGGCATGGTAGCAAGATATCGAGTAACCCAGAGGAAAGTTTAATTGGACGACAGTTAAAAACATTCTGAAGTATCTGAAAAGAACTCGGGATAGAATGTTGATTTATCAGTCAGATACTCCAATCCCCATCGGCTACATGGACTCGGATTTCCAATCGTTAGATTCGAAATTATCGCCTCGCGTTAGTGTGTTTCCATTTGGGAAGTGTAGCCATCAAATGGGCGAGTGTGGCGTAAATGCATCACCGACTCAACCATGGAAGTCGGGTAAGTAGTCGCTTGCAGAAGCGTTAAAGAAAAAAGAACCGATTGGACTCTAGATCTTCTTAGTGGACTTGGATGGTGTTCTGAATTTGTCTAGCAATATCTGCTAAGGGCAGTTGCAAATTCAAGAGAACCAAGAGTCCACGAGTCAAACAAACACATTAAAGGAAAAGACATCTTATCGAAATCGTTAAAGAGGAGATATAGATGTGGCAAAGATGGCGTCGAGGACGACCCTAGCGAGATCCATTCACAAAGTCTGCGCCTCCTCTGAATACATTCGAGAGACATGTGAGTGGAATGGGTGTCAAGACCAGTTTTAATCTGCTTTGAGTATAAGTGGGAGAAATTATTAGGTTCGTGTAGGTGTCATTAGATGTCACGGACTACTCGAGGACGTGTTGTAGTATACTTAAAAGCGGACTTTGAGTATAAGTGGGAGATTGTTGGGATTATCTTTGAAAAGTATGCTTTTTACTTTGTATAATCGAAACCGAATTTAGGACTTATTCTTTGAAATAAATTGTTTATCACCGATGCTTTAAATATGATTGAATGTTATATATATTTCTTGCATAACTGTTCAATAATTAAACGCGTGTTACATCAGTAGTTAATTTAGTGATACCGGATCACGAGAAGATTAAATTAACAAATCCATTGTAACTAAAAAGTACACCATTCACGACCTAGATGGAAATGAACAACCATCGCGAAAAGGTTGAGGTGTAAGGCTCAGATTGGTTTGTCTTGACCAAGAGATTACACTAGTGCATGGATGATCTTATTTGAATTGGACCTCTGAGGAGGATAAATTCTTGAACCCGAACAAGGAAGAATTAGACCTCGGTGGTTGGTTTTTCTTAACCTTCGTCCCTTAAATAGGATCACGTGGGATTGGTAACTATTGCTTTGACTTATCATGGGTAGCGAATCGAGAGATTCAATACTTTTTATCTTGGGCAATATTATTGGTCACATGTGATTGCTAAGATTTAATCTGAAGAATAATGGTGTGCAAGCACGCTGTTTTGATTTGCCCTTGGGAGGTTCATAAGTTTTATCATACCAAATCTTGCAAGTGGAATTAGTTTCAGGTATGGATAATAATGTTGAACCGTTCCTCGACCAAGGACAAAAGATATTAATTAACGGAAAGCTATTTCAGTGGCTTGAATTAATTAATGGGCTAGATAATCTTAAACACGGGAAATAATGACCGGGAGCCATATTGACTGTAATATGGGTTAAGATGGATGGTGCAACATTAATTATGTAGTGGGATTAATTAATATTTATGAGCTTGAATTATATTGTGGCTCAATATTAGATATTCAAGATCCATTAGAAGGTCCAATCTTAATTCTCCTAAAGGCCCCCTGAGTAGCCCAACATATAGTCCAATAACTGAAAAGGTGATTAAAATAAAATAAATATTGTTGCTTAATTTTTTCTCTTATTTTCGAAAATTATGGATAAAAGAGGGAGAAAGATTTTCT
This sequence comes from Stenogyne calaminthoides, assembly GCA_037126765.1. Lineage (NCBI taxonomy): Eukaryota > Viridiplantae > Streptophyta > Magnoliopsida > Lamiales > Lamiaceae > Stenogyne > Stenogyne calaminthoides. Next base: position 12,170,907 of record JBBCBC010000037.1, on the reverse strand, counting down.
TTGAAATTTGTTATGGAATGAAGATATGTATTCTTGGAATACAAGATTATCTCATTTAATTCAAGAAATCTCCCGCTTGGTTATCTATATAGTATGTTTCGAAATTTTGGAAATATAGTGGGCAAGAAAGATTTTCTTGAAAAGATATTATGGAAGATATGTATTTCTTGAAATACAAGAATATCTCATAAATTCAAGAAGATTCAAATCTTGGATTCTTGCACACTTAATATTTTCGAAAATCACCATAAAATGGAGGAGGTGGAATTTTGTGGAATATTTTAATTATGGAAAAAAGAATATATGGGATATATTCAAGATTTCTTGGTGACCAAGAAAAGTCTTTTCCCACATTGAAATATCACTAAATTTTCGTCCACCCTCCCTCTTATAAATAGGGGATGATTAGTTTATTCCCAAGTACAATTCCATGTGCTGGAAATATTAGCAAATCCACATAAGTGGTGCAACAAAGTTTATTTTTTTCTTTTGTTAATTGTTCATGAGTATCCTTCCACGGATTGTCGAAAGCAAGGGCTAAGGGAATACTTGGGAAGTCCTTTTGGTTAGTCCGTCCGACCAAAGCCACCGCCATCCCGAGAGAATGACGTTCACGTAAAACCCGTAGATTCGCGTCGTAGGTTTTACGTGGCTTTTTATATGCATGATATGTTGTTGCAATTATTATTTGAATTAATATAGGATTAATTCATGCTAGTAATAATTAATGAATTAAATTTGTATTTAAATATTCACCCCGAATAGATCTGTGCAACTCATTCCCCAACACAGCACATGCTAGACACTTGACACTTAGAAAAGCCAAAATGAATGTAAGGATGACACCTCCTGCTAGGTCATGTAATATAAATAGAGCTTCAGCTCAATAATAAATGACTTTTGGATCAATTAAATTACCCACACTAACAAATTCTCTAACACATAAAAAATACAAGATCTTGGTCAAGAATTCACACACAGTTTGTTGGTTGAAATTCGAAGCCACATCATCTAAACAATTATTTCGACCAGCAACAAGGGTTTTTTTGGATCGATGTTATTTATTTTGATACAAGAATATTATTATTCCGATAATATATATAATTAATTTGAACCTTGTGTTTTCTTAAAGAATGGACCCGAGGGTCGACTACACATTTCATGTGTTGGGGAGAGGCATTGGCACATTCGTGCCTAGAACCACGCTGGAGGTTGAAAACTGGATATTGGAAACAATAGAAATTAACAACGAGCAGTCTCATCATCCAAGTGCACCAAATGCACCTTCATAATAATACCAAATATCTATTTTTTCCTAATCTCGTAAAATTCCTGCTATCACATACCAACATTTTTGTGGATTCTCTAAATTTTATAGCTCAGTGATTTTATAAGGCGTATCACAGGTTAGATAATTTACCGGCCTCACGGCATCGTCACGACTGCAACCCCTCTATCTTTACTTCTCGAACCCTACCTCATTCTTCAGGCACACTTGATCAAATTTGGGTGATCAAATTTGAGTTTTTTTTACGGGAACAAGTGGGAAGGCAATGAGAAAATATTATATTATAATAATCTTGAATTAAATATATCAAGCAATTTATAATTATTTAGTTCAATTAATTAATTCAGTTATCATCATATTTTTTAAAAATAATTTAGTTTATCAAATTGGTATTTGTGCTTAGACACTTACCATTAAAATGAGTAACAATTTAATTAATTAACTAGTTTGAATATGTTTCTATCTCAACCAAATTTTAATTATGGTAATATGATATTATTGACAAAGACAAAGTCTTATGTGCAACTAGATCCGTGCACTCGCCCAAACCCTACTCATGTATTCACATAATATATATGTCTAATATACTCAATGGGTCATTGAATTACATGAGTGTACGGTGCACCTGGGTACACAAGAGACCCACTCATTGACAAATCAACCACCAATCAATTATAAATACTAATATATCATCCGCGCATTCGATTGAAAAATAGAAAGGGAGAAAAATATTTCACTACAAAGTCACCAAAAAACTTACAACCAGATAAAAAGTGCAGAAAATTTCTGCACTTTAGTTCAAATTTGAACTAAAGTGCCACGTACTTTAGTTCAAATTTCTGCATTTTGTATCTGGTTGTAATGGTTTATTCAATCTTGTATCTAGTTGTAATTTTTTCTTTACAAAAAAACTATTATAGGTAGTGGTGCTCTAACTGTTGGGAATAATTTGCACAGATCTATTCGGGGTGAATATTTAAATACAAATTTAATTCTTATAATTATTACTAGCATGAATTAATCCTATATTAATTCAAATAATAATCCAACAACATATCATGCATATAATAATTCACGTAAAACCTACGACGCGAATTCTCTACGAGTTTACGTGAACGCATTACCTCTTGGGATGGCAACGGTGTGGTTGAATAGACTAACCGTAAGGACTTTCCAAGTATTCCCTTAGCCCTCGTTCGACTATCTGGTGGAAGGATTCTTGTGAACGATTTAACAAAAGGAAAAAATAAATTATGTTGCACCACCTTTGTGGATTTACTAATTTTTCCAGCACATGGAATTGTACTTGGGAATGAAATAATCATCCCCTATTTATAGAGACTGGGTTGGACGAAAATTGTGGCAAAAAACAATGTGGGAAAATCTTTTCTTGATCTCTAAGAAATCTTGAATATATCTCCTATATTCTTTTTCCCATAATTATAATATTCCACAAAAATCCCACCCACTCTATTCTTTATGGATTTTCGAAAATTAAGGGTCCCAAGATTCCAAGATTTGGATCTTCTTGAATTTATGAGATATTCTTGTATTTCAAGAAATACATATCTTCTATAATATCTTTTCAAGAAAATCAAGAAAATCTTTCTTGCCCTATATTTTCATTTTTTCGAAAAATACATATGGATAAACCAAGTGGGAGATTTCTTGAATTTAATGAGATAATCTTGTATTCCAAGAATACATATCTTCATTCCATAACAAAATTCAAAGAAAATCTTTCTCCCAACTTCATCCATAATTTTCGAAAAAACTCAAGGAAAAATAAGCAACAATATTTATTTTATTTTAATCACCTTTTTCGGTTAATGGACTATATGTTGGGCTACCGGGGCCTTTTAGGAGAATTAAGATTGGACTTCTAATGGACCTTGAATATCTAATATTGAGCCACAATATAATTCAAGCCCATAAATATTAATTAATCCCACTACATAATTAATATTCAAGACTATCCATCTTAACCCATATTATATTAATATGGCTCCGGTCATTATTTCCCGTGTTTAAGATTATCTAGCCCATTAATTAATTCAAGCCTTTGAAATAGCTTTCCATTAATTAATATATTTTATCCTTGGTCAAGGAACGGTTCAACATTATTATCCATACCAGAAACTAATTCCACTTGCAAGATTTGGTATGATAAAGCTTATGAATCTCCCAAGGGGGCAAATCAAACAAGTGTACTTGCACACGATTCTTCGTATTAAATCTTAGCAATCACATGTGACTAATAATATTGTCCAAGATAAAAAGTATTGAATCTCATTGATTCGCTACCCATGATAAGTCAAAACAATAGTTACCAATCCCACGTGATCCTATTTAAGGGATGAAGGTTAAGAAATAACGAACCACCGAGGTCTAATTCTTCCTTGTTCGGGTTCAAGAATTTATCCTCCTCAGAGGTCCTATTCAAGGTCATCACCATGCACTAGTGTAATCTCTTGGTCAAGACAAGCCAATCTGAGCCTTACACTTCAACCTTTCACGATGGTTTGTTCATTTCCATCTAGGTCGTGAATAGCGTACTTTTAGTTACAAGGGACTGTTAATTTAATCTTCTGTGATCTGGTATCACTAAATTAACTACAATGTAACACGTACGACTTATTGAACAGTTATGCAGTAAATATATGTAACATTCAATGATATTTAAAGCATCAGTGATGAACAATTTATTTCAGTAAATAAGTCTGAAAATTCAGTTTCGATTATACAAAGTAAAAACATACTTTCCAGTATAATCCCAACATTAACCGCTTGAGTTATTCCACTTTGTCACAAAAAGACTATTATATATATATATATGATAAAATAAATATTAGTTTACACCTTTTGGATACTTACAAACACCAATTTTCCTAGTAATACTAACTCATTTTTACAATGAATGGTGTAAATGATCTTGATCCAATAGTTAGAATAAATTTTCTAAAAATTTAGATATTCTTGCATATTCTAAAATATTGCACATAGAAAATCCATAAGACTAATCTATTTGACCCATACAAAAACTCGCGGGTCTTTTTATACTAGTGTGGGCGTATTGAATTAACAAACGGTATACACGGACTAGTGGTTGGGCTTAGTTTCGCCAAGTACGATGGGTTTGGTCGTTGGCACTGATACCCACATGCTTAGCGAATTTATTTGACCAAATAATTAAATTTAACAAATACTTTTGATTTTTTTATCAATTTTAACATATATTTTTATCTCTTTTCAAATATAACACATACTTTCATTTAATACTTAAAACCATTCCGAGTCACAATTTTCGACAAGGTTCGTCTGTCATCGGAGTTAACTTGTCTTGCTAATGTGTACATATTTAAAAAAAAATATATCACCATTTAAAATTAAAAAATAGTGACACGAAATATTTTTATATCCCGCGTTTTTTTAATGTTAAGTGGTGATATATTTTTTTTTATTTATTTTAATAGTTATGCGTCAATAAGATTGGTGGATTTCGACGACTATATCAGACGAATCTTCTTAAAAATGGTGAGTCATGATGTTTTTAAATATTAAATGAAAGTATGTGTCAAATTTGGAAAGAGAAAAAAATATTTGCTAAAATGGATGAAAAACAAAATGCATAGACTAGATTTAATTATTTGGCTAAAGGGTAATAATAAGTGTTGGGAAATGCAGGAGTAGCAGTAAACGACGGCGTTTTTGTTCTATGAGATCAGCTCCCGGGAAAAACTCGCCCATTTGCATAAATCAAAGCGTACTGGGCTGGGCCGTGTTCTGAAGCCTGCCAAAAATGGGCCTTATTTTTTTTAATTAATAAATAAATAGCCTGCTTTCGACATTCGTTTAAATTCCCCGACTCTCCAGCTTCGTGTAAATTCCAATTTCGAACTCTCTGCAGTTCAAGTTAAGAGGGAAAACACGGAATTGCGATATTTTCGGGGAAATTCTTTTTCGGATAGATGAAGAAAAAGAAGAATAACGGAGGGTTTAAGGAGGAAGAAACTGCTTCGAGGAGGCGAAAATGCAGTATAAAGGCTATGGAGAATATTCGGAAAGTGATTATAGAGGAAGGGAAGAAGAATAATGATAGACTCACACCTAGGGTTAATGAGAGTGATAAGAATAAGCAAAGGAAGCGGAAGCGGAAGCGGATGGATGAATCTAGAGGAAAGGGGAAACCAAAAAGTGTAGCACCCAAAGCTAAAGTGATCACTAAGGATGAGAATGTAAGCTGAATCATAAATTGACCTTGTAATTAAGAATGTTCTCTAAAGTTTTTTGAATTTTTCTGTTTGTTTTATAGGGTTTCCTGGAATCGACAATGTGCCATCAGTGCCAGAGAAATGATAGAGGGTCTGTTGTCCGGTGCACTAAATGCAAGACAAAGCGATACTGTCAGCCCTGCATGAAAACATGGTATGCTAGAGTATGTATTTGAAGTATTTAATATCCTGATCCTATAATTTGAGTAGTAATTGTTTATTGCATTTGGTTACCAGTTGCTTATTTTCATAATTGCTGCATATACTGGGACTTGAGAGTTGGAAACTATTTTGTTTCTTTTTCTCTATGTATGGAATGTTTTTTTTGAAACAATTTACATGGATATAGAATGGAAAAGCACAAGCATCACGTAGTGATGAGTATACGGTCAATAATATCTTGTTTTGGCATACTTTGTATTTGCCATGTCATTTATGCAAGACACAGACACGGCCGCCGAAGTTTATTTCTTTCTAGTTTTGTCATACAAATTTGCTAAAAGTCTCATAAGTGCATTCTGGAATCCTCATTTGCCTATGTTTCTTACGTTAGGTACCCGAAGATGTCATTTGAAGATTTTGCAGAGGCTTGCCCTGTTTGTAGACTGAACTGCAATTGCAAAGCATGTTTACGCATGGAAGTTCTTGTTAAAGTTCGTTTTTTCTAACTTACTCACTGTTTGGCTGTTTCGATACATTTTTATCAGTGTTCCTCATCATCAAATGCACTGCAGGACCGCAAGCAGATTGAGGAGAAGGCGAAAGTCATAATTAGTGAAGGTCAAAAGATTGTGTACGCTAAATACATAATAAAACATCTTCTGCCATTTCTTGAACAAATTAATACAGAACAAGTGATGGAGAGAGACCTGGAGGCTAAGATTCAAGGTTTTCCTTTTCATCCCATTTCGATTTCCTGACCTGTTTAAGAAAAGTTCAAAGATTGTGGAATTAAATTGTCCTCCTCCTCAAGTATCATGTGGTATATATAATTTATATGTGATTTGAAAAACTTGTGAATATTTGAAAATAATTACGGTATGCGATGCTGAAATTTTATTGATACATGAATAACGATGTTTGGAGTGGTTTAACCATCTCATTGAGTTTTGGCAGGAGTATCAGTTCGGAATATTGAACTTGAGAAAGGAACTTGTAAAGTGGACGAGCGTATATATTGGTAGGTTTTGATGAGGATTTGCATTCATTCATGTCATAATTTAATAAATATTTAAAATGAGCTGGATTATGTTTTTGATGATGCAGTGACAACTGTCGAACTGCTATTGCTGATTATCACAGAAGTTGCCCTCAGTGTTCATATGATCTCTGTCTTGTTTGTTGCCAAGAACTTAGGGATGGTTGCCTGCAGGGTGGTGAAAAAGGACAACCTTTTCAATATGTTAACTTTGGAGATGAGTATCTGCATGGTGGTGAAAAGAAAGTTTCAAAAGATAATGGTGGTAAAAAGAGAGGTGCAAAAGATGATGGTTCTAAAAAGAAAGGTCCAAAAGATAATTGTGGTAATCCAACTAATTATAATAATTCTCCATCTGAATGGAAAGCGATGGAGAATGGTGCCATCCCCTGTCCTCCAAAAGATAAAGGTGGTTGTGGTGAAGCAGTTTTAAAATTGAAGTTCTTGTTACCAGATGAACATGTCTCAAAATTGCTTCTAGAAGCAAAACAAATTTTGGGCAGATACAATGAAGATTTGTGTGGTTCTGAGAAAAGCTGTTGTTGTGATGATAGAATGGGTCAAAAGTCAGTTAAAGCAGCCTTCAGAGAAGATTCTGTTGATAATGCTTTATATTGTCCATCAGCTGTAGATATTAAGACTGAGGACCTCAAACATTTCCAACACCATTGGTCGAAGGGAGAACCTGTAGTTGTCACTAATGTGCTTGAAACCACTCTGGGCTTGAGCTGGGACCCTATGGTTATGTGGAGAGCACTTCGACAGATTAAAAACCTCGAACACGATCCACTTCTTGAAGTAAATGCAATTGATTGCCTCGACTGGTGTGAGGTTCGTTTTTAGCATCCTAATTTTTTTTCCCTTTCTAAGTTTTTAATGTGGGTTCGTAGAGTAACACTTGGGTGCACCTGGTGCACAACTAATACTTTTCAATAAAAACAACTGATACTGTTCAGTGAAAACAACTAATACTGACCAAGTAATACCTTTTAGTAAAACAACTGATACCATTTACAAATGCACTTGAGTTGCACTGTGCAACTGGTGCATGGAAGTATTTTCTGGCTTCGTATTCACAGGATTACTACACATGGAATTTAATTTCTTATGCATTATTGATATCTGATCATGTAACTTATCTTGTTGGTACAGATTAATTTGGGAGTCTGGAAGTTTTTTAAGGGCTATTCTGAGGGCCAATTTGACAAAGAAGGGTGGCCTTCAATACTTAAATTGAAAGACTGGCCCCCTTCTACTTTATTTGGTAAGAAATTGCCCCGCCATAATGCTGAGTTCTTCAGCTGCTTACCTTTTAAAGAGTACACACATCCTGGCAGTGGGTACTTAAACCTTGCAGTTAAGCTTCCTGAGAAGTCTTTAAAACCTGATATGGGCCCAAAAACCTATATAGCTTATGGGTTTAATGAAGAGCTAGGGCGTGGAGATTCTGTTACAAAGCTTCATTGTGATATGTCTGATGCGGTATGATCTTGATTAAAATTTCAGTAGCATTTACTTTTAGATTCAATCGTATTTTAAGCTTTTGTATGTTCTCCATTTTGCCTACTTGATTTATGATATCTTAGCAGAGCCACATAATGAACAACTCAAGCATCTTTGTAATTTAATTAGTTACAATAATAGCATGGTAAAAGATATGTACTAAGTTTATGTCCTCGCTCAATAATTTATTTTGATCGGGCAAATGGTGACTCGAATCCATGACCTCACGGTATAGTAGTGGTGCTCTAACCACTTGAGCTATTCTACTTCGTCTCCTCGCTAATTTAATTTGGTTCTGAGCTCATTAAATCATGTTTTTTTTATGTTTGACACCTGATTCATATTGCACTAGATTGTATCTACATCTTTGCTAATTTTGGTTTCAATATCATTAGGTAAATGTCTTGACACATGTGGAAGCAGTTAAACTTTCAGAGGAGAAAAGTAAGAATCTAGAAAAGATTCCAAAATTGAAAGAGCGGCATGCTGCCCAAGACTGTAATGAGATTTCTACTGATGGAAGTAATCTTTGTGGAGGAAAAGAAGAGGATGGTCGTTACAATATTTGTGATGATGCTAAGAGTGGAGCTCTTTGGGACATCTTTAGACAACAAGATGTTCCTAAACTGCAGGAGTATCTCAAAAGCCACTTTAAAGAATTCAGGCATATTCACTGTAATCTGCTGCAGAAGGTAGTTTAGTGTCTTAATCTTTTTCTTCTTAATCATCATCATCGTCGTCGTCTTTTGTTTTTTCCCTTTCAAGAAACTGAAAACTATATTTTAATTTTGATCGCGCTGGTTGAATTTATATAATGTGCTTTTCATAAAAGTTCCACTGTTCTGATATATTTGTCTCGGCCTGTCATGCAGCATGTTCTGTTGATATTACTCTAACTAGATATTTCTTAATTAGGGTTTCCTGTACAGCCGGGTTTCTGTGATAATGATACGTTACTGATGATTTAAATTTGAAATAAATTTACTGACTGATCATAGTATTTGCGTTTCCCACTTGTCTAATCAATTCTAGTGGATTTGTTCTAATTTAACAAAAAATAGGTCTTTACATGAAATTCTGCTACCATAATCGTTTGGATGTTATAAACTTGTACTACCTTTTATGTGATTATCTTCTTACTTTCAGGTCATTCATCCAATTCATGACCAAACTATGTACTTGACTTGCGAGCACAAAAAAAGACTCAAGGAGGAATTTGGTTTGGTCTCTTTTACATTCTGTACTAAATCACTTTCAGGAAGGGTATTTTTCTTGATTATGTTTTGTTTGTATAGGAATTGAACCGTGGACATTTGTACAGAGGCTAGGAGATGCAGTCTTTATACCAGCCGGCTGCCCTCATCAAGTTCGAAACTTAAAGGTACAAATGTTAGCTTTTGGAATGATCTCAAAATGATACTTGTAGGTTGCATATTATCTCTACTCTTCTTAGAAAATAACTGTTAATAAGTAATTAAATATGGGAAAAGTTGCCTTGTCTTGCTTCTGCTTTTACTCATTATCAACTTTGTGCTCATTTAAGTAATAAAACCAAGCTTTGCCAATTTTGTCCCAAAAATTTAAAGTTTGTGTACTTCATTCTTTACAAGACCAGCTCTATTAATTTTTAACCTAGGTTCTATTGGTAATTTGATTTTGCAAAACTGGTTTATTTGTATAAAATGAATATTTTTTGTGTGTTAAACTGTGTATCTATATGGGAATAATTTTTTTTTAAATGTTTGGTATGAGTAATTCTATATCTGAAATGAGATCTAACTTAAATCTCTATCTCTTGTACAGTCGTGTATAAAAGTTGCACTTGATTTTGTGTCACCTGAAAATATCCGCTCGTGCTTCGATCTGACTAAAGAATTCCGCTTGCTGCCCCTCGAGCATAGGGCCAAGGAAGACAAGCTAGAGGTTTGATTCTCCTTAATTTTGTAGTTTTGGACAAATCTGTAAAGAATGTCTTGGTAAATTCATTTTGTAAGCTGGGCTTTTTTATTCTTCCTCTCTATAGTGTGAATTTGAATTTAAATTTTCTTCAGATGAACTCCAATATTAATTTTTCTTCCAGGTGAAGAAAATGTTAATTCATGCAATGAGGAAGGCTGTGAATGATGTCAAGGCTTCTTGTGGACCAGCAAATGAAACTTGTAATCAATATTTATTTACCACATTTATTGTTACATATTTTACTTTCAATTATATTTGACCCTGATATGGAGGAAGAGTTCTTGGTCTGCTCTATATGCTCTTTAGTTACTTGTCTATCGTATTTGTCTTTCTCTTTATTTTTTGGGACTGGTAAATTAATATTGTCACTAATCAAACGAGAGTAAACAGGTACACCAAAGCCAAAACAGAGAAAACAGGGGACCAGAGAGCAATGTATGTCTGAAAGACTGAGCTGCCAGCAGAATCAAATGACCAACGGAAAGTTTCGAACAAGTATGCTACACATACTAGTAATATTAAGTTTAATTAGGTTACTTTGTTTTATCTTTTGTTTGTAGTAATAGAATTATTTTACAAGTTAGGTGTGGCTATGTTTTATAAATTTATTTACTATTTCAACTATTATGTTCCCTAACTAAAGCTTTGATGATGTGTTCTTGATTGTATCACCGGGAAAATCTGTTGAGCTCATATCTTGGTAAATTTACTTTGGTACGGGGAGTAGGTTATAATCATTGAAAGCTAGGTTATTTAAATTTTTACTCTCTTCTCTTTCGTTTATATATTTGTTATTTTCTGACATCTGGAATTTGTTAAAATTGTCAGGTGAAGGAAATGTTAATTCATGTGATATGTCTCACGTTTGGCGAGCACATCGAGCTGAGCTCGGAAGAGTTTTTGGGGGTTATAAAGTGTATGTCAGGAAGGCAAAGAAAAAAGCTTGAGAAGAAGAATGATTTCTTGAGGCTCAGTTTACTTAGGAATCAAGTATTAAAAGTACAGTATCAGTCGTTTCCTTATTTTGTTGCTTAGTTACAAGTATGAATTAGTGGAGAAAATGTTGTTTTTGAGAAAATGAAAATTAGAGGAGCTATTATCCCAGAGTCACTTTTGAATACACTCAATCTTATCAGGTGCAAATCCATATAGGTACATGATTAGGAATTCGCCTTGATAGGTTATTCATTGGATTCCATCTAGGTTTTGCGAATTTTTGGGGGTCGACTGAAACGTTTTTAATGACTTGTTAGGATCATGCTAATAATGGCACTAGGTGTGATGTTTGTATATATATCGCATCGCATAAATTGTTTCTTGATCAACTTATCACTCTACTATACATGGTGCCTATTTATTTTTCTAAAAAAATAAAAATTATTTTTTATTTTACACAGTAATTTTATTTTCGAAAAAAAAATTATTTAAAATAAATACATTTTATTTTTCAAAAAGTATTTTCGAAAACTAAAGGCCCAAGCGATTTATTTTTACCCAATGAAATATATAAATCAAGCGATTTATTTTTACCCAATGAAATATATAAATGAAGAAACGTGCTTTTAGGATACTCTTTTCCGCTCCCAAAAAATTACCGTTGGTAATTAGGATGGTGCCAGCCCATTAAGGGACACGTTTCTTGGAAAAAAATAACCGTTGACAACCCATTTGTTTCTTGAAATAATTATAGACGTTACATATATAAGGAAAAAAAAAACCCTTTTCTTGAAAAAAAAAAACCGTGACAGCCCATTGGTTTCTTGAAATAATTGCAGACGTTACACATATAAGGAAAAGAAACCTATGAATGAATTATTAAAGATGCTAGAAACAAATCCGTTGTTAGGGGAAGTTTCTTGGCCTAATAAAAAATTAATTTAATTTAGCAAGAATGATTGATAAATGATATAAGCCTTATACATCACATAATTTAGAAAAAGGCCCAATGTTGCAACTAGGGCTGTTCACGGTACGGAACAAAATGGATATTTAAAAATATCCGTGTTCGTACCAAAGTTCGGTTATTTTAAAATTGAAGTATCCGTGTCCATACCAAAATTTCGGTTTGGATCGGTGCAGATTTTTTATTTTTCGGTACGGTTCGGAACGAATTTTCGGTTATAACGGAGTCGGATTGGAGTGGAACGGATCGGGACGGAGAAACAATTTTTTTTTTACCATTTTCTCTTTTTTTCAATACCCCTCATTTTTTTTAATCACAATTTTTTTAAAAAAATATTTATGCAATCTACACATAATGCACATGAATTAAATATATCTTCAACCATATCTATCATTCAAACTCAAACAATCACGTTGATCCTCACAAAATCTGCTAAAAGTTTCTAATATATGATGTGTGCGACTGAGAAATTGTTCAAGAATATAGGAGATTAGGGTTTGGGAGTTGTATGTGTGATTTGCGCTGAAGATTATGATAGAGCCGATCAAATGGAAATTATATTGGGCTTCTATGTTATACTTTGTAGTTTGTATACATGGGCCTTCTTCAATTTTTAAAATATTTATTTAGCATGTTATTTTACTTGAACAAAGTAAAATGGATCACTGTTAAAAAAAAACTACATCATATATTTATCACATAATTAAATTTATTACATATATAAATAGGTTATTCGGTTCGGTACGGTTCGGTGCGGTTTCATTCGGTTTTTATGTACGGTTAATTCATTAATATCCAGATCCATACCAAAAAAAAAATCGGTACGGTTCAGTTCGAAAAAAATCAAAAAGTCAACGGTTATTTTCGATTCGGTTATTTTTCGATTAGAATTTCGGTTCGGATTCGGTAATCTCCAAACTCCATGAACAACCCTAGTTGCAACTATTAAAATTTATAAATTAGGGAAGTAAGTAATAATTAAAGAACCAAAGCGAAGTTGCAATACAACTGTCAAATTTCAACTCACCTTACAAGTTACGCCACCTAAAAATTGCATGTAATTTGTATTCCAGCGGGACGTGACATCCAATGTGTATATATACTACAAAATAAGCTTCATGCTACACTTAGGGTCCGTTTGACTAAACTTATTTTAAATATCTTATAAGCTCTAACATCTTATAAGTTGTTTTGAGAGCTTATAAGATGTAATTTTTAAGTAACTTATAAGTTGTTAAAGTGTTTGTCTAATAAAACTTATAAGTTCTTTAATAGTAATTTTTTTAAAACTATTTTTTAATTTTAAAATTAATATAATTTTTTCGATTTTTTTAATAATATTTTTTTCGAAAATAAATATATTTTTCCAAAAAATATTTTTTTTCGATTTTTTTTTAATAATATTTTTTTCCAGAAAATATTGAAAAAAAATCCAGATATTTTTTTTCTTAAATAAATATTTTTTTCAGAAAAAAGAATCGAAAATATTTTTTTTCGAAAATAAATATATTTTTCCAGAAAAAATATTTTTTTCCATGAAATAATTTTTTTTTTCAGAAAATATTTTTTTTTTCCATTTTTTTTTTTTTTTACGAAAACAAAAACGGGTCAGGTTGGATTGAATTCGGACCGAGTTTGGGCCGGGATGGGTTGAGATATGATAGAACTTATTTAATTTTTGTAAAATAAGCTGAGATATCCCAACTTTTTTTTTTTTGAGCTTATAAACTCTAAAGAACTTATTTTTAGATATTATAAGATGTTTGACATCTTATTTTACCAAACAAAATTAATGAACTTATAAGCTCCTAAATAACTTATAAGCTGTTTTAAAGAGCTTATAAGTTGTGACAAACACCCCCTTATTAAAAAAGTTGTCCCAAAAAACATTCAAAAACTTGTAACATGAATTTCAAGAAAAAAGAAATGGGAATTCCAATCAAGCTCGAAATAAATTAACGAAAAACGTACTACAGGTGAAATTTCTATTTCGCAGAGAGACTGAACAAGAAGACTACAACATTAATAAAATTACGTGGATGCAGATCAGGGAAAAGAGGTGGTGCCATTGTTGTGAAGACGCAACTGCTTGCCCTAAAATTTGCGATGGACTTTGGAAAAAGGAGATGGTAATTAACGATTGATTTACTGTTTCGTGATTTCAATTGTTGTCAAGATCTTGATGTTATTCTATGGATTTTATATTCTTTTTTGTTAATTCGGATAATAAAGCGGGATTTAGGCCAAGAGATAATATATGTGTATATGTGATTTGATTAAATTTAGGTTGATGATGATTTATGCTTATTCAGTAAATAACTAATTCCCTAAATTTCTGGGTTTTAGGTTGTTAAATAAACACAAAGAATGATTCGAATGAGTGATTTAACTTATTTAAAGCTACAGACACGCGCATGGGTGTAGCTGATTCAAACCAAGAGTATAAGAGCAACTCCAGCAACACTTTATAATAAAGTAAAACTCTATAATGTGCTCTTCAACAACTACTCTATATCAACTCTATGATAGAGTTTTGCACCATTTTGAAGTTGTCCAACACTATATATAGTGCAAGGATAAAGGCGCTATATTTACTTTTCTTCTTTTTTTTTCTTTTTTTTTAGTTTTATAATTTGTATTGTAATCAAAATTTCAACTTATATTTTTTATTAGTAATTCAATTTTTTATTTATAATATTATAAATTTCAACTTATATTTTTTCTTCTCAATTAGTAAAAAATAAATTAATATTATAATTTTAAATTATAAAGTAATTTAAAAAATAATGTGCAATAAATTAAAATAATATACTTTAATCAAAAGATAACATAAAATTGCATAATAAAATGATACAAGCATTACAATAATAAGCACAATTACATGAAATTACTACAAATAGATAAAATTACATTTAAGAAATACTAACGGCTGGAGATAAAATTACATTTAAATAATAATGTTTTATTATTTATATTAAAATTAGTGTAAAAGTATATTATAATTATAAATAATTATAGCATAATAATAAAAAAATCATTTATTTATGGAATATTCTGTTTTAGTGCAAAAAGTAGTGCAAACTGCTAGAGATATAATACTGACTGTATAATAGAGTAATACTGAATTGACTCCAGAATAACATCAATTGTTGTCTAAGTAAATATTCGTCAACTAACAACTAACTAGTCTTTAATGATGAGTCAACTTCATTGCTGGAATTCTCCCACTTTTAATACGACACCCCCAAACCCAAGCTGATTTCTTTGAAATATATTTTAAGAATTGAAAGTGCTTCAACTAATCAGCAACTTGCACATAGTCTTAACTCTGGTCTATTGAATGCACTGTCCCATTTTTGTGGTTCTTGAAATTTCACAGATTAATACTAATTAACATCGTTGATAGTAGATTGATAGGGCATTTGTTTTCTTATGACTCTTCAACATAGTTTAAACAATGGAAGCTAGCAAGATTTTTGGTTTTTTTAGTTTAGGTCTGAGACTCTTTTTCATCATGGGTTTTTATTAGCATTTCTGGAGATCTGAGACTCTATTGTTAAATTCTTTTCTCTCTTTCTTTTTAATAATTGGGAAATGATGTGTCTGGGGCTTCATCTCTGCCGTCTTGTTGCTTTTGTCCTCTGTCTTCGAATGGCAGCTTCAACGGACACAAATGATTGTAAGTGTGGTCGTTTTTGTACCTTTTAACTTTTTACAGTTAATAGAAGTGTTAAAATCTGACGCACTACTTCAGATTAGCCGAACATATCTTTATTCTACGATTATGAGCGTAACTTCTAAAAATCATCTGATTTTTGTATTTGTATATTAACAGAACATTACTGATTATGTATAACATCCTCAATAATTTATCTACTTATACTGGGCCTCAACTTCTTCAGAGTGCTTTCAGAGTCCTGTTATGATCCTCTTCTATTTTTTTGTTACTAAACTAAAATGGGGGGACTTGTCCTCAAGATGAACAGTTTACGAGTATTAGTCTTGTAAGAATTTGTGTCTGAAAGAAACTGATCCATGATGCAGTCGTTGCTCTGAAATCTCTGAAGAGCATGTGGGGCAACTTACCACCCAATTGGGCTGGGGACGATCCTTGTGGAAATAATTGGGATGGAATTAGTTGCAGTAATAATCGTATCGTTTCCATGTAAGTAGTTTCTAAGTAAAGGACCCCTCTTTATTATGCTTAATATGATATTGTTTGATCGCATCATGTCTTATTTCAGGACATTAGCCAGCTTTGGTTTAAGTGGTCAGCTATCATCAGACATCACAGGATTATCGGAGTTGCAGACTCTGTAAGTTTCTTTTCTAGATCGGTTTTTTCTAATCCGTTTAATTTGAAATGTTTTTCATATTATAACTTGTTAATATCCCCCTTGAAATTGTCTGTATAGTGATTTATCGTATAACAAAGAGATGAAGGGCCCGCTTCCTCCAACAATTGGAGATTTGAAGAACTTGTCGAGCTTGTAAGAAAATGTTATGAATTAAAGTCACTAGTTATGCAAATATGTAGCAATTTAAGGGAATTTGTTACATGTGTTGCAGAATCATGGTTGGTTGTGGATTTTCCGGTCATATACCACCCTCAATAGGATCGTTAACAAAGCTGGGTTACCTGTAAGTATTTCATTCATTCATTCTAAGAAATGTATTTCAAGATTTATAGGTTTGAGTGATTGATTAATGCAAAATGCCATGTTCTGAACCCCCCCCCCAATTATCTGTAAAGGTCCATGAATATGAACAAGTTCATTGGTCCCATACCACCTACTTTCGGTTATTTGTCAAATCTTCTTTGGCTGGATATAGCTGATAATGAGCTCAGTGGAAGTATCCCCGTTTCCAGGGGAAGTACACCTGGTCTTGATATGCTTGTCAACACAAGGCACTTGTATGTCTCTACTTCACCTGGTCCTTATATATATATATATATAATGCATTTTAATTATATATATATATATATATATATAATTCAAACCATATTGATATTCTGCAGCCATTTTGGAAACAATCGGCTCACTGGAGAAATACCAGCGCAGCTATTTAACTCAAGCATGAAACTTAAACATTTGTAAGTGAAATCTTACTATTTATATTGCAGAATATGAAAAGAACTAGATATAAGATAGGTCAAATAATCTTAATTTGTTTGAGCAGGCTTCTGGAGAACAACCAGCTCACAGGTAGCATTCCGTCCTCACTGGGGCTTGTGCAAACTCTGGAGGTCATGTAAGTACTAATCATGATCTCATTTAAAGAAATAATAAAAGACACTCGACTAATCACATTGTTGGTTGCAATAGACGGCTTGACAGAAACCAGTTAAGTGGTACTGTTCCAGAAAACTTCAACAACCTCACCAATGTCCAGGAGCTGTAAGTACATATATACATACAAAGATAGGTGTAATTTTATTGGCGTGTATCGACTTGATTACCTTTGTAGTTTATATGAACAAAATTTCCATCTGGTTGAACTTTCCAGGTACTTAGCTACCAACAAATTTACTGGACCTTTGCCAAACCTAACCGGCATGAATATGCTCAATTATGTGTATGTCAAATCCAGCAGTCAACTGAATAAGCAGTTAATGTTTTACTTTGAATGTATCTACAACATAATTGACCTATGTATTGGACTATGATCATGCAGGGATTTAAGCAATAACTCATTTGATGCAACATTCGTTCCACCATGGTTTTCATCTTTGGAGTCTTTGACCTCATTGTACGATTCACTCAAGTTTTTGTTTGTTTGGTGTTAATTGGCTGATTAATATAATGAAATTGAACATACTTGCAGGATAATGGAAAGTACAAACATTATGGGGCAACTTCCTGTTTCCTTGTTCAGCCTTTCTCAGTTGCAAACTGTGTGAGTAGCTTTTCACTATGATATGTATATATTTTGAAAACCCCTGATCATCTCTCTTTTATTTTCTCAGCATATTGAAGAAGAACCAGATAAATGGTACATTGAATATTGGCTCCAGATATAGCGACCAACTGCAGCTGATTGATCTACAAAACAACTTGATTGATGATTTTCCTCTAAGACAAAGTTACACTGTTAAAAACATTATGTAAGCTGTTCTTCACTTGTAAGGCTAATCTCTTGCTCTATATTTCAATATGTTCTGTACTCATCTCATTGATTTGTCTCCAGACTCGTGGGAAACCCGATATGTGATGAAGGAGATAAGCAGACCGAGAAATACTGCAGCCTTCAACAGCAACCCAATTCAACGTACTCAACGCCGTCTCAAAATTGCCCACCTACTCAATGTGATTCGGAGAGAACTTCTAGTCCCACCTGCCATTGTTCATATCCTTACTCTGGCTACCTGTATTTTCGAGCCCCATCCTTTTCCAACTTTGGAAATGAAACTGTTTTCGAGTCTCTTAAACAGAAATTGATGGATTCATTTACATCTCATGGCCAACCTGTCGATTCAGTTTCGCTGAGTAACCCAACAAGAAACAGTGATCACTATCTTTCTCTTTTTCTGCAAATTTTTCCATCTGACAAAGATTATTTTAACCGATCGGGGATTTCTTCGATTGGGTTTATGCTAAGCAATCAGACTTTCAAGCCACCATATGATTTCGGACCCTTTTATTTCAGTGCCAGCACATATCCATACTTTGCAGGTACTCTGATATATTATGCATTTGAAATGTTTGTTGAAAGGACCGATAATATTCAGCATGCATTTCTTTCTACAGGCCTGTCTGAAGGGAAACGCAAGTCAAGTACGGGTCTGATAATCGGAGCATCGGTTGGGGGTTTGGTTCTTGTTTTACTATTAGCCGGTGCAGGGGTGTATGCTTTCCGTCAGAAAAAATTAGCTGCAACAGCTTCTAAAAGGGGTGATCCCTTTGGTATGGTTGAGATATATATCAATCAGATCGTTCTTTACAAAATATGTTGATTTACCGTTCTGACCCTCTTCCAATTGCAGCTTCGTGGGAAACCAGTTCATATAGTGGTGGAGTTCCTCAGCTAAAAGGGGCCAGATGTTTTTCATTTGAAGAAATGAAGAAATGCACCAATAACTTCTCTGAATCAAATAATATCGGAAGTGGTGGCTATGGAAAGGTTCAATTTTTCATCATACTTGTACTTGTACATTTGATTACATTCACATGACTGGATCATTGTTTTCAGGTGTATAGAGGGACTCTTCCCGGAAGACAACTGGTTGCCATTAAAAGAGCTCAGCAAGGGTCAACACAAGGCGGTTTGGAGTTCAAAACAGAGATCGAGCTGCTCTCAAGGGTTCATCACAAAAATGTTGTCAGTCTAGTTGGTTTCTGTTTCGATCAGGGGGAACAGATGTTGGTATACGAGTATATCACCAATGGCACATTGAAGGATAGTCTTAATGGTACTTATAATATCCTCCTCCTTTTTTTTGCTCTTAAATTGGTGTTATGTAAAAGAGATTTACCGTGAAACTGATTCACAACCATCACTTTATAGTAACAAACTAATTTTTTTTATCGAAACAGCCAATTCTGTCAAACTAATACATTTTAATGAAACAATCAATACTTTTAAAAATACTCATAAACTGCAATATAATTGCTCGTTAAAACTGGTTTTCCATAAGACTTTGTTTTCATTCTTTAGATCAGTTTTGATGGTAATAAAACCGTGTGCAGGGAAAACGGGAATCAGGTTGGACTGGATGAGAAGACTACGAATAGCTCTGGGAGCGGCCAGAGGCGTGCATTATCTGCATGAGCTAGCAAACCCTCCCATCTTCCACAGAGATATCAAATCCAATAATATCTTGCTCGATGATCGCCTAAACGCCAAAGTAGCAGATTTTGGTCTCTCTAAGCCCATGGGTGACACAGAGAGGAGTCATGTTACCACTCAAGTTAAAGGCACAATGGTGAGCATATTAAGTTGGTCCTACATAAAACAGTTTCTGTATAACTGGTTCGCAACCATCACTTTATTAGTATATCAACTAATACTTTTAAATGAAACAACCAATACTGGCAGACTAATACATTTTGAACTAACTACTTTGTCAATAATCTGCCCGAAAACAGGGGTACTTGGATCCTGAATATTACATGACAAATCAGTTGACTGAAAAGAGCGACGTCTACAGCTTCGGAGTGTTGCTATTAGAAATATTAACTTCAACAGCTCCCATAGTGAAAGGGAAGTATATTGTGAGAGAAGTGAAGGAAGCAATGGACAAGAGCAAGCCCTTGTATAACCTCGACCCGATTCTGGACCCGGTCGTGGCTTCAAACATGTCACCTGGGAGCGTCGAGAGGTTCGTCGAGCTGGCGCTGAAGTGCGTTCAAGATTTGGGCACCAACAGGCCGACGATGGGCGATGTGGTGAAGGAGATAGAGAGCATCATGGAGATGGCAGGTCTGAATCCTAATGCTGAATCTGCATCAACTTCAGACACTTATGAAGGAGTCAGCAAAGGGTCTGCAAATCCGTACAGTAATGAAAGTATATTTACCAACAGTGGGGGTTATGATCCTACTGTACATGCCAACTAGAATTTGCTTACATTATTGCTGGGAAACTGAACATGTATATATATGTGTGTATTTGTTTGTACCTTTGTTTTTGAAGATTTACATGTTCTGGATTTAAGAAAGAAAGAGCATATAATTGAGAGGTGAGATAATTGTACAATTGTTTGATGATTTTTAGTCGAGTAAATGGTATTTTTTTTTGGGGGGAAAGGTCTGGAAATATACAGGAAGAAAGAAGAGTTGTGGAACATGGGGTGGAGGAAATACCAAAAATATCGGTATACCGCACTTACCGTACCGAAAAATATCGGTACGATAACGGTATGAAAATATAGAAAATTTCGGTATACCGGAAAATTTTTCTGGTATACCGAAAATATTTCGGTATACCGGTATATATTGAAATTTCGGTACGGTATCGGTATGTAATATTGGCATACCGAAAATTTCGGTATACCGAATTTTCGGTACGACAACGGTATGAAATTTTTCGGTATCGAAAATTTCGATACGGTAACGGTATGACGAAATTTTTTTCGGTATGCCGTACCGTCCACCCCTAGGAACATGTATAAAATTATCAATTCAGATATTTTCTAAATGGTGAAATATTGAGAAATTCACTCGATGTTATATGACAAGTTCTTTTAACCTTTTCTAAAAAAAATATGTAAATGTTTATTTTCAACTTAAAATATGTATATTTTATTTAAATTTAGATTTGATATTTTCTCTAGAGATGATTGGAAATTTAAGTTCCATCTCTCTATGTTTTAAGAATTTTAAAAGGGTGATTTATAAAGTGAACAAAAAAATCAAGAAATTATTTAGAACTAGATGAGACCCCATGTAATGGTCGTAAGATACATTTTACAATATTATTATGAATAAAAAAAGTTAGAATTTATTAGATTTTAATAATAAAAACCATTGTGTTGATTAACGGGATTTGTTAGTTTTTTTTTTTGTCAGGATACAGGATTTATTAGTGTTGTGTACTAAAATATGAGGATTATGGATTAAGATGTGACTTAATGATCTTAGTGACACAAACAATAAATGTGTAAAGTGGATGATATTTATGTTATATGATTGCTTGAGAGAATAAGAGTTTGAGCAATAAATTTGCAAGAGGTTTGGTAAGGTATTAATTCCTCCATCTCTTTCTTGGTCATAAATGACCCCTATTTATAAGGTTTGGGAGAGTGGAGCTCACTCTCCCGATTTACAAGGACAAGTAGCCGGAAATAGCTCTGCAAAACATTAAATGCTACATGATTGATGTGACCCAGGTCAGAGGTCGCTGGGAGGTCGCTCGAGGGATCAAGAGCTCGCGCTCCTCGCTGGGACGTCGCCCGAGGCAAATCCGGATTTGCAGGGATTTAGTCGTCTATCTACTCATAACTACTCATCATTATCGTCCTTTACTGACACATCTCTGATTGAGATCATTCTTAGGTAAGGTCCCTGGGGCTGCTCGCCTGCCACGGGTCCCATCCCCATTAATGTCTTTCCGTCTTATGTCGATTAAAGCGACCGAGGGCGAGTAAAGGCGTCCGTCGATATGGGGTGCTTGACATGCCTTCGTTTTCATCCTTTCATGGAGGTGTTATCTTTGTGCGAAAATATGATCCTGATCTCTCTTCTTTTTCTTTTTTTCGGGAATTCGGACCCGGCCCAGCAGCACAGATGCCCACAACAATCAGGTTAGTCAAACCTTCTCATATCAATTATTCTTTCCGTCAATTTTAAATTTAAAAACTCATTGACAATTTCTTACGTTCTAGAAAATGTACATTAGTTGAACATTCATTTGCCTATATAGAAATTAAAATTAAAATGCTTGGAAAATAAAAGGTTAAAATATTATCGCACTTCAATAGAAATCTGTTAAATAATATTAAAAAAACACTATAATTTCAGTAGAAATAAAAAAAACTATAATTTCAATAGAAATCTGTCAAATTAAAAAAAAAATTATAATTCGGATGGAGGTGCGGGGAATCAAACCCCATGCCTATCGCATGCAAAGCGAGCGCTCTACCATATGAGCTACACCCCTTTTGTGTAATTTGAATAATAAAAATGTATAATATGATAAAAAAAGGTTAAGAGTGATTTAATGATACAAAATTATATTACTTCGAATCGGCATCGATTGATTATTTCGTAGTTTTTATAATTCATTAGTCAAACGAATTAATCATTTTAAAGAGTATTTGTAATGGTTCGAACTAGAACAAACCTCGCTGAATATCTAATTAAAATATATTTTTGAATATAATATTTCAATTGAAGAATGTTGGACTTAGGATTATAATATTGTCAGCCCAGGCCCTTGTATTAATTGAAGGTTGTCGATCCTGGACAGAGTTTGTCTTGAGAATTGAGATATATAGGCCCATCAAATCATCTGAGACAATTTTGTGATTCACTTCATATGATAAGTGTAATATTTGAAATTAATTTACAATCTGTATTTATCGTGTGTTAAAATTTATAATGACAATAAAATATACTCATATGCCTGATTACCAATAAATCGAAGTATCAGTACCAATAATAATGCTACCTTATTATGCTAATCATATGCCTGATCAATACTTGTGTACTTTTAAAATATGTATTTTTAATAGTTTTTTATATGTATTTTATTTTCTAATATATTCTCCCATGTAGCAAAATATAAGAAAATGAGAAGTACTGGGAGTAAAAATCCAATAGAACAAAAGTAAAATGAGACACTCTTGCATGAGACCGTCTCACGGTGAGATGGAGTAATGTAATTTGGGACTTTGGGAGGGAATGTGTGTTAATTGTACTAATTTATATTCCGTCTCATACATGAGACCATCTTATATGAGTTTTTGTCAAGCAAAATATATATGAAAGCGTACATTTTTCTCCAAAGATAGTATACACATATATCGAAACAAACATCTATATTATTCATGCATGTAAACTTTGTGCCAGAATGGTGTTCAAACAATTGAAGATGACGTCATTATCTTCTTGTTTTTTTTTCTATTTGGGAAAAACTATTATCCTTATATTAAACTATTTAATATGTTGTCATGGGAACTCCTTTTTTTTTCCTTCCTTTTTGCTACATGTCAATATAATTTATAGTATGTGACTAAAAATATTGGAGAAAAAATATATACCCACTTTTATTAAATATTAAATTTTTTTACTATTAAATTTTTTTACCCATATCATATTAGAAAAATATATCTACCCATTTTTTTATATAAAGCTACGGGAAAACTAGGAATGGATATACACTCCTCTCTTTTCACTTGATTAATTTACATTCTTGATATTAAATATATTATATATGGATGTCTACATTGGACTTTCTTGATCTTTACTATCTACTCTTTAATAATTAAAGGAAAAATAATTAATATTAATCATGAAGTGATGAACAAAAACTTGTATAGACTTGATTCATGCTATGAACTCGGTTATTTAAGTATCACTGTAACATACAAAAACTCTCACTGTTATGTATAAAAACTATCACTGTTATGAACAAAAACAACTTTTTAGAAAATATTTTATAGTTTTAAACATTGAAATTTTTTGTGCATAACAGTGATAGTTTTTACACATAACAGTTATAGAGTTCATGTGTGAACATGATTCACATGTGTGTTACTCCATACACTTATATATCTCCATTCCAAATTACATTATGTTTTACACAATCGTATATTTTAGTATTAATTACCAAATGAAATATGAAATACTACTATTTAAAATGATTACTCAAAATAAAAGGAATCGCGAGTCTATCCCGTTCAGAACCTCACCCGTGGCAGCAACGTCACATTTCATGTCTTATCTCTCAATTTTTTTATATTTTATATTTTTATCAAACGTGAAAATAAAACAAAATAATAATATAAATTCTATCTGTACACATATATGCATGATTGTCGATTGTTTGATGCAATAAAGTAGAGTTCTGACAGTCAACAAATATATGTGTGGGTCAGAGCGTCAACACGCTTGTATTGTATTATTAGTTATGATAATTACATGGGACTTTAAGACAATGCAATAACCCCATAACGGTGGTGTTGGTTTGCTCTGGTCCACGCCATATTATCAATCAAAATTTATAAAATATATATATATATATATTTTGTACAATATTATCAAAACTAGGAGTAATACTTTTTATGCAGTTACAATAATATTACTTATATCTTTTCATAATGTCCAAGTAATTTATGTTGTGATCACTCTTCATAAAATTGAATAGCTAGTTTAATATGCATATTACTACTGTATATATTACTCGTACTTAATTAATACGCATTACAAAGAATTGCAAATAGTCGATATTTGAAATTTTGCATTAATTTAATAAATTAAATTATTCCTGTACAAAAGTCAATAAATCAGAAGAGCAATATGTAGATTAACTTCTTAATTTTTGAAGCAAAAAGACGTATGATATATTATTGCAAACACAAGTAGGTTGGGTAGGATACTATCTTCGTGGTTTTGTAATACTGGGACACTATATTAATGGACTTACAAATTTAGAACATTATCTTTTAGACTAAACATCGCGAAAGAACCCAAACTCAATTTGAGCCATCACATGAGATTTAGTGTGTATTTGGTGAAATTTGGCCCAAATTTGCCCAATTTAAAAGATAGTATTCTAATTTTATATGCCCATAAAAATAATGTCCTAATTTTCCTAACCGCATAAAATTGTATCCTAAAAGAACAATTTTCCGTAGATGAAAGTTATGTTAAAAATATTTTTGACACCTCCGATAAAATATATATTAATTTTATTTATGTATATTTTATAACCACAACTGCAAATAGAGGTGCCATAAGTATCATGTAGGGAAATAGGTGTATCATGATTCATGTCTCCTTGAATGTTTCATTTTAATTGAAGATATAAATTCCTTGTTTATATAATCATATATAATACCCAAATATCATGACTAGACTTAAAAAATGGACAAATTAAACATTCTCTAATTTAATAGGAGTAATATAGTATCAAAGGTTAGAGCATAATAAGAAAGTCATTTATATTTAAAATAACGAAAATAACATAAAAATTTTAAATAATTACGCGCGCATTTTGTTAAAGCTGCTACGTCCATTGTAAGTAACTAAGTATAAGTGTATAACACATAGCACTACTTACTTCAACTTCTTCGATAATCTCGCATATATTTAAATTAAGGGTTAATTCTAAATAAATACACGACCTTTTGGTCAAATATCAATTTAATCACGACATTCAAAATTTTTGTATTAAAGTTCAACCTTTGATATTGTTGCAAATCGATACACGTTTTTTTTTCTCCGGTCGTGAAGAGCTGACATGACTCACCAAATCATGTGTATACTTGTCAGTTAGGATGATGCATATTAAATAATATTTTTAAAATTATTCAACATAATATTACACATTTTTAAATAAATTAAAACAAAAAATAATAATTAAAAGAAGTTAAAATCTAAAAAAAACAATTAAAATATAAATAAATAATAAATTTTATATTCATTTCATAAAATTGATCGAATCTCAATAAATAATTCACAAATTTAGTTTAAGGAGATAGACGACAATAAGAACAACAAGTGAGGGGTTGAGGGAGTGACAATAGACAATAGGTGGATTGAATGAGAGGAGAGAAACTAAGGGATTACATTTAATTTTGTTTAATTTTGAAACATGGGAATATATTTAATTTTGAAACATTGACGGCGATAATTAGTTTTTAAGGTTTGGAATTTAGATTTAAATAATTTATTTTATTTTTTTAGATTTTATTTTTTATTTTGTTTTTAATTCACTTTTTAAATATTTTTTATAATATTTATGATTTAGACATTTCATCCTACGTGTAGTCAGATATAACAAAAATAATAGTTTCGGCGAGTCACATCGTCTCTTCACGATAGGTGCAAAAAAACGTGTATTAATTTGCAACAACATCAAAGGTTGGACTTTTATACAATAATTTTGAAGGTCGTGATTAAATTGATATTTGGTCTAAAAAAGGTCGTGTATTTATTTAGAATTAACCCTTAAATTAATAAATCAGTTTTACAATTAATCACATATTTTATTTTGCAATATAGTTATTAATATTTTTCGTCCAATTTTTAGAGGATATATCATCAATAATATCTCTACATGTTAAATCATGGAGCAACTGTTTATTTCAAAAAGGGAAAATAATATCTTGACTATTTTTTAATGATGATGACCATATTAATGTGGATATTGTACTGACACAATTTAATTGAAGTTGTGGAATATTATGCAATAAATCTTAACGGTGGGTTGGTAGCGTTGTTAAATAAGGTTGGTCAAAGTCACATTCCCTTGTCGAGTTTCCCTCAAGACGTATAGTCCCTCCGTCATAAATCAGTTTTCACAGTTGACTTTTACACGTATTTATATGAATGAATTTTGTATTAATAATTAAAATGATAAAATAACTTTTAAGTATGAGTATGATAGATGAGCCTCTTATCTATCATACCCCTCCTTAAAAGTCATTTTATAATTTCAGTTACTAATACAAAATTCGCTCGCAAAAAAGCGTGTAAACTGATCTGGCACAGAGGTAGTATATCTTTTGTCATCTCTTGATCCTTCCCATTTTTCTTTATAAATTAATTTAAGTATAATTCGTTCGTATCAAAACATTAATATAAAACTAAAAAAAGAAAAAGAAAAAGAAAAAAGAATGATGAAGACGCGAAAATGAGAAATAATAATAATTTATTTAAATTTGGGGAATTTTTTTGTTTTGATTTATTTTATAAAACGTTGAGGTAGAAACACATATCATTAATTTTATTTTATATGATCTGACATTAGGTTTGTAATTATTATGTTAATGGAGTTTGATTTATTATTTAATCTTTTTAAAATCTCGTGATTGTTATTCGATGATATGCTACTGAATAAATATAATTCGTGTATAATATAATTCACAAAACACATTAAATTAATTATGTGAGGTGGGTTTTGCCCAAAAACTGCATGCAATTCGTTATTCATGTATAAGAAGCAGTTTCATTATAGGTGGTATCACACTGGATAAAACTACAATCAAGTTGTAAAATTGTAAGCTAAAGTTTGGGTATATTATTAATTAAACGCATTTATTTGCTCAAAACAAATTTTAGGTGAATGAAAATTTAGTGTACAATGTCGACCACTTAAATATGGTTGAATTATGGATGATCATTCCACATAGAAGAAACAATTGTTAATCTGATCACCATAGTTTTCTGATCCATATTTGAATATATTGTAAGTGGGCTGCTAAAGACATGAAAAATATTTTGTCATAAAAAAACTAAAGTGTATTCATTCTTTAATTAAATTCCATAAATTTATTCTTCTTCAAAATTTTCGAGTTATCTGGAGAATGCCTCCAGAATCCAGTTGATACAGAAACATAATAATATAATATATTATTAAAAGAAAAAAAGTGATCATAGCGTACATAAAATGTGTATATCGTAGTTTCTCCTATTTAATATTCATTCCGTCCCACAACACGTTGCATACTTTTTTTTATAAGGATGTCACACAACACTTTGTACATTGAAAAAAGAAAATTGGAGAATACCTCAATTGGCTAGAGTAGTTGGTTGATTGATTTGAGAAGTAAATTTGTGTGGCTTAATTTGTACATCATTATTCAGTTGATGTAACGGAACTGTTTATTTATTTATTGGGCGGGTTTTATAAGACGTATAAGATCAAACTTTGACGATAATGACATTTGTACGGCAAATTGGAAATGTCATGAATTCATTTTGGTTCTTCTAATTCCTCATTTTCTTGATAGAAGCCAAGTAACTCAATTAAGGAAAATAACCCCAAAAGAAAAAAAAAAAAAAAGGCGCATCGAATTGAAATTTGTAACTTCAATAGGTTCTTCTATTTTATCATTTTATTATTCATAGAAATCGTGTAACTTAAGTGAAATTAACTAAGGGAAAAAGCCAATAAAAAAGTATAACTAACCTATTCAGAACTGTTTACTCTAAAAATTGATTAAGAAATATATTTATTCTAAAAAAAATTAGATATAACTTTTTAAAAAAATAAGTACATTTACTCATGGAACGGAGTATACAAACATGCCCTAAATTGGGTTATTCTATTTCTGAACTCCCAAATAAATAATCTCATTTTTTTTTCTAATATTGCATATTTATAATTTTTTTTGAGAATTCATAATATTCTTAAATATATATATATATATATAATATTATGTTAAACAATTATAACACAACATAAAACATGCAATGTATAACTTGTATAGGTTGGGGTACGGGACTCGGGAGTGTGTTAAGAGCCAGTGATGGAGCGGTTATGTGGGTATTGGCAAAAGTGATAAGTGACGCGGGATCGGTGGAAATGGCGGAAGCTCAGGCAGTCCGGGTGGGGGCGGAAACAGCTGTGGAAAAGGGAATCACAAACATTGTAATTGAAGTAGACTCTCAGATTGTCTATTGGGCGTTGCAGAAGCCGAAAGAAGATATCTCATACTTTGGGGGTATCATTGCTGATATTCTTGAAATCTCAAAGAAGTTCGAGACTTGCTTGTTTAGTTGGGTACGTAGGTCCGCTAATAAAGTTGCCCATGAGTTGACACACTTTGCATATTTGTGTGATTTTACCTATTGTTCACAGGCCATTCCGGAGATGATTATGTACGCTGTGAATGCCGATTTACCGGCTTCTTAATAATAATGATTTTCGTTTCCTATCAAAAAAAAAAAAGTTTTAACTTGTATATTGTTCATGTAGCATTATTGTTTTACATAATATTATATGTGTAAACAATTTTTTTTTACGATTCTATTTAACAGCAATTTTTTTTAGCTGTACTGTTTTTCTAAAGACCCGTTAGAATTTCTTTTTAGGTATTGCACAAGAGAGTAATTCATACATAATTGAGAGAATTACGTCTCATCTAAAAGTTCGAACTTGTAGAGAGGTGTGTAATTAATTTATTTATTTAATTTCCCTCAACACTCTCCCTCACTCGTGGGCCGAATAATTGCCTCTGCCCTCTGGGGAGGAGGCCCAACGAGTGGACATTTTAAATGAGTGGAGTGCTTCCACAGGAATCGAACCTAGGATTTGGGCGAGCCTAAGCTCTGATACCATGAAAGAATTTCGTCTCATCTAAAAGTCCGAACTTGTAGAGAGGGTTGTGAATAATCCATTTATTTAATTTCCCTCAACACTCCCCCTCACTCGTGGGCCGAATCATTGTCTTTTCTCTGGAGAGGAGGCCCAACAGAGTGGGCAATTTAAATGGGTGGAGTGCTTCCACGGGAATCGAACCCACAACCTGGGCTCTGATACCATGAGAGAATTATGTCTCATCTAAAAGCTCGAACATGTAAAGAGGTGCGTAATTAATTAATTTATTTAATTTCCCTCAACAATAATACTACATCGATTCCATAATAAATATCCTTTTAATCTCTAAATTTTGTTCCAAATATTTCTTAGAGCATTATAGAAATTTCTAAAACAAATACCGAGTACAAATTTATTTATTTAAAAAAAAAAACGAAAGGATCGCAAACGACAAAGTAAATGAGGTCCAACTGTGCAAGTTGAGATGGGAATAATATAATAATATCTAAAATCATATCTCTGTGGTAGCACTAGCCGCCCCCATTTATTAAATTGAAAAAGTAGATTTTTGTTTGTGTCTTAGTTGAGGCTCTTATTTGCTGGGCATACTTGGAATTTTGGAACCACGGTTATGGTTTCATCTTTCATAATTCATGAAAACTGACATCTTGTATATGCATACTTACACACAAACTACCCCTGTCCCTACCCTTACTTAATTTTTAACTACTTGTCTTTGGTATGAGATAGGATTATGTACAACTTACGGATGTTTGGTTAGGCATAGGAAACTAGGATTTTGGATTGTGAAAAATTTCTTGAATACTGAAATAAATGGGAAAATGTATGAATCTAATGGAAAAAAAATATTATTTTAGGACAGTAAATTAGGGCCGATTGTATTTTAAAGATAATAATTTTACGAACTTAAAATGTAAATCAATATGTTTTGAAATATATAAATATACGATCAGTCCAAATTAAGCTAAAATGTCATATGTGATCCGTAAAATAAAATTTTAAAAAAATTGGAGTAGAAGTGTTTTCTCGCTCCTGTTTAATATTGAATTTAGATACTTACTTTTCTAGTGATTCAAGAATGTACAGAAATCAGTCGCGTTTACTCTTTTCATCAATTAAAGGTGGAACATATATTTACATAAATATTGGTTGATTGATGTGTAAAAAAACAAAAAGGGTGACATACTAAGATTATAAGAGTGAAGTTTAGGCAAAAAGAGATTGGTGGGGCGGCTTTATTATCGATACACCTTACACTTACACTGACCTACTGGTCGGTGGCGAGCTATTTTAATGATATATAATTAATATGTTATCACGTTTATTATTCATATTCATATATATAATATATAACTTGAAAAGTTGTAACATATAAAAATACACTAAAATCTACACGTTCTGTAAAAAAAAAGTTAGTAATACATATAATAATTTTATTTTGCAAATTATATGCAACTATCACTTTATATACTATATCAACTAATATTTATGAATGAAACAACTAGAACTGACAAACTATAAATTTAATGAGATAACTAATACTATTATTTAAAAATATTTTTTTAGCATAGTTTTATTAAGTAAGCCAATTTTATTGTAGCTTATTGGGTTATTTAATAGGGTTTTTCTACGATCAGGAACGGCTTCGCCCTTTCTGATGTTAGACGTCCAATAAAAAATTGTCACATTTTTTTAATAAAAATGTTAAAAATATTATTTTAACATTTTTTAAATATCCACGATCCCGAACTCGGCCCATGCGCGACCCGGGCCGGATTCGGGTCCTGATTTGGGTCCGAGTCCTAGTCAGGGTTTGGGTCCAGGTCGGGTCTGGATGTGGGTCAAGGTCCGGTTTGGGCCAGGGTTCGATACGGTCTGGGTTCGGATCCGGGGTCATGGTCGAATCTAGGTCTGGGTCAGGGTTAGGGCAGGATCCAGGTTCGGTCTGGATCAGGATTCGGGTCAGGGTCCGGGTCAGTGTCTGGTCCGGGTCCGGTTTGAGTCATGGTCCGGTCTGAATCCGGGTGCGGGTCCGTTCAGGATCCGGTGTGGTCCGGATCAGGATTCGATTCTGGGTTTGGGTCCGAGTCAGGATGGGTCGGGCTCTGAGTCCGAGATAACTTCTTCATTTTATAAATATTAATTTAATTTATTAATAGGGCGATACAGTGCGATTGTAGTATGCACATCGCAAACGCACTAGTGCAAAGTGTAATCATTTAAAATTAAAATTGTACGTTGGATCAACGATCCAACGGTAATCAAATGATTTACTGACGTTAGGAAGACCGAAGAAATACCCTACTTGGGATAAAACTACACTAAAAAATTATATTTTTATATTATCATAAGTAAGAGAGTACATTACAAATAAATTTATGACCTTGATGTGCTTGCAATTTAATCACGATTTTATAATTTTACAATTACACACAATTATTTATTCTGTTAAAAACATATTGTTGACATGGTAAAAAGATTCAGATGTCACGTCCACGAGTAGTCAAAAAATGTCAAGCTTATAGAATTGAAGATAACATAAAATGCTAGTGTTTGATACAATAAAAAGCAAACTGTGGTGTTGAATTGTTTAAGTGTTAAAAATATTGCGAATTTATTTATAACTTTTCCTAAATGATTGTATTTTCATAATTCATGAATTATGAACTATCTCATTAGTGAACATTGTTTCACGAGGTAACTAAGACTAATATTGTTAAATTTAAAATAATGTGTACAACTGTCTATATTTACAATTTAAAATAGATGGTGTTTTACAATTTTTATCAAATCGAACGGAAGGGGACCGGACGCAGATGATGGATGGAGGGTTGACAACCGTCAAAATTGTTCACGCCATGGAATTGATGTGGGCCCACTACGTACTGATGGGCCCATATCTAGAATTATGGCCCAGTATCCTCTATCCTATTGGATTGAATTTTTTTATTTGTATAGAGCCTTTGTAAATATATTTCTATATATTTATTTATTTTCCGAGCCTTCGTAAATATCTCAAGATTTTATGGATGGGTGTACTTTATGCTGGAACTTTGGCCACAATTCAAGAAATTGAAGAAGTAGGACTTAGAATATTTTGATAAATGATATACTCCCTCCTTTTTTATTTACATGTCATTTTAGTCTTTTAATTATTTTTGAAATAGATGTCATTCTGGTATTTTATCTCCATTTATCTCATATTTACCCTTAATATTGTAATTTTAAATTTCAAATTTCCTACAAATGTGTTGTGTGTTTAATTTTTCAACCAACCCAAAACAACATCTATTAATAAAAAGAGGGAGTATAATTTAAATAACATACTTCCCATTATTGGTATCCAACAGAGAGTCATATATATATATTTTAAAATTAAATATATATAACTGTATGTGGCGAAGATAACTTTTTAAATTAGTCATATTTGATAAATTTTAAAATTGAGTCTCAAGAATTGAATCGATATTACTGCATAAGGTTTAAAAAAACAAAATGATACTTTAACGAAATATTAAATAATTTACAATTGTTTAAGTAAGCAGTTCTCACTTGTTCCCTTCAATTAATTTGATGCGTTAACTTATTCAAATATCTTTAGTTTTTAAAAACATTTTTGTTATAACTAATTTTAATTTCTGAAGTTAAATAAATAATTAATTCCTGAAATATTATTCTTTTAACTATTTTATTTTGTTACATATATATTTCGAACAATATATGATTTTTTTTTTTTGATTAAAGAAATTTGAATGATACAAAAGCGTAGAGAAAACAAAATAAGTGTCTCCCACTTAACGAAATTTCAATACGCGTAAACAAGAATATAAGACAGAAAATGTCAATGCACCGTGAAAGTTTCTAGTAAAGGAGACTTATTTGCATATCACATGGAGTAATATTACGTGAGACTTTTTTATCGTAAATATTTCGAAAGTATGATTGGTCCTTTGTACTTGGGTCCCGCTGAATTGACCATCACAGTTCACAAGTCACTCATATATCTGTTAATAAAAAAGAGAAATATATTAAAGTCAAAATTTTTATAATAACTTACAAATATAATTCTATTATTATATTGTGAAGTTGGTAATTATTATGAGCTCATTCTTGTTTATAACACATCATAGTTACCTAATTTGTAATCGAACCGAACCGAATCTCGATTTCTTTCGATTACTTAATTTTTTCATATGGTTGGAAGGATATGGTACAAACTTTTTTTTTGTCCTATATTTATAGTTCAAACTTTTTTTTTTCTATTTTTGATAAGATTTTTAATTACTTAATTTCCTTATTAAAAAATTTCAAACATATATAAATACTATGCAAGGCCAATTCTTTTGGTATTTACATTTTTTGAAATTTCACATTACATTAAATATAATTTTATTGCCTTCCTAGTGACAATCGATGTAATTTATTATTGTTTGTAATGTACATGAATGTAAAATTGTAAGGTCATATATTATTTATTACAGTATACTCTGTTTGGAACTTGAGATATTTTTAAATATTGCTTTCACCTAGCGTGCGTGTTGAAGCAAGAAATAAGAGAAAAAGAAGTATTGGAACCATTTCTCACGAGCATAGAGAATTTTAAATAAGTAGCTAGCATTTCATATGCAGTTAGCTGGATAGGTTCAATTCAAGGACCCATGTGTATTTGTCTTAAATAATTTTTTTCCTTTAATGAGACGAGGTTTAATTTGGCTTTTTCTTATGATCATTAATCCAGTATTCGGATCAAATTTTCTCACAAGAATTAAGAAGCATTTCACACTTAAGAAGTTCCCAACTTCTATTTATTATTAATTTGATATTATTTATTATAAGTAGTAGCATTCGATCGACTAGTTTTTATTTAACCTTAGCAAACCGATCAAGGAATATTTAAGCATGTAACGGCAGGAGAAATTAGCATTTTATTTAAAAATAATAGTTGTGAATTAAGTGCACAGTGCAACAGGTGCACAATAAATTTACTTTTTAAAAAAAAAAAAATTGTTCCAATGAAAACAAATGGGCATAGCTTATAACATAATTAGCAAAAAATTTAGTTGTTTGAAGTTTCATGTCGTAATACGTTTTTAATCAGGTTAAAGTACCATTGTACTTCGATTTATATACATTGTTTTTCTAAATAAAAAAAAAACAGCAGACCAAAATAGTGAAATTTAGAAGTTAAAATATGTGAAAAAATCAAAAGGGAAGAAAATTAAGGTCTTTCTTTTTGAAATATATAAAATGGAAGTAAGCTTTAAAAGTTACTGTCGCATTGGAGACAATGGTCACGGGTTTCTCTTGAGTCTCTTGACCATGCAGATCAGCCCCTTCCTGCTAAAACATAATCATATCATATACACACACACTCTCTCTCTCACACACACACACACTTCACGAAATTAACCTAATTAAGGAGATATATACGAATTCATTTTTAACGTGCGACATTTTATATTTCAGACCTTATATACATTTAAAACAAATGTACAAAACACTTTTTTGAGGACGGAATTCTTATATTTTATAGTTAGTAATAAATTGATTTTTAATCGTCACCACTTTTAATATCATTCGATTTAATCATCATTTCGCATATTAAAATAAGATTATATACATATTAAATATTTATACGAGTTAATTTGAGCGCTTAAGACGGTCTATATCATCTTATCATGTTCTGTTTTATTAGTTCATATTTTAATGCAGATAATTATGTTGTGTCCGCTACTCTAATTGCAAAACATTTTTTCTGTAATGCTTATTGATTGAGTTTTTTTGGCTACTAGTACATACAATAGTATAAAAGGGAAATAATAATTATTGTATTTATATTTTGTGTGTACCTCGCTCATAAGAATGGATATAGAGTCATGCGAGCGATCTAGATTGTTAGCCATAATTGCGGAAATTTAATTCAAATAGGCAGAGATTCTAATTTTAATAGATAGGGAAAAGGGGGCGCCATCATTATAAATTTATGAAGAGGTCTAGTATGAAAATTTTCATATATGAAAAACTATAAAATCGCCGTAAATCATGCTAAACACTAAATAATGAACCCTAAATCATGACCTATTTCGAGTCTGGTGAACCATGAACCACTCGGGCGGAGTGAACTATGAACCACTCGACTTTGTCTTACCTTCACCATATATAGAATTTGTGTGTAAATAAAGTTTTTTCATGTATACAAATTTTCATACTAGACTTTGTCTAAATTTATAATTTATCCTTTGGATTTATCATTATTTTAATTTAATTAAAACGTGACTGGCGCTCACAGTAAATGAGTCGATTTGAGTAGAATGGTTAGACTCTAACTCAACTTGATAAAAAGAATTCGGAGCGATCAAAACATGATAAATCTGAACTAGACTCAATAACTTGCGTAATATTAATGATCTTCATTTTATTGACGACAAGTTTTACTTCTACTTACCAGTTGTATCATTTAATCAAATGTATTTTAAATGAAATTAATTATTTTACAAATCAAGGGTATTAGTTGTTTTTATAATCAACAGTTGCACCATGTAATCAACAATTGCACCATGTAATTAGGGTATATATACTTCTAAATCGTTAGCACTCTAAAAATATAAAATAATAAAATTACTAAAACTTGATTAAGCACGGAAGACTTTGACTATTATTGAGTTCGGACTCGGCTTAATTTCATTTTTTTTTTTGAGTTGATCATGAGTGTGGGACGGCTCAGTTCTATTATAGTACCCCTAGTCTGGCCTTTAATTAATTAGATGTACAAAATCAAATATCTAAATTAAAAGGTTATATAGCATGAGTTTAATTGTTTCAACAAATCATCCCTATCCCTATCATTTATATTTTAATGTCTTAAGAAGCCTCGCAAATCAAAGAGGATTTTCCCTTTTAATATCCAATGACGTCACCAACATTTTTTAATTTTTAATTATGCATACATAAATCCAAATTACTGCCAGGTTTCATTTAATTGGAACCTTTTCTCAAAAAAATAAAAAAAACTCCCCTTTTCTTCTTTATACTATTTTACCAAAATCATTTGTATGGTGAATCAATAAAGAATGGCACGAGGCAAGTTTTCATCAATTAAAATTCAAGAAGTGGTGTCATATATTACTATATGGTAACGACAGGGAGTAGAAATGTGCAATGTATATTTCACCAAAAGAAGCCAGAATTTGGGAAAGTAACATAATAAAATTAAATTAAAATTAAATTAAATGGTTCAATAAAGAAGGGTCCAAACCCACCGCGCGAAGACTAGTTGGCATGAATATCTCTCTCAATCTCTCATGTCCTTTTCTCATATTAAAAACCTTCTTCTCAAGTAGGCCCCTTAAATTATGTGGATCTTTCTATTAACTCCCTATTCTTTTTTTCTTTTTTCTTTTGAAAGAGAAGAATTACTAGATGCTAGTTTTATATATGGGCTACCTATTCATCATCTCTCTCTTATCCCCTCTACCCTACCCCTACCACCCACCCCACCCTCAAAACAAAATCCATCCCTTAATTAATTTCCATCCCTCATGATATATAGTAGAATAATTCTTAGAATTAAGATACATTAATAGTGAAAGAGAGAAGTAAAATATTATAGTAGGTTTAGGTCCGTTAGTATATGGCAGTTGCATCATCAGCCATGAAAAATCAAGAAGAAAGCAACAGTAGTAGTAGCAAACAAGATGAACAGGAGAAGGATGAGCACGATTATGACATGGTGATGCCGGGTTTCCGGTTCCATCCGACAGAAGAAGAACTCGTGGAATTCTACCTTCGCCGTAAGGTGGAGGGCAAGCGCTTCAATGTTGAACTCATTACCTTTATAGACCTTTATCGATACGACCCTTGGGAACTCCCCGGTATATATATATATATATATATATAAATACTTATTTATGATGTTCGAATTAATAAATTATACATATTTGATAATTATGTGATGATATGCAGGTTTGGCGGCAATAGGGGAGAAGGAGTGGTACTTCTATGTGCCTCGGGATAAGAAGTACAGGAACGGGGATCGGCCGAACCGGGTTACGACTTCCGGGTACTGGAAGGCTACGGGTGCGGATAGAATGATTAGGAGCGAGAATTTGAGATCCATCGGGCTTAAGAAAACCCTGGTTTTCTATTCGGGTAAGGCGCCTAAAGGGATTCGAACTAGCTGGATCATGAACGAGTATCGATTGCCATTGCATGAAACCGAACGACTCCACAAGGTAATTAATTCATATGTATCACCTAATTTAATTAAATCAACATTCACTTTTCTACCTCTACCTTAATGATTCTTTTCCTGTAAAGCTTTTGATTTTACACACAGATTTGAAATATGTATCCTATTTTCAAATATGTCCGATGGGGTTTTCTAGTTTTTTTTTTTTTTTCGTATGAATTGTTTGATTTGAAATTAAACCTGGCTACTTTTGGAGAAGCCCTTTTTGTCTTGCAGATTATAATATGATTTGTATGAGTCAAGATCACTCGAGATTTCTTCGAGAGAACCTAGCTAGCTCATATGGAAATTGATGACAAAACACTCACACAGCGTGTTTGTGTGTGTCGAATAAATCTAGGGTGTACATCGCACACCCAAATTATCTGTAGGAGGATATATATGATGCAATAAAATGGATTTTTTTTTTATTTTTTGAAACACAATGCATAAAATGGAATTGAGAATGAAGAAAACCATATGAATAATTAATTAAATTTGTGCATGAAATAAATTAAATCAGTAACTCAATTCTGTATCTCTTTAGAGTCGACGCTAGCTAGGTATCTCTTAATTAATGTTCATCACCCCAGAAGCGTGATCGGACATGAATGAACTTTTTTTAGAATTCAAACTCTCGCTCGTCATTAATTTAAAGTACTCTTCATATGATAAATGTTGATATATATACCTATGATATAATTTCGTTACATAATTAATAAGTAATTGTTTTGTATGATGTCAAATTTGGGTGCAGGCCGAAATCTCTCTTTGCCGCGTGTACAAAAGAGCGGGCGTGGAAGACCACCCGCGGTCTCTCCCGACATCCAGGGCTTCATCGTCATCAAGAAATTCACAATTACCACCTCGAAAATTCCAAACAAATGCAAAAATAAACGACGTCGTTACAAGCACAAGC
This sequence comes from Stenogyne calaminthoides, assembly GCA_037126765.1. Classification (NCBI taxonomy): domain Eukaryota; kingdom Viridiplantae; phylum Streptophyta; class Magnoliopsida; order Lamiales; family Lamiaceae; genus Stenogyne; species Stenogyne calaminthoides. The sequence goes on along the minus strand of JBBCBC010000037.1, from coordinate 12,131,912 downwards.
AGCTGCACCACTGAAATACCCCTCTCAAATCACATGATCAATACCTCTAATTACACCATCAACCCAATACCAAACATTAATCATGATCATAACTACGACCATTCTAATAAAATGGCTAGTTTTCTACAATCCAAACAGGCCTTTAATTGTAACTCCTCTTTACCCCCAAATTGCACCACCATCACCTCCCATGCAAATATTGATGATTTACACAGGCTAGTCATGAACTTTAACTACCCACATGCACAACAACAATACCAATTGTTACCAAATAACATTGCCATTAATCATGAGATTGTTGATCCCAGTCTTGCTTCCCACTTTCCGACGTTGCCATCTCAGCCTCAGCCGCCCGCGGAGGCTCTCAATGTGGGCTCGTTTCCGGCGGCCTTCTCGGATAGGCTGTGGGAGTGGAATGCTATTTCAGAAGCAAACAAAGACTTTACCAACCCTTTCAAGTAACGTTATTAATATATATAGGTACCTAATTAATTAAGCTTATTCCTCATATGTGTGTGTCTGCCTAATGCTAATGTGGGTAGTCTGTTTGTTACTTTGATGTTAAAGACATATATGGTTGAGTAATGTGCTTTTTAGTTGCATCTTAGGGTTTTGACGTACGGATTCTAATTATATGGTTAGTTCATAAATTGTACGTGGTAATAATTATAATTGCCTCCTCTTTAAACTTTTGAGGAATGATCATATTAATTTGTTATCATGGATGAATTTTGATCAGCTTACAAGGATTTAGGTGTTAATCTGTTATATATAGGAGAGATATATATTGCTTGTGCTTATCTATGTTAATTAATTGTTTCCATTAAACTGAAATCTCGTTAAAAATTGGACAAAAAAACTTGTGTAAACTCGAGTTCACTTGAACTCAGTTTTTTTAGTATCACTTTATGTATAAAAACTCTCACTATTATACATAAAAATTATTACTGTTATATAAAAAAACAATCACCATCTAAAAATTGTTTTATATTTTTAAATAGTGAAAGTTTTTTTGAATAAGAGTGATGATTTTTTTAAATAACAGTAATAGAGTTCATATATAACGTGGTTCACATGAATGGTACTCTAAAAATTAATATGAAACTGTTTTCTCATCTGCTAAAAGTTGGTATATATATATTTCAAAAATCAAAATTAATTATCAAAAAATTGACAAGAATGTCCGACATAGAATGATTAAACTCTTTTTCATTAAAAAAAAATTATTTGTTATTTTTTGACACATCTAAAAAGAGTCGTGTATGGATCAAGAATATGTCCCAAATATATAGAAGGTCAAAATACAATTTACGACTATGCTATATGTTCACTCAATGATCAAGAATAAAGAATATTTTTAAGGTAATTAATACATTTTTTTATTCAAATACAATTTAAACCAGTTTAACGGGATATGCCGACGAAAATCTGTTTCCGAATCTTCATCTTCCTCATTTGGTCCAGTCGAACTCCGACTCTCAAGTTCTAATTATAACCTCATTATATATATTATACCGTTTCATAGTGCTGCAAGACCTCTGAATCGCAAGAAAAGATGTAGAGAAAATGCAAATGAGTACAATTCTTGTTCTTTCCTTATGAAAATAAGACATTTTTATATGTCTCATATCTGCAGGGGTATTAGAGACATTTGGGGTGCAATTTAGCATTTAGGGCTACCTGAAACTAGGTTTGTAATGAGCTTTTTGCATATGCCTGTGCCATAATAGTTACTCCCTCTATCCTAATATAACTTTCTTTGTTTCTTTTTATTATTTTGTTTAAAAAATAATAATAAAATAATAAAAATGAAGGATAGTTTTAGTATTGGGAGAAAGGACAAATGTATATGGAGTAATGGGTGACATTCTTTGTAATATTGTGTAAAAGTGTGGATAAAAATTATGGGTAGTCGAGTTACTTTTTCCATTTATAGAAACAAAAAACTTATTGTAGGACGGATGAAAAAAGAAAGTGAGAAACTTACAGTGAGACGGAGTGAGTATTACATTTACTCACGCGTATGGTACTTTCGAAAATGACTGGGTTACCCCATCAAGGACTACATAAATATGGGCGGTGAGAAGGGACATTTGTTTATTTTGTGGTACGCATATATTATAATGCACACGTGTATGTAGTTTTTCTAAAAAAAAAATAATGCATATGCATGTAATTATATTTAAGTAATGTTTATCTTTGTAACTAGGTTAAGTCTTGTATATATCCAGATGCACCCTGAATTTATAATGAATTTTAGAACTATTCAATTTGTTATACTGTGCAATTTTTTTACACTGAACCGTGTAATCATTAATATGAAAAATAAAATTGCACAGTTCATCGTAAATAAATTACATCGTTAAAATACAATATGAGTACATGGTGCACATGGGTACAGAAGTTTAAGATTCATCTTTAATTCGCATACATACGGGTTTATGAAACTAAGATAACTGTATATATTATATTAGACAAAATTCTCCTGTGCACCACATGCACCAATAAAATTTATGCAATTTAATTTTAAAAGCTCTTTTTCTAAAAATTTTTTAGTTTTAACTTTTTTTTCTTTTTTCAATTTCAATTTTCTTTTAACTTTAATTTTAGTTTTAGATTTTTTTTTTTTTTAAAAATTTAATACCCGACCCGACCCCAAACCCGGCCCGAGTGGTTCATGGTTCACTCGGCCCAAGTGATTCATGATTCACCCGGCCCAAATGGTTCAAATATGATTTAGGGTTCACTATTTGAAATTTAGGGTTTAGAAGTCTGTGAATTTTTTTATTGGTGCGTGTAGTCTTTCTGAGAGAGTGAGTCATTGTATTATGTTGATCTTGAGAAATGTCAGTTATTCAGCAGCAATAATTTTTTAGAATTGCAATATAAATGATATGATTAACATGGTATAAAAACGGTTGCATCAGCTAACAATGTTTGATCCAAATAGACTAACATTATCTAAAAGAAACAAATAAACTAAACACACTATTTAGGCTCAAAACACCAGAAATATGCTAAATTAGCCTTACTGGCCAATTACAAAATATCGAAACATACCAAATATTGAATGCAAACAAGAGTTTACCATTAGCAACAAGGACCTCGAACATGCTGTAGTAACATGATATCCCCAAGCTCACAAGTAGCGGAAAATTAAATGAAGTGAATGCAATAAAAGTCCTAACTGCTATCTCATTCCTTATCTCTTGCAATAACAATTAATAATGCTGAATAAGAACAAAGGCCAAAGAAGCTCTGGTTTTACAATTGAGAGAAGAACATCGGAGTTTTCTCACCCTGAAGTAGTAAAATAAGGCAGTAGTATAAGGCGATGAGAAGTACCTCATTTGATACTTAGAAGCTTTTTTCATTTATATAAAAGTCTGCCCTGTTTGTCGAGATGACCTGCAACAATTACAAAGTTGCAAATTATACTAGATACGTTAATGCCAGGCATTATGGTACCATACATGAGATGCATTAACCAAATCTGCAAGGCAAAGCCTTATGAACCATCTGCATTTCCACTTCATCATAAGAGACTATTTCAACAAATACAAATGACAAAGAAGGTAAACAGCAGTAAGTAGGGCATACCTTGGTTGTTAATATACACTCATGTGCATTTTTTCAAGTTTTGGTTCTGTTTTACCTTGCTTTTCTTGTTACCTTTTGGTTGTGTGGTTATTCCTTTAACCTTCCCATTAAATTAGACTTAAATTCTTTTTATCATAGTGTATAGTATAGAGCTTGAGGACAAGCAATGATTTATGTTTTGGGGGCCAAGCCACGATTTTATCCCTACTGAACAAGGTGACTTCTCTATTTAGTTGAAAAAATTATACTAATTAAAAGCTGTAATATTCTATGCAGCATAATACAAAAATAAAAAATCCCTCGTCCGTAGACCACAGTTATCTTAGAGCATGATTTTCAGTGTCAGCTACATATATATGCAAGTTCCTATAAATGCCTATACACAAGCTAGTAAAAGTTAACAAAATTTGGCCAGTGTCAAAATTTCGTGAGAATCAGAGTAATCATTGCCTGTGGGTAGTTGAACATCGTACCCTCCAGCGCAACCTGAGAAAAATCAACTACAGAAATGTATAGATATAGATATAGAGTGTGTGAAGGGAAGGGGGATAGAATTATTATATGAGAAAAAAGGCATCATATTGTTGATCGTATCATGTTATTACTATTTAATAAGATCACGAAAGCTATGAAGAAAAAAGTAGCAATCATCGCCATTTTCAGGAGCAACAAGGTACCTTTTTCAGGAGACATAAAGAAACGTGTGTTGAAAGAGAACCTTCACGAGCTTCATCTACCATGATCACACTGCATGGCCAAGAGTGAAGGTTGACAGCACAAGTTACACTGATCTCATTCAGTTAGAAATATAAGAGAAGGGATATGCACGTGACTAGCCAACCCAGGTCTACGATCTATTATAATTTGCATATAGCAGCAATTTTTGGCTCCCCATGTACATGTAATGTAAGCAACACTTGCAACTATAATTAGTAGGAGTATGATCTAAGCATCTCGTAGAGATTGTCTCACCTGTTACCACATCACCAGTTAAAATTTACTCTAGCATAAACCAACATCAAAAAGGTCAAGCCAAACATTTGCATATCAGTTTTACAACTGAATCTTCAAATAAATGTGAGAAGATTTTGGGGTAGGGGGGAGCAAATATAAAAATGCAATTATTAACTGAAACAAATTTTTTAACATTCTTAACCAAATTCCCTGTAGGTCCATGTAGCACTAAGTTCCTCCAATTGACCCAAGAAGCACTAGAATAGATAATTCTATTGAAAATGCAACTCAGACGTAATCTGGAACGTAGGAATATGGTAGTGAAAAATGAAATAAAAAGCAAGAGATAGAAGGCTGTGAAACAATAACAGAACCTTCCTTCTCTTGTGATAAACAGATTCAAGAGCTGAACGTAGCATAGATAATTGAGAAGAGTTCTGTGCTGCTTCACTTGCCAAAGTACCAGCAATATCCTGGCAGAAAAGTGCAGTATGATATCTCTATACAGAAAATAGCAAAAGTGGAATTAAGACACAAAACTAACAACACAATACGTAGTAAATAACAGTTGGTAAACTCTGCCTCTATTTGATAGAAAAAAGATGGTAAAAGATATAGTATAACTTTATGCAATACACCTAATTACTGGTAAGCTTGAACCACCCATTACTACACAAAGATGCAAGAGTAAAGTAAAGAGAGCCATAAGTTCTGGCTGCTGATGCTTTCAGTTAAGAATACTATTATACTTTTATAATTAAAAAATCAAGCAATGGAATTTCTATCATTTTCCTCTTATAAACATGTAAATTAAGCATCTGACTTTTGAACGTAAAATCCACTAAAATCAATCCCAATTGTATTAAATTACCAACAGAATTCAAAATATTTTTACAAACAATTCATCTATGAAACTCTCACTGACCAAGTAATGCAAGTATACAATGAATAGATTCAAGACACCTTTTCGTCCAAAATGCAGTAGAGATGCTGATGAACCTCCTCCTTTGTCACTCTTCACATGGCGGGACGTTCAGGGGCTTTTCAGAACACAGGATTACTGCCAAAAACAAATTAAACGTACACCTTCAAAATAACGCAAGAATTGGTACAAAATAGTAGTGAAAAAGGATGTTCTGCCAGTTGGCAAGGAAATGAGAAAAAAATGTGAAAATCAAGCCAAAAGGCAGAACACTCACCAAGTCATCTTGATATCAATCATTCTTCTTGCCCGTCTCTTCATTTCTGATATCAAAAAATGTCAGCGTAACTGGAATCAAGATTCAAGATATATGATAAAGATCAAGATATCTTTAGTCATATTTTTCAGTTTATAATTTTTGTCACTTTGACTTTACTTCATTAATAAACAAATCTGTGTAACTAAGAAAATAAAAGGAATTCGTACTATATCAGCATAAGTACTACACATGAACTGTTAGCTCTTTTTTGCATAAGAGATCCACCACTGTCCTGCCTACGCCACCAGTAGCTCCAACCACCAAAACTATCACAGAAGGTTGGAGAAAGATGACATACTTTACACAGGTTACGATTGGCTTCCTTCTGACCATGAACACTGATTGTATAAAATTAAACATTTAATTATTTAACTATTTATATATAATAAACAATCACAGTAATACATTGCGATTGTAGGAAGACAACTTAATATTTGAATTTGCATTACACACGAATTTTGTAAGAAACAAAGTGACTTCGCTGCAGCAGCAACATATGTATTTTGCAGTCGGACATACACGATTTTTTTCTCCAACCCTGCAAAAAAGGTCGAATTTATAAAGTAGTAATTGAGTATTTACAGTATCGTAAATATAATTGAAATCAACAGTAGTAATTTTAGGGTTATGAAACAAATACTTTTGTCCAAGTAACTAATGGATTAAGAAAATATATTAGACAACAGTTTACTGTAAATTACCTTCCCGCTGATTCTTCCAAAGGTGATGATCGTGTAAGCAGTTTACAACCAATAAATTAAACAATACATCCTGCAAAATTACACAAGTTGGCACATGATTTTGAACAATATGTTGCGCAAAGAAAGAAAATAACAACAGAAAACTAAGGAACTTAAAATTTAACTTCTTCCTGTGCTCTGCTAAGTTGTCAAGAGCAGATCCATATAAAAATCCTATTGAAGAACTCCATATCCAGTGAATTGTTGAAGATCTCGTGCCATATGAAGTCTCTGAATCGTCCAACACACAACATTACACGCCAGGAAGCAGGAGATGAACAGAAGACCATTCCAGAAAATGGAGCTGCAAAAAAATTGGTCATAATAAATTCTTCGAACGAAAATCTCTGCCAAGTAACAGAACTACAGAAGAAAATATGATAACAGTGAGGAGAAAGGATAAGCGCGAAAGAAAGGCGATGACACAATTTCTTCTCGCAGGACAAGAACGCCATCATCAATCCCAGTATTATAACTTGAATAGAATATGCGCGAAAGGCAATGACACTCAAGGACGCCGTCAATCCAGTATCTTAACTTGGAGAATTTCCAACGTGTTCTTGAATAGAAAAAGCGTGCGCGATTTTGTTGAGGGGAGCCCAACCAATATGAAACTCCCACTGACATACACAATTCAGTCTCCAACCCTGCATAAAAGGTAGAACTTATAAAGCAGTTATTCAGTATTTACAGTATCGTATATATGATTGCCCCAAGTATACATTAAACACAGAATAAAGATATGTAGATATGTGTGAAATCAACAGTGAATGTTGCACCAGCTGATGAACTTCCTCCTTTTTTATCATGCTTCACAGGGTGGCTCAAGGTTTTCTAGTTTTTACCATGTTGGGATGTTTAGGGCTTCTCAAAACACAGGAATATGCAACAACTATATAGGTTAAAAGATTATAGGAAAAAGAAAAGGGTATTAAATCAATTAAAGGGATTTGACGTTTCATGTTTCAGGGGTATTTGAATTACAGTAAACACGCTTGGAATACACCTTTTAGGAAGGAGGCGATAAAAAGTTCAAGAAATTTTAGGGTAAGGAAACAAGTGTTTTTTTCCAAGTAGCCAATGTCTTGAGAAAACAACACCAGATTACAATAAATTACCTTCCCGCTGATTCTTCCTTGGACTTCCAAAGTTTAAAAACTAATTGGAGGTGATGATCGTGTAAGCAGTTTACTACCAACAAATGAAATAGTACCCTGCAAAATAACACAAGTTAGCATATGGATTTTGAACATTATTTTACGGAAAGAAAGAAATTAACAACTGAAAAACTAAGGCACTTAAATTTAACTTCTTCACAATGATTGTGGACAGAAACCGTCAAGTTCAGATCCATATAAAAATCGTATCGAAGAACCTCTACAGTAAATTGTTAATCGTCCAAGGCTCCAAGCGATAACATTACACGCTAGGAAATAAGCTTGTTTGAAAAATTAAGAAGCGTCATTCCAGAAAAGGGATTTTGCATGATCAGTCATTATAAACCCTATGAAAACAGATTAAACGAAATTAAAATCTAAAAGTTGAAACAACTCGTGCAATACACAACTCCAGGCCATATTCAATCAAAATTATTACCAAGGAACAAAAAAAGGAGAAGAAGAATACGCGCGAAAGGCAATGACACTCAAGGAAGCCGTCAATCCCAGTTTTTTAAGAGAATTTCCAACATGTTCTTGAATAGAAAGCGCGGGCGCGATTTTGTTACGTATCTGTATATGAAAGGCCCAATCGATTTATGCAATCCAAAATATTTAGGGCCTCATCAATATACATAGACCAAGGTCACGGTTATATGCACCACCTTAATTAGTAAGTACACCTCTCAAAATATTTTTTTTTAAAAAATATTATACATAAAAAGACTATATTAACCTTTATTAATTTAAAGGAGATGTAACTCCATTCAAAACTCTAAATTATACACCCCATCATCCTTGGATTCGCCGGTGAGTTAACCATCAATCGCCGCCGACTCAAACCTCCAAGTAACCACAAGGTTGACACAACATATTTTTTACAAGTGTTAAAAATATAGGAAAAAGTCAAAATATTTTGGAAAAGATTTTTGAAAAAATAAAATGAAAATCAAATAAAATCGAAAAACCAGATTCAAGAAAAAGCAAATATTTCAGAATTTTTTTCCGAAAAAGAACAAGATTTTCGAAATTATTTTTTTAAAAAGAACAATTTTTTCGAAAAAAAAAGTTGAAATATGTAGATCGGGAAAAAAATTCGAATAAAAATAAATAATTAGAAATTTCTTTTCGAGAATAACCAAAGAATTCGAAAAATATAGGAAAAAGTACAGAAAATTCCAAATTTTAAACCAACTCTATTGAAAGCGAGGAAGATTTGTCAAAAAAGGAAATAGAAAAGGGAGGAGAAATTCCAAAAAAAAAAAGAGAAGAACCTGGTTCGTACGGATCGGGGCAGGCACGACGAGTTGATGGGGCTACATGCGGCGGTGTCTGCAGTGGGAGGCGGCAGGCGGTGATGTCGCGGTGCGGGAGGAAAAGAAGAGGGAAGTAGGCGTTGCAGCTAGGTAGGATGGGCTTTCGTAGAGAGGAGCGGCGGGGGCGCGGTGGTATTCTCAAGGGAGGAAGACGCACGTACGCTGCCGGAGGGAAGGGGAGATAAACAATAAGGTTTTGGAAGGGTAAAAAAGATTTTTCGGGGGAGGGTGTACTAATTTTTAGAGCGGTGTTCTCATCTGAGCGGTGTACTTACTAATTGAGGCGGTGCATATAACCGTGGCCATAGACCAATGACAAACGCGTTTTTAGCCCGTAATTTTGTAAGATGGATTTGCCAGCCCATTAGGGCACGTTTCTTGAATATATTACCGTTGCATATTGACACCCCATTTTTTCACCGTTGCCTTCTTCTTTAATTATTTTACCTTTGACAGCTATATTTTTTATTTATTTTACCGTTAACAGCCTGTTTCTTGGATAAAAGACCGTTGCCAGCACATTTCTTGGATGAATTAAATTATGGCCACGGTTATTAGCAACCCCTTTTTAAGAAATGCACCCCCTTTTACAATTAATCACATACACCCGGCTGAAAATTTCAAAAATATTACATAATTTCGAAACAAGTTTACGAAATATATATGTATTCTCGAAAATTATTTTCGAAATATTTCAGGAACCTACTGTAAAGAAATATCAGCAAACTTTTTCGAAAATATTAAAAAGTTTCATAAATATTTTGTCGAAATTTATGTATAATTTCAAAAATTGTCACCGAATTTTTTAAGTAACCTACTATAATCAAATTTCGGCTTAAAGTTTCGAAGATACTATAAAATTTCGGTATATATTTTTTAAATATATATGCTTTTTCGAAAATTATTTTCAAAATATTTCCAGGACCCTACTTTAAGAGAAATATCGGCAAACTTTCTCGAAAATATTAAAAAGCTTCATAAATATTTTGTCGAAATTTATATATAATTACGAAAATTATCACCGAATTTTTTAGAATAAAGAAAATGAGTGGTGAACTAATATGGGTGGTGTATTAATCCTAAGAGTGGTGAACTAATCGGGGGTGCTAATAACCTGTGCCTTAAATTATTTGTCGCCAGCTTTTGGGCACCTCTCTAGGCCCAATAGTAATCATTTAATTTAGAAAAACTTTTTATAGCCCAATTAATTAAGCCCATATGAATTTGGCCCACAAATAACACATCGGTAAATTTGAAATTAAAGTCATACGGTGATTTTATTTAAGTAAATTACTCTAACGTCCTAATTGGTACTATAAATTAGTCATAGGTCCACGTCCTAAAAATAAATAGTAATAGATAAATACTAATAGGTCCAATGGCCTGTAGGTGGAAAACCCCCTTGCTTCTCTCTCTCTTCCTTTTTTTTCACTTTTTTTTCCTTTTTTTACCAATTTGCAGATTAATTTTATTAGTCAAATTGTTTATAAATTATTTTAAATTTCTGCTTATTTTTTTGCCCATTTATTTGTGCCAATTAAATTTGCATTTCTTTTAAATTGTTTAATATCAAAATTAAGAGAGTTATAAGCTTCATATATAAAAATTAAAAAAATCAAAATTCATATAAAAAATAGAATATTACAGAAATTTATATATCAAAATTGAAAAAATGTAAAAAATTTACGTATCTAAAACATACAATTACAATCTAAAAATTTACATATCATCGTCTTTTATTACGACATGAACATGTTCATCAGTTTTGATGAACGTGTTCATCAAACACATGAACATGTTTATCTGCGATTTCAGACTCTCACCCTAAAAAATTTACAAACCCAGATTTTCATAAAATTGATCTCAAATCTGCAATTTAAAAAAATTCAGAATCTTCAAATCTGCAATTTTAAAAAACACAGATCTCCAAAATCAACAGATTTCATCAAAATTCATCAAATCCAAAAACCCAACCCAGAATCAAGAAACAATCACAAATCAACAGATTCATTCTCATCATCATTAAAATCAGCAAACCCAGAAATTAGCACCAAAATTAGCAACCAAAATCAACACTACAGAAATTAGCAAACCCAGAAATTAGCACCAAAATCAACCACATCTGAACATATCTTGAACAAATCTTGAACCAAATTTCAAAAGATATCTTTTAGTCTTGAATCAGATTCCAAAAAAAAAAATCATAAAGAATTGATTAAAATCAAGAAAGATAAATGGGCTGGGCTGAAAACAACAGGGCACCGCCTCCACACTGGGAGTGTCATCTGGTGGGAGAGGGTGGCTCATGGCGGCGGCGGCGCACAAAAACCCAGACGGCGGCGCGTCCATGGGAGAGAGGTAAGGGGGCCGCGGCAGCGGCAAAGCTGTTGGGGAGGAGGAGGGGGGCCGCGGCAGGGGCAAAGCTGTGGGGGGGAGGAGGGGGGCTGCGGCCATGGGAGTGAGGCCGTTCGCCGTTCGTCCTGGGAGTGGCGACGCGGAGGCGCTGCGGTGGGGAGGGGATCCGGCGGCGGTGGTGTTCCTTGTTTTTGGGCTTCGTGGGGATCCGCCTGGATTTTGAAAATGGAGTGGGGCTGATTTTAGAGAGAAGTTAGAAAGAGAGGTGCGGAGAGAAATGAGAGACTTAAGGGGGGCGGCTAATTTGATTTAATGGGGAAAGGTGTAGTTTAGGATTTTTGCTTGGGGTTTTTGGATGTAGGAGTAATTTTTTTTTTTTTGTATGGACGTATGAGCAAGTGGGAGGGGTGTATGGACCTCTGAGTTATTATCTCATTTTATTTTTAGTTGGTTTTAATGTTAATAATAATCTTCTATTACTAATAATAAAGGGCCTTAAGTTGAGAATTACGGGTTATCAGGTATACACGTGTTGGAGGGTTGGAGCTTCTTAGATAGTATGTGTTACACCTATCCTCACGTGTTTTTGTCACACCTATCCTCACCGCCGCACAAGTTTGTTTTCCCCGCCGCTATCATATGCCTCCAAAATTCTTGGTACCCACCGCCAACAGCCGCGCAGCCTCTGCTGGCCACACCGCCACGATCATCGCCACACTGCCACGCCGCCTGCCTCCACATCCCCCTCCCTCGAAATTTCTACCAGTTCCCCAAACGTACGCAGCACCCACGCACCGAAATTGAGGGTTTCTTCAAAGGTAATTAATTTGTTGTAATTTATACCTATTTCACTGGAAAAAATTCAATTTGATGGGTTTGAGTTTATACACCGTGGATTTTTTTGGAGATATTGTTTCGAATTTCAGGTCCTCTGAGTAATAGATCTCATTTTCTTCACCTTGAAATTTCAATTTTTGGTGGTACTGTATGCTTCTGTGCCCCAAATCAATACTTCATTCACATTTGATGCATCTTTTTATAATTTCATAAATTCTTCCTCCGACCTTTTTAGGTAAAGTTTTTTTGGTTAGGAAAAGTCAAATCTTTTGGGCTCAAGTTCAGATTTTGCTTACTGGTCTGATTTTTTTATTTTCTGGGTTTTACTCATTTTCTTGCAATCTGATAATCTTTTTCTTTATCTTTCTGTTGGTATAATGTTCAAGACATGATTTTTCGTTATTTAGAAAGATTGCCCAAAAGCTATTACTTTTTTTTTTAGCAATATTTGAGCTTGAATTTGTGTTAATTACATGTAATTTGTGATTCTTGCAGATCTCTGAAGAAACAATAGAGCTTGATCTTCTTGAATTCCTTCTAGCAGGTCTCTGGCTCAACTTAAGTTCAGAGTTTGTTTTCTGTGATGTGATTGTGATATTTTCCAGTTTGTTATACTTCGTACTATACTTTGACTACACATACAGGTCCATGTGTGCTGGTTTCTTTAACTTTGATTATTAGGGTATTTAATCCACTTAACTTTGATTATTAGGGTATTTAATGGCAAGAAACTAGAGCGAGATGTCATAAATTTCCTTCCTCAATTGTAGATCAGAACATTTGTTCATATATATCGGAAAAAATTTGATCATCACACAATGTAATAAAAAGATCTCCCCTTTTTACTTTTTCACAAAATCATCCATTATGTTTGTTCATTTTTATTCTAAGTTTAGTAACCAGTTCTAATCAAGGACTTGAATTAATTTAGTTAATGTTAAGGGTACTGGCTACAGAATGAGTGATGTTACTGACGTACTACACATACACAATTAACAATGTCAAGTAAAATATGACGTCTATTTTTCCATTTCATTTATAATTCTTAGCAATTATTTTTCAATCGGTATTTTGTTATTATTTATATATAATTTTTTTTTCATATGTATTTCGTAGTTGTCACCTGTGGCTCCATGATAAGTATGTAATAAAATTGGAGAGAGCAATCTCGATTAGGCTTTCTTTTTTTTTTTTTTAATTGGTTGTACATGCTACATGTGCTTCACATTTAAATAATATTTTTTTTTATTAACGTATAATTGTAGGATTCCATTTTTTGATATCGACTACCTATGATAATTATTTATCTTTTATATTTACTTTTGAGGGGTGAATTAAATTAATAATATTCATTTGAAAGTAGAGCATGATGAAGTTTTTATGTCTTTACAAATTTGCTATCGATTTGAATTTTGAGTTTACATTTCATCAAAAAAATACCAACTTCTTTTACAAATTTACTGATAACGTGCAATGCACGTGTTAAAAATCTAGTAAACAAAAAAAATTGTACTATTTTCCAATAGATTTTTTTTTTCAATTCATTATTATTCCTTCCGTCCCAAAGAAACGTACACCCCTAGCCGGGCACACAAAATAAGAAAATTTACTTTATTGGTATTATTTAAATCAATTATAATGATATTGTGAGAGTGTAAGTTTTGAGTGTTTTGACATTTTAGGAAACGTGCACGTTTCTTTTAGGCGTCCCAAAAAGGAAAATGTGCACGCTTTTATGGGACGGATGGAGTATTTGTTAATGTTTTTTTTCAAATATTCGTTTCTTAATTTAGCAAAAGATTTTAATTTTTTTCAAAGATTAAGATTTTTATTTTTATTATTATTTGTTAATATTTATTCTAAGGATTTTTTTAAAAAAATTTTCAAAGATTTTTTCTCCTACTTGTTAATATTTATTTCAATTTTTTTTTCTCAATTCATAATATTTTTTTTCCAAAAATTTATTTCTCAATTTGACAATAATTTTTATAAAAAAAAATCAAATGATTTCTATATTTGGACCGGTTTTTTCTATTTAAACATAGAAGTCATGTGACTTTTTATTTAAAAAACGTATTCCACACGTCCTATTTGAACATTTATAAAAAAATGTTATCTTAAATTTATTTCTAACATTTCTACAAATGATAATATATATTTTTTTTATATCTTTACCTCTCAAGCATTTCAATATTACAACTAGAGTTATTATTTCTCACACATTAAAATCAATTACGTCTCCTTTAATTTATATAAATAGTACTACTTTACCATTTAACTCTAATAAAAAAATAATTTTATCACCTTAAATAATAAATAATTTATTTTTTAAAACTCGTGCAAAAAGTAAATATTCTGTATTTTCTAGGAAAAGTGAAGAAGAAGCCGAATATTAGAAGCCCAGTAGTCCAATCATACAGACCATGGCCCAAATTCTGTTTTAAAAATGTTAAAGCCCAACTGCCAGGTTCTCCGAGCCCAAACCACAACCGAGACGCCGTCGTTTGCTGATGATATGATGCTGGAGACATAGCTCCCAGGTAGAGAAGGAATCTCAGAAAGTTGAAGCACTCAGGTAAATAATCTCACCACATTATTTTTTCCGGGCTCAATTATGTGCTGTATTTTCGGGCAAATCGCTTATCTTATGGATTATCTGTTTTTTTTTCTTTCCACGACGGCAATTTTCTCTACATTTTTAGTAATTTTTTTACGAAGATGACATGAATTTCATTCTACGTTGAATACGATGAGCAATATGTTACTCTTTGATGGTTATATTATGAAATAGTGTCTTGCTTTGCCTAAAAGTTCCTTCCTCGTATTGATGGTGATCACTGTTGTTTCCTTTGGATCAATCTATTTAGGCATTGCTTTATATAATTATTATAAACTCAATTAGGTTTTCGTTTAACGGCAAGATAACTTTTTAATTTGAAACTGGAAATGTATCGGAAGAAATGTATGGAATAGATTTGTTTAGATCTTTTATAGAGAACTTTATTGGTGAGGAGAATTGTTGGGGTTCTGAATCCGTTTTATATATCTTATTGTTAGATTAATTTCGTTTTTCGATCAGATGCACAATCACTCCGTTTCCTTTATGCAATTGCCAACAAAAGAAATTTTCTTTTTTTTTTATAGGAAAATAAGTATATTAAGTATCAACAGCAGGCACTGAGTATAAGTAATACTCTAGCCTGGGCAGAGAGTTTTACCAACAAGAAACATTTATTGAGAGTTTTATTGATGTGGCCAGCAAATTAACGCTGTATTGTCTGTTTTATAGTTGGGCATAATTGATCATTTCTTTAAAGTAGTGATTTTCTAATTAATCTAACACTTATCTATTTTGGTTAATGATGAGTTTGATGTACTTATATGGTATAGCAGGGAAATGATAGGGGGTGCTCGAGTTGGACTGAAGGGATGGCAGCAGGCTGCCGTTGCAGTTGGATCAGCCGTTGGAGCATTGTTGGATCCACGAAGAGCAGATTTGATAGCTGCTCTAGGAGAGACTACTGGAAAGCCTGCATTTGAAAGAGTGCTCGAGAGGATGAAGAGGAGTCCAGAAAGCAGAGTGAGCTTTTGTTTATTCTACAGTTTTTTATTTGTTAGCATGCTAGTAACATGGAAGTGTTGCATAATATCCTCTCAAGATTATAACTTTTGTCTTTCAACTGCCATTTTCTGATGTGTGCTCAGTGCATAATATGCATGTTCCTACTCATCTCAGGGTGATGAATAAGTTTGATGTTATAAATCTGATTGAGTAATTGATGATACGAGCAACAAACAGATTGGTCGTAATGCGCTAGATGTGCGGTAACTAATTCTCTTATTTTTTCAAGCTCATCGAAAAACATTGTTATTCATTTTATCTATCATTCACAGGCTATGCTAGTGGAACGTCCTCGTGTTATCTCTGATAATGTAGGTCATGCATGGGACCTACCACCGAACACATTCGGTGCTGCATATGCAAATTTTATGGGATCAAGAAATTTCTTCCCCGATGATAGACCACCTGTCCGGTTCATGGAGACGGAAGAAATAGCTTATGTGGCAACGCGTGCACGTGAGGTTCATGACTTTTGGCATACCTTGTTTGGGCTGCCCACTAATTTGATTGGTGAATCAGCACTCAAAGTAATAGAATTTGAGCAGATGTTTCTCCCTATGTGTGCCCTGTCAGTTGTTGGTGGAACTGCAAGATTCACCGGAAAGCAGAGGAAATTATTCTACCAACATTACTTCCCTTGGGCCCTACAGGCTGGTGTGAAATGCAGCGACTTGATGTGTATATATTATGAGCGCCATTTTAGTGAGGATCTGGAAGATGTTCGTCGAAGATGGGGGATCATTCCTGCTCCTCCCCCTCCCCCTCAACAATATGCAGACTGAAATCGATCAATGTATGTTGAGATCAAAGAATGTAGCCATCGACTTTTCTTGCTTGCAATCATTATAGTATAAAAGGAATTGTTGAGATGACTCTTGATTTTTTTATTCTAATTTTGCTGTTGGGCTGGGATAAGGGTATGGAGTCTCTCCTGATTGTAGATAATGATAGTATCATGATAATACTACTCTGTTGAAGTATAAAGGGGAAAGGGTCAAATTTGCCCTTTATCCTATCTCGTAGGTACAAATGAGCCCTTCATCTTCTTCCTCGTTCATTCAAATCCTCATTCAAGTTTGAAAGAAACGGTGTTAGAAATGATTAGCAGAAATTAATGAACTTGTTCCTGTTTGGGAGGAGAATTATGATGCGCAAAAGAAACTTACTGCGACAGTTTCTTTTCTCTCTCCGGCTAATCTCTCAATGGATGCAAAACGTTGGCTGGGGGATGGAATTGCATGTTTTTTAGAAATTAGTTTGGGGTTTCCGGAGGGTGATCTTGACAATGTTTATGAAATGCACCACATGTGTTTTATGCATTGGTTTGCAGGGAAAATAAAGATAAATGAGGTATTGCTTAGCGGAATATTTGATATGGGCAAAGGATTATCAATCACCCAAAGTCACTTGAATACAAATTGAAAATAGATAAATCCTATGCCTGCAAGTTTTAAAAAGAAAAACCTAAACAAGACTGCAGAAAAAATTTGCTCCTTATCAGATGTTATGTCCTTTAAAAGAAAATTATCAGCCATTACAGCCAATTGTGACATCTCCACCAACGGTAACAAGACTGCTCAGAACTGTCTCCTCCGAGCAGGGATTCTAGTCATGAAGGAATCGAGTTTATACACCATTTCTTGCACACTTGACAGAAGTGTTTATATGTATAGCTTTTGGAATATGATAATGGCTTATTTGTTCTAAATAAAAAAGAAAAAGGGTTTGGTTTGTAAAAAAGTTATGGGTTTACTCGGCATATATAGATTATCTGTTTTCTTTATTTTACTTATTGTAGACCACTATAATGAGCTGGTCCTTGTACTGAATGATGCTTGTTTTCTACCCAAATTGTCTTTCAATGGCAAAGGAGTGCAAAAGGAAGTTGGATATGAATAATCAAGTAGATATACCATACACGTAAAAATTGGCATTCATTTCAATGACAAACGTTGATCAATTTTTCTGATATTTTCTTTTTCTTCTGATATGTTCTAATCTTTACTTTATCCTGTATATATAGGGGCAGGGTTTGGCTACAAGTGATAATTACCTGAAGAATATTAAGCAAAAGTCTGGTAACGGTCAACTGGAATGAATGTCTCACGTATGTACTTGTATCTTTAATATACGCTGCTGTTGGAAAATTGTGTTTTACTTTTATCCTTTATATATGCTGTTAGGAAATTGTGTATTTCTTTGGAGATGTCACAGCGAATTTAAATTATTATATATTTGATAGGAAGTGGTTAAAGGAGAGATTTGCTGGGAGAAAGGTAAATGTTGATGGAATATGCAAATATTTTCCTGTACACCATGAGACTTCAATTTAGCAGCACTTGTTTATGTGATATATTTGTACCTTCCTTCCTGAATTTCTTTCCTTTACCCAGAAATTTATCAACCCGGCTGATGATCCTGTGTACAGGTGGCAAACACCAACACAGGCTTAAAGCCGTGGGGTTTATTGAAGATGGTTGGAATTTCAGAATCATCATCATTGTGTGTGAGCTTTCTCTCAAAACCCTTCTCCAAATTTTCACTGTTCCATCGGAACAACACATATATATAGACCTGTCTTTTTAGTTGATCACGATCGCATACAAGCGCCCTTCGTGGGCAACAAATGAATTGACGCATTCCGAAATTTTCCACACTCTACTGTTTTATCATTAAGAACTGAAATTCGTATCTTGATTGTGTAAATTCTGAATAATTGATTGGGTGTGGATTGAACTCCGAAAATGATAGAATAAGACTATAACTATAAGTTGAGTTTGGTTGGGCAAAATAAGTTGTTGAATCACATCTTTATTTTGGACGAAAGCATGTGAAATCATCAGGGTTGTTCCTTTTAACTATATGGAATGCAAACATGACTTTGTAGTTGAATTATTTAGCAGCATTGACTAACAAGATCTTTTTTCAGGTTAACTCTGCAAGCAAGGACTTTAGGTTGCCAAAGTTGTTCAGTGAAATGATGTGAAAGGAAGGGTTGAAAGAAGTTTTTCAACAGATTTTGTTAAAACCCAATGCATTCATAATATTTTTACGTCCTTTTCTTTTTTCAGAAGACATACACTGTCTAAATTAACAACTTTTTTGTAGGCTTTCAGATGTGGTAACTCAAAAAAGCGGATGAAAAATCTATAGCCCTTCTTCAATTGCAGGACATTTTATTTTCCACTCAACAAGCATGGCAATACTTAGTTTCATATGCTGCACTTTCAACCTCTTTTTTCAGTTAATATAACACTATATGTTTCATCAATGAGTATATCCACCTTTGGTTAATCATGCCTAAGGAATTTCTATGACTACTGGATAGTACTAATAATATTAATAATAATAATAATAAATAAACAAACAAAAAAAATTTTGCATACAAAAAGTAAAATGGTAAATATTTATGTATACAAATTATATTCACCCCTCCAAAAGTATTAAAATGTTAATGCTCAAATTATGTTTCATCTCACCGTGCATTTGTCTCAGACAAATGTGCCTCATTTTTGGAATGTTAAAAAAAATGTTTGAGGTGTGCGTGGCGTGGACTCATTTATCACATGGGTCAATGTAGCTAACAATTTTGGAGTGTAATTAGACTATAAAAATTCTTTTGGGTCCGATTATTGGCACCCACAATATTAAGAAATACACGATGAACTACCCACTATGTCCATATTAAAACCTTAACTCCTCCAAACGGCCGCCCCTCGCCTGCCCCACCCCCACTTTCAGTCATTCTTCATTCACAGTTTGATTTTTTGAGTTTTATCAATTGGGCATGAAAGATGGTAAATCTATTAATTTAAAGTCTGAAAGATTTTTTCTATCGATTCAATGCCTGAAAGATAGAAAACTATCGATTCAGGGCCTGAAAGATAGAAAACTATCAATTCGAGGCTTATAAATTTTAAGGTCGTGTTTGACACTAAAACCCTAAACCCTGAACACTAAATCCTAAACGATGAACTCTAAACCTTGAACCATGAACCATAAACCCCTCTGAACCTTAAACCCTAAAAAAAAAAATGAGAACATGAAATAAGGATATGAAATATAAGTGTCAAACATGGCCTTAAAATGTGTGAGCCTCAAATTGATAGTTTTTATCTTTTAGACCCTGGATCGATAGTTTTCTATCTTTCAAGTCTTAGATTGATAGATTTACCATCTTTCAGGTCCTGAATTGACATTTTTCCTTGACTTTATTACTAGAATTCTATTCAACCGATAAAATTTATAATTAATCATTATACATATTCTTTTGTAACATAATTTTTTTTAATTGGCGGGTAAATGTTAATCATATGTTAAATAAATATAGATATTTCAATAATCATATTTTGAGGAAATTTTATTTTTTACTAGTGTCGTATAAAATATTTGTAAGTAGTTTATACACATTGGATATCAAGCCCTATCTCAACGCACATTACACGCATACAAATAAATTAAGAGTTGGTAAACTGTGAAAATTATTCACCGTTAAATTGATTTTTTTTTATAGACACTCTTTAGTAATATAAGTCACATTTTTCATTTTTATGAATAATATTTTTTATAGTAAAAAATCACACCATTTACAGTAAAAAGTCACACTCTTAATCAATTTTACCGTGAAACTTGTTCACTCTATACATTGTCATAAATTTGTTGTTAAATTGGACTCCATAAGGAAATACATATTGATTTCATATCGACACTTTATTATAATATTAACATTAAAACCGACGAAATTTGATTTGAATACATCTTTGGAATGTGAAAAAGAAAAAAGATTTTCTGTAGATAAATACACATAAAAATAAAATCACCACACGACTTTATTTCCAAATTTACGAAGGTGCTATTTGTGGGCCAAATGTATATGGGCTTAATTAATTGGGCTATAAAATATCTTTTTAAATTAAATGATTATTATTGGGCCAAAGGCGCCCAAAAGCTGGCTACAGATATAAATTTAAGAAATGTGCTGGCAAACGGTGTTTTATCCAAGAAACGTGCTAAAAATGGGTTGTCGTTAAATAAATTAAATAATTAAAAAATATAGCTGTCAAACGGTTAAAAAATGGGTGTCAATATGAAACGGTAATATATTCAAGAAACGTGCCCTAATGGGCTGGCAAATCCATTTTACAAAATTACGGGCTAAAAACACGTTTGTCATTGGTCTATATATATTGATGAGGCCCTAAATATTTTGGATTGCATAAATTGGTTGGGCCTTACATATACAGATACCTTACAATCCTCACTCAACAAAATCGCGCGCGCGCTTTCTATTCAAGAACATGTTGGAAATTCTCCGAGTTAAAATACTGGGATTGACGGCGACCGTGAATGTCATTGCCTTTCGCGCGTATTCTTCTTCTCCTTTTTTTGTTTCTTGGTAATGACTTTGATTGAATATGTCCTGTAGTTGTGTATTGCATGAGTTGTTTCAACTTTTAGATTTTATTTTCGTTTAATCAGTTTTCTTAGGGTTTATAATGACTGATCATGCAAAATCCCTTTTCTGGAATGGCGCTTCTTAATTTTTTAAACAAGTTTATTTCCTAGCGTATAATGTTATCGGTTGGACGATTAACAATTTACTGGATATGGAGTTCTTCGATACGATTTTTATATGGATCTGGACTTTTCTGTCCACAAGGACCACAATCATTATGAAGAAGTTAAATTTAAGTGCCTTAGTTTTTCAGTTGTTAATTTCTTTCTTTGCGTAAAATAATGTTCAAAATCCATATGCCAACTTGTGTTATTTTGCAGGGTACTGTTTCATTTGTTACTGGTAAACTGCTAACACGATCATCATCTCCAATTAGTTTTTAAACTTTGGAACTCCAAGGAAGAATCAGCGGGAAGGTAATTTAATGTAATCTGGTGTCTATTTGTTTTCACAAGACATTGGCTACTTGGAAAAAAACACTTGTTTCATAACCCTAAAATTACTTGAACTTTTCATCGCCTCCTTCCTAAAAGGTGTATTCCAAACATCAAATCCCTTCAATTGATTTAATACCCCTTTTCTTTTTTTACCACTTGGGGCAATCATATTTACGATACTGTAAATACTGACTGCTTTATAAGTTCTACCTTTTTTGCAGGGTTGGAGACTGAACAGTGGGAGTTTCATATCTGACTTTGAAATACATGCATCGCTGCTGCAGCACAATGGCTCTGTTGCATACAAACCTTGTATGTATATGCAAATGCAAATATTCAATTGACTTTCTACGACCACAATACATCATTGTTATTGTTTATTATATATAAATAGGTAAATGTTAAATCTTTTAAAATCAGTGCCCATGGGCCAGAAAGAAGCCAATCATAACCTGTGCAGAGCATGTTAACTTTCTCCCAGAATTCCTAATAGTGTACCTATTTGACTATGTCAACTTTTTATCAGTTTTTTATTTTCATTTGATGCTTCATTGCACACAATTATTATCTCATTTTAATAAGAATCATTAGGAAATAATATTTAAGTGCCTTAATGTTTGAAATCCATATACCTTCTTATTTTGCACCCTGTTTCAATTTGTGGCTGTAAGTTACAGAAATCATCTCCATATCCCTTTGTTTGCAAATTCCAGTCATTTATTTATCAAAAAAAAAAAGTTATGTTCCAAACCTTGGGAGTCTATCGAGGTCACAGATGCTGAAAGGGAAGGTTGTGGGATGTAGGTATTAACGGCCCTCCTCTGCTTCCAAGGTCCAGTGCTTGTTCCCTTCTTAATTATTTTGGATATGATTTTATTTGCTATTTGATCTGATAAGTCATCTATATTTTAAGTTTTTCAGAAATTCATGGTTCCTCACCTTGCAAAGTAGTGAAAACAATGGAGACCTCTGGGATAGTTTTGGTGGTTGGAGCTACTGGTGGTGTAGGCAGGAGAGTGGTGGATCTCTTATGCAAAAAAGGGCTAACAGTTCATGCATTGCTACTTTATCCTCATCATCTCCATATCCGTTGATAAATTCTCTCTTTTATCGTTGGAACTCCAAAGAAGAAACAGCGAAAGGTAATTTATTGTTTTCTGTTGTATGACATATTTTCTTAACACATTGGTTACTTGGGTAAAAAAACATGTTTCAAAACTCTAAAATTACTGTGTCAATATATATATTGTTTCCTTCCTTAAATTAGTATCCCAAATGTGTGTACTGTAATTTAAATACCTCTGGAATATGAAGCATCGAATCCCTTCAAGTGATTCATGACCCCCTTTTTTTTCCTATCAATTTTTAACCTAATAATCCTTTGTTTAAAAAAGCCCTAAACATCCGGACGTGGTAGAAACGTACAACGGACAGCCTTGAGAGCCTTACAGCTCAGAGAAATTTAGTGTTAGCTTGATAGTTTACTCTATTGTCATTGCAAAGTGAAGTACATCAATCTTCTGTTTCATATTTTAATGGATGAATTGCTTGGATTAGCGACTGCCCAGATATTGATCAGGCTTTTATGATCCCACCGCCTTAACATGGTTTACCTTTATCATACTGGTGAACGCAGCATGTTGATCTGTTTGAGGTCTTACTTACTGTACCGTTTCCTCTCCCCACTTATTTTTTGCTCATTTGTATCTTACATGTTTGTCATGTGCCAAGGCATTCTTACATACACGCCTCGATTGGTCCCGGAGGGTTTTCTAGGTCATAATTGCTATCCAACTCATCATCTTGTTTTGTTGTATGCCAATATGTGGCTCTTTAGGAACATGAAAGAAACAAAATGACTAGCTTGAGATGAGGTGCGTGAAGCTTGACTGACAAACTACAGAGGCTGTGCCTCTGTCCTTATAACAAAAAGAGGCAGATAAAAGTAATCCTAAAGACAAAAAGCCTCATATATGTCTTTGATCTGCTGCTCAATTGGAAGAGAGGCAAATTATGGGTATCTACATGCAGAAGAAATTAATGAGAGGCTTCTTTTTTTGGTTGAAGGATCTGACCTTCCTCAGGTACTTCTTATGCACAATCTTTGTAACTCTTTCCATTTGCTAGAGTCTTTATTATCCGGCTTTATAGACCTTTTGTTTTCTGTTTTCTGTTTTTTCTTCACAATATCTGAGAAAGATGGTTATATTACATGTTCCCTAGAGTCTAGACATATTTTCTGGTGATGGGATGGTCATTTTTGCCTCATAATAAGTGCACTCCTACCTCTGATTGACTTCCCTCCTCGTAAACTTTCTGAGTTTTCCATGTTTGTCAACTATTTTTGTACTTGGAGAGTACATATCCCAAATAAGTGCTCATTTACATTTGTTCCTCTGCCAAATACAGCACATGTTCTAATCAGTTTTTTTGTAAAACAGTTTTTTTTTTCATTTTGAGTCTTATTTGGCATTAATAATTGACGAACCGAGCTGCTTTATTGTGCAGTCATGATTCTACTTTTGCTCATGCATATGCTTTCTTTAATGCCAGAATATTGTATTTCCTTTAATCTGTTACTGTATTACAGGTCTGTAACACACATAGTTCCAAGTAACCTGGTTTCTTATGCCTGCTAGTTTGCAAGTCTAAATTTCCAATGCTTGGGTCTAGCTGATCTCAGAGTTCTGTGTAACACAGAATCTGTACCTTGTTGTTTGACTGTTTATAATTATTTTAAATCATACTTAATAGAAACTAGGTTAGTTGATGTCTGTGTTAAATGATGCTTTACGGTGGCACTTTAATCCGTCCGTGCAACTTAATCTTCATCGAGAGTGATATATTTCTCTTTATCAGATCATCAAGTCAAGAGTGATGTATAATTCTGAATAATAAGTAATAACAACTGTGTGTATTTTTATATAAAAGAGAACTATCTTGAATAATAAGTAATAACTAGCATAGTTTTCTTGGGTCATATATAAATCTGAGACAGGTCTAATGAATACAGGAAATAATTAAGATTGTTATTATTTCGCAGTTCTATTTCAGGTAGCTTTTTTTTTTTTGCGTCTTCTTTCTAATAAAGACTAAAGGCTACCAAGTGAAATCCCTGCTATTTAAGGCAATTTGTTATGATTCGTCATAGTAGCTGGAATTCAGGTAATTTGTCCTAATTCTTCATGTCACCAACCACATATATTTTCTGCTGACCCAAAACTTGCTTATTGTGTTGCATTGAACTTTTATGCTCATCTGTGGATGCTTTCCTCGGCTTGTCCCAATGTCCTACATTAGTTTCAAATATGCCTATTCTGCTTGCTTTATTTCTGAATTTTCTAAGGTATATATCTCTTGCTAAATTTATTGTTAGTTTCTTTTATGTGTTCGTGGATGCGCCTAAGCACTAACAATTCTATTATTCCTTAATTCTATTATGCCAGAATTTCCTCCTAGTTCAAGTGGTCTGCGTATAATGATTGAATGTACATTTGAGTTTTTTATCTATCTCATTTTGCATTGGGTTCGTTTCTTAATTATTGCCAACAGGATGATGAGGAAGGTGAATCAAATATTCCATCATACTATATTTTATCTGTTACTGTTGTTAAAGTTCTGTCAGCTGGTTACTGTACGGAATGATGCTTGTTTTCTACCCGAATTGATAACTTTTGTTAATTCTTAGTTGCAGTTCGGTTGGCGTTTGTTCTGGTAAAACAGTTTGAAAAGGAAGCTGAAACAGATTTTATGCCATTTTTAATAAATTGTCCCTATTTTCTTAAGCAATATAATGAAGGCTTAATAGGCCTAAGCAAACACTGATGTCTACTTCTGGGAAGCCAAGGTAACTATGGAATATCAAACTTTTGTGTACTCTGTGTGTGTGTGTTGTAAACTCAAGAATTGAATTATAACCTTTTTTGTGTACTCTATCATGTTATTGAATTTTTCAGGCTCAAGAGACTCCCTCGAATTCATGGACATGACTGCAGAATTGATGAAACGGTTTGGTAT
The DNA here is from genome assembly GCA_037126765.1 of Stenogyne calaminthoides. NCBI lineage: Eukaryota > Viridiplantae > Streptophyta > Magnoliopsida > Lamiales > Lamiaceae > Stenogyne > Stenogyne calaminthoides. The sequence continues at coordinate 12,106,181 of JBBCBC010000037.1, read as the reverse complement.
ACATAGAATAAAACACCTGCTATCTGTATAGGACACTCTTGAAATGGTTATTTTCGTTTTTGGTGGTTAAACTATTTCATTATCTTAATCACTTTATATAGTTGAAGTTTATGCAGTAGATGGCTGCTTTTATTTATTTATTTACCTTAATTAGGCTATTAATATAATAGGCATTGTTTATGCGGTTTATCAGTGTTATCATGTTATTTTCCTTAAATTTACAATTATAGAAGATTTTGTTATTGTGCCCTATGCAGTTGTATCAGTGCATTGGATATGCAAGTCCAGGGGATGTTCACCAAGAGGCAGTAATATGTTTGGATTGTAATTTTTTAAGCTTTGGTAGAGTTGAAGGTTAATAGGTAAAGATTTCGCATACCACGTATTACCCTTGCGTTAATGGCTTGCTCTAGATGCCTCACGAGCTGTTCGATCTTTACGTCAGACAAAGCAAATGATGATTAATCAAATGCGACCCCGTGATGCCCCATAATATTTAATCCCATACTAAAGATTATTTTCTAACTTGGTACACTTTGCTATCCCATACTAAAGATTATTTTCTGACTTGGTACACTTTGCTAAACATTCTATGTACAGCCCTTCTGCAGGACAAGAAGTTGCTTGGGTAGGCAAAACTGCTAATGTAATGAGAACGATATTCTGTAGGTTGGCATCACTAAAGGCATCAAAATAACAATTACCATAGTTGTTTATATAATATGTTGGGAATCTTATGTGAAGAGGATTTCCACCTTAATACTGTTATAGTTACATATATCTGAAACCGTTATAAACTCTTCCTTTTCTATTTTCCTGATCCATCCATGCATTCTATGTCTGTTGTCTGACCACAGCTTCAGTTCAAAAAACTAGCATTTCCAGTGCAGGTTCTGGTGGCCCTCTGGAAACGAAGATAGTTTGGAACAGAGAAAAAATGTGAAGACACCAATGGTTATTAAGTTGAAGACCTCCATGCATAGGTTAGATTTCTCAATCTCCATTTTATGTATGCTAGTTTAAATTGAACGTGCTTTGCACGTTACTTCTAAATATTATTAAGAGATGTCAAATTGTGTGAATTTCATATTATAATGAAATGTTAGCAATGGATACTTAGTTGGCGTCTGCATAGCAGATAAATATGGAAAATCTTGTGGTGTGCTGGATTGTTAAGAGATGAGATATCATGCTGTAATTATGCCTAACTTGATAATTTGGCCGGGTACGTATTTTGCTATGTTTAGCATGATAAACTTCTGGTATTATCGCAAACATGACTTGGTAGTTGAATTATTTAGCATTGTCTTCCACCTTTCATATGTTGGCTTTGCAAACAAGGACTTTAGGTTGCCAAAGTTGTTCAGTGAAATGATATGAAAGGAAGGGTTGAAAGAAGTTTTTCAACAGATTTTGTTAAAACCCAATGCATTCAAAATATTTTTACATTTTTATTTTATTTTATTTTTTCAGGAGACTGATATACACTGTGTAAATTAACAACTTTTTTGTAGGCTTTCAATGTGGTAGCACAAAAATGCGGATGAAAAATCTATAGCCCCTTCAATTGCAGGGCATTTTATTTGCCACTCAACAAGCAAATTGGCAATACTTCGTTTCATATGCTGCACTTTCACAGTTTCACCCTCTTTTTTCAGTAACATAATAGTATATGTTTCATCAATGAGTATATCACCTTTGGTTAATCAGGCCCAGTGAATTTCTCTCTGACTGCTGGATAATTACTAATTAGAACCATAAGATTTTCAATATATTTAGGTTGACTTTTTTCCCCTTTTTTCTTCGATAATATATATATGACAGGCTCTAGTAGTAATAATGACAATAATAATTATTATAATAATAAAACATAATTTTATGCATACAAAAAGTAAAATGGTAAATATTTATGTATATACACTTTTTAATTAATGGTATTATTTTGTTGTTAGGAAATATTTAAAAGAATAATCATGAATTATGTTACAAAATTTATTAGTACTTGTTATTTATAATTCACTGGCATTTAAGATATATACATATTGTTTGGATCCCATAAATCTAAAAGTCAAAATCTGAAAAATATTCAAATAAATTTTAATCATTAATAAAATAATTAGATTACATTCTGTATGCATCAGATGTACCGTACAAAAAATAGATTTCGGTCAATCTTCCTTTAATAGCGTACAAAACTTAGCTTTTGTTCGCCCCGGATTTATTTAATTTATCTTCTTTAATAAACGAGTATAACTCAATCTCACATTTTAAATTTCTTTTATCAAATCAAATGAAAATGTAATTTTAAATAAATTTTTTTTATCAAATCTAATTAAAACGTAATTTTGAACCCATCTGATTGAATGAACAGACCAGAGAGCATATTTAAGATCGTCAAAATAAATTTTCAAATTTCAAACACCTACTTCTAAAACTAACACTCATGTGAATTAAGTTCACACATGAACTCTATCACTATTATGTGTAAAAATTATCACTGTTATGCACAAAAATTTTCACTGTTTAAAAATATAAAGCATTTTCTAAACGATGATTGTTTTTGTTTATAACAGTGATAATTTTTATACATAACAGTGAGAGTTTTTGTATGTAACAGTGATAATTAAATAACCAAATTCATAACATGAATCAGGTCTATACAAGTTTTTATCTTCATTTTATTAGTTTAAACTAAATTGTGACCTCTACATTTTCACACACCCTTCCCTAACCGTCCAACTACTCATTCTCATTGATTTCACCAAATTTATAATTCCAAAGCATTGAATGAATATTGGAGAATATAGTATAATATATAAATGATCAAACTTTGTAGACACCAAATCCAAAGTGTAATTTTAATATATTTTTAAAATATATAATTTATTTATAATAAAATATTTAAATTATTTTATACTGGACAAAAATAAATTAAATATTTTAATTAAAATAAATTAAACATTGTAAAAAAATAAATTATTAATTTAAAAATATATTTAAATTGCACGATATACGAAATATAAACTCCATGGAAGGAGAAAATTTTCAAGTATAAACGAAAAAGAAATAAAAAAAGAAATTAAATCTGACATGACACAAGTGGGGCTATCAAGTTACTCTGAATGCAATGGGCTTTTGCCACGTGTGTTTTTTAAAAGACAAAAATTGATAAAAATCATCCAAGAAGAATTTTTTTAAACCCTGATAGAGCCACCCATCCCATTTCACTCCCGCTGTTTCATCTCTGTCTCTCTCCGGTCTAGCTTCTCCGATTTCTTCTTTTTTTCATTCACTGATACAAAATTACGGAGATATACACAACAAAACAAATATCTGGATAAGCTATCCTCTCAATTTCGAGATTGAATTGGGGAATCTTGAGAAGAAACCCTAGTTATTGAATAGAACCCTAATTCGGATAAACCCCGGAAGCATTAAATTAGTCTGGTAATTTTGTGGTTTTTCTGAATTGGTGTTGAGAAGATTGGATATGGAGGGAACTCCGCAGCCGCATCCTGTACCAAGAACTGTTGAGGAAGTCTTCAACGATTTCAAAGGCCGTAGAGCCGGCCTCATTAAAGCTCTTACAGCTGGTATTTTTTGTTCCGTTTTATTTACCACTCCTCCTTTTAGAAGAAATTTAACTTCTTGTTCATTTCTATTGAAAATATATTTTCTTGTTTATTTGTTTAGTATGTTGTGCCCTTGATTTTCTTTCGGTGAGATGTGTCTTTCTGCATGGAGATAGTTTTTTTGTGAATTATGTGCAGATGTATCACATTCTTATTGTATGTGCTTCTCCGTGTGTATGTACAAGAAGCTCTGTGGGATACTTTGGTTGATCATTACAATTCAGGGGTCTAACATACACGGGTTGTATTCTTTTGGTGTCTTGCAGATGTCGACAAATTTTACCAGCAGTGTGATCCTGGTAAGTTTCTTCACTTCTATTTATGTATGTTTAGCACTCATTAATTACATAGCTTTGACCATCGGAGATTCACACCTGTAATTTTGTCCGTGGCGGCTCACTTGTTTTATTTGAAAAGTTTATGTAAACACTTGACTTCAGAAATTAATTGGTAAATGGGTACTTTTCATCAAATTTAGTGTAATTTTCCTTCGTGTTCATCAGAGATTCACACCTGTAATTTTGTCCGTGGTGTGCCTGGCGGCTCACTTGTTTTATTCGAAAAGTTTATGTAGACACTTAACTTTAGAAATTAATTGGTAAATGGGTACTTTTTCACTTTGCATCACATTAACTGTAATTTGCATTATTACCCTCGTGTTTATTAGTGGCACCTGAATTTGATGCGGAAATATCCACATGTTCTATTTTACATCTTTTTCTTTTAGTTTTGCATTTTCTGTTTCTTGTTTACTATTTAGTACGATTTACCTCATTGTCCTCGTGTTCATTAATGGCACCTGAATTTGATGTGTAAATATCCACATGCTTCCTCTTAGATATCTTTCTCTTCGTTCTGCATTTCTGTTTTGCTTTCACGTTATCAACCAAAAGATTACTTTTTTCAGAATGTGCCAGACAGGTTCTCTAGACTCTGAAATTTTTGTTCAAGTGGATTCTTTTGATTGCTCTTATAAAGATTTCCATTGCTCAGCTATAAATCACATTTCAGTCTACTTGAATTATATAATTTATATTTCGCTTACTTGTGATTGTTGAGTGGGGAGTTAAACTTTTGTATTTGAGGACCCTAAGGGTATGTTCGTTTTGCGACTACCACGGACGGACTTTGACTATACAATCCCAAATACCTTTTTCTTCAATACTCAAACAAAGTATTTTGAAATCCTACAACATCCACCTCTAATACTATTACTGCACCCTACACCCTATACTCCCCTCACTTTTACACAATTTCCAAAACATCACATTCATTCAATCATTACAACAATAATATAATAATACAAATCAATCAACTTTTTCTCCATCCTACACAATCCTATCCTATAAAATCCCCAATAAACATATACTCAACTTTTTGAATAGGATTTTGAAATCCAAGGATTTTGAAGTCTAGGATTTTCCACGTCCACTATAAGCCCGAAACGAACATACCCTAAAGCATTTCTTATTATTGTGATATTTATTTAAAAATAGTATTGCTTTCAACATCATCTTGGTAACTTCAACAGGCCATACTAGAACATCTTTATCGTCTGAAATGTTTTTCTGATCTGTGTCATGGGGTATAAGGAATCTGCAGCCTGCGTGCTTCATCTTTTTCTCTTGCTTCATTCTAGTTTTTGTGTGGGCACATATACAAGTTCGAATTTGGCACTCTTTGTCGATCACCCTATTATTTTATAAACATATTAGATTGGTGATTCTTGTGTTCCTTGCAAAGGCAAAATGCTGATCCCTGAGAAGGGGAGAATGTTGATCGCACAACACTATTGATGTTAGATGGCATATATAGGTAGCACTATGTTACAAGAACAAGCTTGTAAATATTAAAGCTTTAGAGCTCTTCATATTTGCCTAAGCCTGTAATTTGTGGCTTAACATATTCTTCCTTCGGGAACTTGGTTGCTTTTTGTATTTAATACTAGATAATAGATCACAGATGTATGATGAGCTATAGTTGATGTTTCTTTGTGGTATTTTATTAATCATCAGTCAGAAACATTTTCTGCTAGATGCATGGGACAATGGTTATTTTTAAATAGTTAGGCCATTAATATGAAATGTCAACTTAAATCTTATGGTTGTATCAGTGATTTTCCCCAGTTCATGTACTGTTTGATTCTTGTATGATGTCTGCATCTCAGTTGTCCTGCTGTTTCTGTTACGGCTATGCTGCTATGAGATCTTGGCATTTGGTTTTTCTGAACATATGTGTGAATATATATTGGTATAGCTTTTTGATTGTCAATGAAAACCCAGTTTGTATTGTTTTGATAGCATGTTTTATGAGCTAATAAGGAGTATTTTGTGGTGTAAGATGTGGTTTCTGATGGCTTTTTATCTTCTTACGGAAAGACTAAAAACTTTCATAAATTACACTTTATGATTCTTAAAGGAATCTATAAAATCTCACACTGCATTAGCTTTTCCATCATGATGCTTAGGAATTTAAATGACCTGTCACTCTGCACAGCATTAACTAATTTAATGGTAAATATGGTATGCATGTTTTTAGCAAATGAATATTGTGAAATTGTATGAGCTGATTCTGTTTCTGCATTTATTGTTATTTGCAGAAAAGGAGAACCTGTGCCTTTATGGGCTTCCAGGTGAGACATGGGAAGTCAACCTGCCTGTCGAGGAGGTGCCACCTGAATTGCCCGAACCAGCTCTTGGAATAAACTTTGCCAGAGATGGGATGCAAGAGAAGGACTGGTTATCTCTTGTTGCAGTTCACAGCGATTCATGGCTGCTTTCTGTTTCATTTTACTTTGGTGCAAGATTTGGATTTGGTAAAAGTGAGAGGTAAATGCCTCCAATAGTCAACTAATTCAATGCTTTGGTTATTTATCCTAATGATACACAAATATCCACATTTTCTTCTACAACTTATGCTTTTAAAATTCTGAACAGTTAATAGAGCTATATTTATTAAAGATCTGTAATCTAGAAAAGTGTGAGGAACCGACATGCAATATGTTTCTAATTATAAGCACGACTTTCTTGTATATTCCTTTCTAATCTTAGTTGTGAAAAGGAAAGTGTTTCACTATGACACAGTGGTGTGAAGGTAATCTCAAACTCATGTGAAAGCTTAACCTGATGAAATGCATTGCCCTAGCGGAAAGGGTGTTAAACATCTTCAGTGAAAGTGTGCAGGCTTCTGGTGATGACTCTTTAATTTCCTTCCAGAGCTTCTTTTGGCAAATAGATGTGTTGTATCTGATTTTTGCTGCTCTTTGCATACCAGGGTCTTGTGTGGGATATTCGCTTTTTAATTTGTATGTGAATTATTCATTGAGAAGGATTAAATGCCAAGTTAGATGTTTGGTTTGGAGGCATTAGAACTAATATGTTTAATAAGTTAAATTAAAACTGAATGTATGGAGTGCCACTTTATTTCATAGGAGCAACGATGAATTAAATATAAAACCTGGTGGGCTTGATGAAGCGCATCTGAAGTTTTAATCTCAGGATCTACCTTTAGAGAAAATGTTGGAATTTGATAAATATTTTTCATATAGAATTAGGCAGGTTGAAAAAAATGGAGAAGTGTTTCCTCTATACTCGATGACAACTTGAGTATAAAAGGAAACATATGTTTCAACCTACAAGATGGCGAAATATAATCCATATAGAACCCCACAGTGGAAAAAGCTTTTCTACTAGGTTTTTTTGGGAATAATAATAAAAAGAAAAACGAATTTTAGCCCCATTTGCTGGCCTTCTTTATGTCTGCTTCATTTTCTTTCAAGTCTTGCTATCTATTCTCGCTAAATGCGCTGAAACTTGATTTCCTACAGCATGTAATCTGTGCATAGTGTTAGGGTTCTCTGCGTTGCTAGTGTTTGCATGGAGAAAAATAATCTCTTTTATGATCTACAGAATCTGAAAATTTGGTGGAATTTGGTTTTGTACAGGAAGAGGCTTTTTCAGTTGATAAATGAGCTGCCAACTGTATTCGAAGTTGTGACAGGAGCTGGTAGACATGCAAAGGATCAGGCTACTCCCCAAAATAACAGCAGCAAGAACAAACCTGGTGGCAGAATGGTAATTACTGGTTTGGTTTACATATTCGACTCACAATCACCTTCTTCCTTGAGTGCTTTGATTGCGCATATGTTTTACTTTTTCTATTTGTTTTTATTCGTTTACCCCACCAGCCATCTCGACAGCCTGAGCCCCAGCCCAAAGCAGTCAAGGTGTCTGCACCGAAGGATGAGGATGTGAGCGGAGAGGAGGAAGATGAAGAAGAAGATGAAGATGAACAAGGAGGTACATTATGTGGAGCTTGTGGGGATAATTATGCCAACGATGAATTCTGGATTTGCTGTGATATTTGTGAAAGATGGTTCCATGGAAAGTGCGTAAAGATAACACCTGCCAAAGCTGAACACATCAAGCAGTACAAATGCCCCAGTTGCAGTAACAAGAGGGCTAGAGTTTAATCTTCACCATGTTGGAGTGTCAAATACAATTGTCGATCAAGGTTTAGAACTGCTAGTCCTGATGTTTCAATTTCAAAGTTGAAGAACAAATGTTCGTCCAGCCGCTGCCCTGCCCTAGTTTCAGTTATGAATTAGTAAAATATCCGCGGATGGGGAACTTAAATCTTTTTTAAACTTGTGCAATCCTGTTTCTAAGATATGCTTCTGAATTGTACTTTGGACATCTTTGTGCAAAGATATTTATGTTTTAATCTTAGAGTGGAATTATTTAAAGAAAAATTCCATCCTTTTAATCATCTTTTTATGCACCCTTATCATGTTGGTGTGCGTTGCTTATTGAACTTGCAAGGCACGTGCTACGAAGGTCTCAGGTATTTTTCTAGTTTCAAATAAACCCTTGGTATATTTTTTAATGCAAATAAGCTCTTCATTACAAATTAAATGTATTTTTTTTCAATTAAATGATAAAATTCCTGAATAAAGAACACTAAATTACAAATTTTCATATTTTCTATTGGAGAAATACAAAAAAAATCAAGAAACACAGTCATTAATAAATCAGCAACAATGAATTTAAAATAAATAAAAACTAATTTCCAAATTTAACAGCATAAAAATTAGAAAATGCATGTTAGTTTTGAATTACTAGATGTGTATTTTTATTTAATTTTATGAAAGAATAATAGTTTATTTTTACCAATAAAATCAATTACCTTATTTGTTCACTTTAAAAAGCTGTACCATGCTACCAATAGTCATTGCATGAACAAGCATTATCCTTAAAACAATGAAATCTGCTGTTATCCCTCACAATTATCTCTCTTCCCTCAACCTCTGAAATAATCTTCATTGCAGCATGGCAATCCCAGCAAATCCTCAAGTTCTTCACCACTCTTATAACACTTCCAGGTTCACTAACAAGCAAACCAAAAGCAACAGCCAATTTCTCACTATGAGTTCCTACCATCTCTTCCTTTTCTTCATCTTCCACATCTTTCAACACATTGCTTTTATCAGCTACATATCCCACATTTTGCATTTTCTTTTTCAGTTGTGCCAGTTTATCATATATCTCATCTGATAGTTCATGTGATCGATCGCCTATGATGAACTTATGCATCTTCGTATCATACTCGACCCAGCTCCACCCCGTTGTCTTCATCACCCCTCTCGTCTTCATCAATCCCCTGATTCTTTCGACCTCTTTCCACTTCCCAGAAGCTGCATACATGTTTGAAAGCAGAACGTAATTCCCTGAATTTTCTGGTTCGAGCTCAAATAGCTTGTTTGCAGCAATCTCCCCAATGTCGACTCTTCTGTGTATTCTGCTAGAATTTAGGAGTGACCCGTAAATTCCTCCATGTGGATTCATTGGCATTTGTTCGACTATTCTTTTTGCTTCGTCCAGTTTCCCTGCCCGTCCTAACATATCCACCAAACAGGCATAGTGATCTACTTCTGGAGCTTGTATTGATTCAAACACCTTTCGACCTTCATCCAACATCCCCGCATGACTACACGCTGTTAGAACTTCAACGAAGGTGATTCGATCTGGTTCAACGCCTTGGTATTTCATTTTCTCCATCAGTTGGAGGGCTTCGACGGCGTTCCCATGAGCAGCAAAACTCGCAATCAAAGCATTGTGGGAGACGACATCTCTTTTATCCATTTCATTAAAAACCATCTTAGCTTCATTCATGCTTCCACACCTGGAGTACATAAAGATGAGAGAGTTGTACCCTGATAAGCTCAACTTTATACTGTTTGCCTTAACAAAGTCCAGAACCCAATTGCCTAGTCCTAAAGCTCCTAGATGGCCACAAGCTGAAATTACACTCACCATAGTAACTTCATCTGGCATTATCTTATCATCATTGATCATTTCTTTAAAAAGTTCGATTGCTAGCGCTGATTGCCCATTTTGTGCATAGCCTGCTATCATCGAGTTCCAAGACACGACATCCTTTTCAGGCATTCGACCAAACAGGTCTCGTGCAGATACCAAGTCCCCAGCCCTCGTGTAAGCTGAAATCATGGAATTCCAAGTCACCAAAGTCCTCTTTTCCCCTAGCTCGTCGAATATCTTCCGAGCCATCTCAAGGCGCCCGCACTTGGCGTACAAGCCAAGAAGCGCAGTCTTCACAAATTGATTCAACGGAATTACTGCCCCACCATCCAGCATCTTCACCACCCCATCCGCAAGCATAGGATCACCATGCGACGAGCATGAAGATATAACAGCAACCCATGTCGTCTCATTCGGGCTAATCCCAACGCTCGCCATTTCAAGAAACAAGCTCAATGCCTCCTCCGAGAACCCATTCTGTGCGTACCCTGAGATCATTGCATTCCATGTTACAATACATTTATCAGGCGTTCGATCAAAGTATCGCCTAGCACTCTCCAAATCCCTCATCTTTGAGAAGCCACTAACCATTGTACTCCAAGAGATCACATTCTTATCCGGCATCAAATCAAACAACCTTTTAGCCTCATTTGCGAACCCCCAATTCCAATACCCCGAAATCATTGCATTCCAATCCGCTAAACTTCTCTCACGCATTTCATCGAACATCTGGCGTGCGGCCCCAAGTGGCCCGTATTTCCCATATACATTTATCAACGCGTTCCGCGTGTACGTCCCACAAGCAAGCCCCATCTTGATTACCCATGGATGGAACAAAACGCCCTTCTTTCCCGCGGCCTTAATGAATACAGGTAGCACACTGGGGTTTGGTCTTAAATTGCAGTTTTGCATTTGTTCAAAGAGTTGGAGTATTTGATGTTTCGCACCCAATTTGGAGTAATACCTGGACATGTTGGTGAAAACGGCGGCATCGGGATTGTGGGCCGATTCGAAAACGCGGGCGGCGTAGGATGGCGGCGCGTGAAAGCGCGTGCAGAAAGCGAGGAGTTGCGCCACCCAGAAATTAGGGCGATTGAGAGCATGGCGAATGATTTGGGCATGGAATTCCTTAAGGTGGTTGATGTTGGTTACTTGTTGTGCTATGATGCTGAGGGAGGACTCTGGCATGAATGACACTCTGCATCACAACATTTTGTGTTTCGTTGTTATTTATTACTCCCCCCCACATTCTTTTTTCCTGTTTACGTGTTTTTGTGAGTGATTTTTGTATTAATAATTAAAATAATAAATTAATTTTAAAGGAATGGTATGATAGATAAGTGACTCATCTATCATACCCCTTTTTACCATGTCAGCTAATTATTTCATTTAGTAATACAAAAATCGTTCACAAGAAGAAGGGTAGGATGATAAATTGGAAAATAAATTTAAAATAGAGGGAGTAATTTTAAGCGGTTAATTTAATTCATAACTTAATGAAGTGACTTCATAGTATTGAAGTGACGATTAAGTCTCGTGTCTCATTTACGATAAACTCCCCCGTCCCAATCTTTTCCGTTTTGATCCGTTCAAATTTTAAGACATATTTCTTTAAATAGATTGTTTAGTGTGAAAATTTTCATACATGAAAATCTATAAAATTGTCATAAATTAATCATCTACATTCTAAATATTAAATAATACATCCTAAATTATGACCTATTCGGGTCAGGTGAACCATGAATCACTTTGGTCGAGTGAACCATGAATCACTCAATTTTATTTTACCTTCATCAATTACAGAATTTGGTTGTAAATTAAAGTTTTTTCATGTATGAAAATTTTCATACTAGACTTTGTCTTCTTTAAATAGAAATACTCATTTTAACTCACACCCTTTAATCACATATTTATTTACAATATGTCACTTACTCATACCTTTAACATTTTATCACATTTAATAAATATTATTCTATTATTCAATAAAGTTGAATTTCCAATAATACCCTCAACGCTTTATCACTTTATCACCTAAAATACTACTCCTTCCTTTTCGATATAAATTTTTTATTTATTTTATTGTTTTGTTTAAAGAATAATAATAAAATAATAACAATGAAGGGTAGTTTTGAATATTGGGAGAGAAAAAATGGTATATGGATTAAAGAGTAGAGTAGTTAGTGACATTCTTTATAATATTGTGTAAAAAGTAAGGATAAAAATTGTAGGTAGTGGAGTTATTTTTTCCATTTATAGAAACATGAAATTTATTGTGAAACGGATGAAAAAGAAAGTGAGAAACTTATAGTAGAACGGAGAGAGTAATAAACAATTATTTCTTAAACTCCAATCACATAGTGAATATGCGGTTAAGATTGTGATGGACGGATTGCAACTTAATTAACTATAAGATGAAATTGATATTATTATATCTATAAACGGATACTATTAAATTTATAAATTAATCTCTTATATTACTAATAGAGAATTCAGTTTGATGATGTGTCTTCTTATGATTAATTTGAATGATGTGTCATCTTGAGGTTAATTTGGATAAGTTATCACATTTTATTGAATTGATGTGTCATTTTTCAATTGGTTTGTAATTAATATGTGTCATTCATGTGACATGTTAATGTATAGTTTAATTAAAAAAATTGCAATATCTAAGGTTGTGTTAAAAATAATATAATGACTGGTAGGAATCTTTAAAAGTTTTATAAATTTTGTATATTGATTGATAGTCCACATAAAAATTGATTTTTAGATAAAATGACTCATTTACCCCTCACATCTTTAACAAAATACTATGTATAACAAATTTCATTATTTTTTAGTTATGCATTGAACTCCAGATTCAGCTACCATTCCTTCTCTACTATTTCCCTTTTTTTAAGCTAATCCTAATTCCAACACACAACCTGTTGCATGTCATTAATCTTAACTCTCATGGGTATTACCATTTTTAAATTCATATTTTTGTAGGTTTGATTTATTTTTTCCCTTGTGCAGATGACTGGATCAATAATATGAAGGAAACGAGCACCAACACATTTTCATGCAGCACCACCCAATTAAATAAACAACAAGAAGAAAGTCCAAAACTGGAAGATTTTCTGGATGTTGAAGCAAATGAGTTTCTGAATATGTACCAACAATTCAAAGAAAAGAATAGCAGTATCCAGATCATCAACCAGAGATGCTAGATAAGTATCACAAGAAGATCTCAATTCATCACAACAGAATCTATTAGCCAAAACTAGGAGTTCAACAACAACTGGTTTAAAGTCATCTTCATGTATTGCTGATCCTTTGGATTATGGCTCCCTCCAATGGCATCAATCTCATCAATGAAAATTATACATGGTGACCTCTCTCACTGTACGGGCACCAACACCAACAAACATTTCTTCAAATTCACTTCCACTGCAAGAAAAAAATGGGACACCAGCTTCTCCAGCTATGGCTCTTGCTAACATAGTTTTCCCAGTGCCACCTCCGCCACTAACAGAACACCTATTGGAAGCTTCCCACCAAGACGTGTGAAGCGCTGTAACGAAAATATAAAAATAATGAAATTCATAAACCTTGATGACCACTTCATTATTCTTAACAACAGAGCCTGGAGTGTACCTCTACAAACCTCTTCTCCTCTTAAAGAGGGAAAATTCATATATTTTTTATTATAAGCGAGCACAAGAACAAGTACTACACCATACTTCGGCGTGACTCATAGACTTACCTTAGGATCACAAGGTAGGCTTTTGCCTCATCTACTCCCTTCACATCACTAAATTTTGTATTTGATTCCAAACTGGTTGCACTTCTTCATGTGAACCAAGTCCTAATAAGAGCAAACAATATTGAGAGATAAAATAAACTTTATTAGGTACAAAAGAACCAGGACAAAGAATGATTTATCAGTACCTTTGACAATTCCTCTATCCTCAATTAGTGCGCCAACACCTGAGTTGAGAAGGAAGGCCAAACCCAAAGCACGCACAGTTTGCCATAACTGCTCTTTAAAATGGCCTCCTTCAGCGGTCACCATGTGTATTGGAGCACTGGAAGTACCAAGAATTCCATCTTTTGAAGATCTCCCCACATTCCTAAAAGCTGAAAGAGCCCAATACTCCCTTCATCCACCTCTGATTTAGTAGATCCTGAGATGATTTACACGTGCATACTTTCTCTCCGAATCAATTCTACAATCAATTCACATTTTCAGTAAATTCGTACTTGAAAACGTTAAAAATTACCAGAATCAATTCAGCAAATTCGTAGTTGAAAACACGATTATCAGATGATTTAACAGAAAATGTGCATACACTCTATATAATGTTATTGTTTTTTATTCGAGTCATTAATTTAATCTCTTATATCTTTGGTCCTCTCCAAAAAAGCGGTTAATCAATTTATTATTTTTATTATTTATTAAATCATTTTTTTTATTTTTTTTATTATCTATATAATGTTATTCCCAATCATTTTTCCATAAATGGAAAATCACATTTTACCGAATCAATTCATGGAATTATTTTTCAGCAATTCGTAGTTAAAAAACGTAAAAAATTTCTAGAATCAATTCAAATTTTCAGCAAATTTCGTAGTTGAAAATAGGGTTATCAGATAATTTTACAATGGAAAAAACCGAATCTCATATTTTCAGCAATTCCTAGTTCCGATTTATCCAATTTTGCTGAGATGCTCGTTGAAAACGCCGTGGCTCTCCGATTTATCATTCGGAGAATGCGCTGGAGGTTTTCGGGGTCGGCGGTAGGGCCGGCGGCGGTGGCGGAGAGGATCTCGGCGGCCGAGAGGGGGGCATTGGATCCGCCCAAATAGCATCCGCCACGTTGAGGCAAACGATGGCGTTTAGGGACATGGGCACGCTTATCATGTTTGCGAGCTCCATTATAGCTACTATTGAGCTGTTTGACTGGCTCGCAGACTCCATTATCGCTTCAATTTCACCTGCAAATCACTCGTAAACATTTGGGAGGATGAACAGCCGCGACAGATTTTGTGAAGAAGAATCGAAATTTTTTGTAGGGTTTGCGGATTTGGATTTCTGATTATGTTTTGTCTTTTTGTTTTTTATATTAGGAATGCGGGGGTATTTTGGTCATTACACGATTACTTTAGAAGTCCCACTAAATTAATACCACCAAGTTGGGAGTATTATTAACATACTTATGAACAGTGTTTGACCACATTAATAGCGGAGGGTCGGCCGATAAAAAACGGGTCGGACACATTATAATATCATCTACCAATCAGCCAGCAAAAATAATGGATATGTCTTTTTAACCCCTATAAGGGCCTACCAATCGAACCCTAAATCCACTAAACTATCACCTAAATTTTTTATTACAAAAAACTATACAACTATTATTTTTTTTATAAACCATCGAACTATTTTTATACAACCTATTATTTTATTACATTTAAACCATCTAACTAATTTTTCAAGTAAAATTTTCTCTCAAATTTAAATTAGGGATTCATGAATCAATCAATAATCTTATTCAAATAACTGTTTAAGTAAGTATATAGTAATGTATACCCTAAACAATCATTAATTCATATTTAGTGCATGCCCATAATTATATTTTTTATTATTAAATATATTATATGTTATGAATATTATTTTTTTTAATTAAAGAATCGCGTAATACGCGGGCATTAAACTAGTACTCATAATATTTAATAGTATAATATTAATTTATAAGTGTAATGATATTAATTATAAATAATATTATATTAATTTATAAATGTAACAATATAAAGTGAACAAATTTCACCGGATCATGGTTGTGATAAGTTGGACATCTCATATATACTAAAGGCAAGCCCCCAATTCATATGATGATTTTATTTTAAATCTCTGAATTTCTGTAAAAAGTTATTTATAGTATTATTATTATTATTTTTTTTAATTTCAATCATTCATTTATTTAATTTTTATATTTACCTTCCATTTACCTCTTATATATTAATTATGAATCATCCCTTATTTATGTGGTTGTTATATTTAAAATGTTTTATCTTTAAAACATATACATTAATTTCTATTAAATACATACTCCATAATTTAAATCTTTATACTCTCTCTTTTTTTTTTTTAAATGTAACTAGCATCTAACCCAATGTTCTACGTCTACACGAGATTGAAAACAATTTTTATATTATTAATTTTAAATTATAGATGTAATTTTTTTCTAATATTATATGTATATATTTTCATTAATTTCTTATTCTAAATTACTCCCTCCCATTCTACTAGTATCTTTTTAGTCTTTTTGAATATTTTTATAATAAATATTTTCTGATATTTTCTCCCCTCATTATATCATATATACCCATAATAATTAATTTTTATGATTATTTAAATTTTCTTATGTCAACATTAACTTTAATTTTTTATAATTAAATATTTTTAACAATAAATATTATTGACTGAAAAAATTATTCACACAACATATCTATAAAAAAATTAATAATTATAAAAAATAATCATTAAGAGTATATATGAGATAATGATGGGTGAAAATGTCTAAACAACATGTATTATATAAATAATATACTATAAGTTTAAAATGAGTATGACATCTAATTTTAATAAGAGAATGTAATTTAGAATAAGAAATAAATAAAAATATGCACAAATAATATTAAAATATAAAATTATATATATAATATTTAAAATATTTAAATTAAAATTAATAAAAAAATTATTTTAAATCCCACGCATCACGCGTTGTTAGGTGCTAGTTTTACATTAATGCGAGGATGGAGCCTCTTCGTTTTTTATCAAAGCATACGAGCATCTGCTTAGGATTCCTAAACCTTGCTTAAATGGCCCATTAAAAATCGGCCCACTATTTATTATATTTCTTGGCCCATTACATTACACCGCCAACAAGTTTAAAACGGCTAAATCAAGAAATCAAGAAATCAAGAAATCAAGAAAAAATAAACAGTATCCGCGTAAAGAAATTCCTGGTTATAACGGCTAATCAAGAAATCAAGAAAAAGAAAAACAGTGTCCGCGTAAAGAAATTCCTAGAAGCGGACTCAAGATTTACTGGTGATTCACGATCATCACCTTTCTTCAATGGGGATAATGGTAATCCTTTTCTAAATATCTTCTTTCTTTATTTATTTGTTTCTGTTTCGCGAAAATTCCTTGGCGCATAACTTTTTAATCTATGAATACGTGCATATGTACGTTTGGGAGATGTCTTCTGTTGATCGCATAATTCTAAAATCCAGAAAGGATTTTAAATTTAACTGATTTTTTTATGATTGATGAATTGGTTGTAGAAGATTGAATATTCTGAATTCTGTAGTTAATTCCTTAATTTGATGTAATTTAGGTTTGGATGAGTTTCATTACCGTTTCAGAATTATCCACGTTTTCTGTGTATTTTAAGTTTCATCTATATTTTTATTCTATTCATGATTTGTTGTACTCAGATGTAGCATAAAATTGAACAGTAACTATTCCAAAGCGTAATGTTATATTCTATAATTCTTGGAAGGTTTAGACAAGCAAATTCATAATGAAGTTTCTTATTAAGATGGATATGGCTTAGGAAACTGTAAACTTCTGATTTCAGGATAATTGTAGCTTCATTCCCGATTCTAATGAATTCGCTAGGAAACATTGATGTTTTAAAATAAGCAGGAGATGTTTTAAACATTGATGCTCTGTGGTTTTAATTTCAGATCACAATCAAGTTTTCCATTCTTATGCAATGAGAAAAAGACTTCCTGTATATTATGTATTTAAGTCGCAGATCGGACTATGTAGCTGTCATGGGACCTGCTTTTAAGGTATTTATTTATAGAATGTTTAGCAACATGGATTTATTAAAATTGACTTACTGCAATTGGCCAATCTTTGCTATATCTTTTTAACTTCTGATCATCATTGTGTTTTATGGTATTATCTCCAATAAGTTGGAGAATGGTTTATCTTGCTTTCTTTTCTGGAGACTTTAAATTTACATGAAAGACTTCCTGTATCACATGTGTTTAGGTCGCAGATCGGACTATGTAGATGTCATGAGGAGTATCTGTTTGGAAGGCTTGCTTTTAAGGTATTTATTTATATAATGTTAACTAGCATGAATTTTTTTTATCGACTACCTACGATTGGCCAAATTTTGCTATATCTTTTTAACTTCTGATCATCATTGTGTTTCATGGTATTATCTCTAGTAAGCTGGATAATTTAAATTCCTGGATGAATGATTTAGCTTGCTTCCTTTTCTGGAGACTTTAAATTTACGTGACATGCTTTAAGTGACAAAATCAATGCGTAGAACCTTTAAATTTATATTGAATGCGCCTTGGGTTTGACTAATAAATGGGTGGTGCTGATGTTGCCTGCATGTGGAGCTACACTCCACTTCCGTCCCAGGCCGCTAAGCGGCGATTCCACCCTTTCATGGTGCCTTATAATAATTTCAAAAGACCTTTCCTAGTCAGCTTGAGCCGAGTCCCTTGTGCTGAGTTCCAGTTTCACCACTCCTTAAATTCAATAAGAATAATAGATTCTCATGGTTTTACCTACTGCCCTTGCCATGAACAGCGGAGGGAATGAACACTGGGAATATAGTAAGGTATAGAAGTAGTTGATAAGATCTTCACCATGATTATTCACAATCACAATAGTAATCCCTCTACGAATTCCTAAAGCAACAGCTCCCTGAGTGCACTGGAGGCTCATTTCGAAAGGGAAGGAGGTCGACATCAATTTCCAGCACCAGCTCATTGAGTGCGCCAGAGGCTCATTTCCAGATCTTCAATTCTCCAGTTTCCCGAGACCGTGGACGACGACTGCATTTTTGTTTTGATTTTTTGTTTTTTCTTTCTTTCTTTCTTTCTTTTTTATTGGAATCTGAAGGTCTACAAATTGAAGAAGAACAAACACCAGGTAGGAGCTCGACATCAATTTCTGCAACAGCACCAGCTGGCTTGAGTGTGCGAAGGCTTGTTTCCCGTGGCTGTGGAAGTCGCCTGCATTTTTGTTTTCGATCTTTTGTTTTTCTTTTGTTTTTCTTTTTTTTTTTTTTTTGGAATCTGAAGATCTACAAATTGAAGAAGAACAAACACCAGGAAGAAGCTCGACACCAATTTCTGCAACAACAAAAATCCTTGAGTGTGCTGCAAGATCGTTTCCAGAGCTTCGTTCTCTAGTTTCCCTTGGCTGTCATGCCTGCCTTTTATTTTTTGTTTTTTCTCTTTTTAAAATATATATGAAGAAGAACAAAACACGGGAAGCAGCATGACATTAATTTCCAGGAAGCAGCTCGTTTCCAGACCCTCATTCTCCGATTTCGCATGGCCGTGGATGATGCTCACATTTTTGTTTTCAATTGTTTTTTTTTTTGGAATGTGAAGATCTACAATTGAAGAACAAACACAAGAAGCAGTTTAACGTCAATTTCTGGAACATCATCAGCTCCTTGAGTGCGTCAGAGGCTCATTTCCAGATCTTCAATTCTCCGGTTTCCCATGGCCGTGGACGATGACGGCATTTTTGTTTTTTCTTTCTTTTTTTTGTTGGAATCTGAAAGTCTACAAATTTCTGCATTTAAGAAGAACAAACACCAGGTAGGAGCTCGACATCAATTTCTGCAACAACACCAGCTGCTTGAGTGTGCGAAGGCTCGTTTCCAGAACCTCTCTCTGGTTTCCCTTGGCTGTGGATGACGCCTGCGTTTTGTTTTTTATTTTCTGTTTGTTGTTTTCTCTTTTAAAAATATATATGAAGAACAAAACACGGAAGCAGCTTGACATCAATTTCCGGGAAGCAGCTCGTTTCCAGACCCTCATTCTCCGATTTTGCATGGCCATGGACGATGCTCGCATTTTTGTTTTCATTTTTTGTTTTTGGAATCTGAAGATCTAAAATTGAAGAATAAAAACCGAGAAGCAGTTTAACGTCAATTTCTGCAACATCATCATCTCCTTAAGTGCGCCGGAGGCTACTTTCCATATCCCTAATTCTGCGGTTTCCCGTTGCCGTGGACGACGACTGCAATTTTGCAACATCACTAGCTCCTTGAGTGCGCTGGAGGCTCATTTCCAGAGCCTCATTCTCCGGTTTCCCTTGTTTGTGGATGATGCATGCGTTTTGCTTTGATTTTATGTATGAAGAACAAAACACGGGAAGCAGCTGGATATCAATTTCCGGGAAGCAGCTTGTTTCCAGAGTCCAGACCCTCATTCTCCGATTTCGCATGGCCGTGGACGACACTCGTGTTTTTGTTTTCAATTTTATTTATTTTTGGAATCTGAAGATCTAAAAATTAAAGAACACACACTGGGAAGCAGTTTGACGTCAATTTCTGCAACATCATCAGCTCCATGAGTGCGCCTGAAGCTCGTTTCACGAGCCTCGTTCTCTAGTTTCCTGTTGGAACCTGAAGATCTAAAAATTGAAGAAGAGCATACACCGGGAAGGAGCTCAACATCAATTTCTGCAACAGATCCTTGAGTGCATAGGAGCCTCAACTCCAATGTTTGCGTTTTTTGTTTTTTTTTTCGATTTTTTTTTTTTTTTGGAATCTTATAATTTTAAGAAGAACATACACTGAAAAAGAACTCGACATCAATTGATTATCTCCAATCACCGAAAACATCATCGACTATAGTCTCCCTCTGTTTTCCAGATGAAACTCCGGTAACCCCCTCATTGCCTCTTGGTGCAAAACTTGTTGAAGTACAATCTTCTCGGATGCATGCGACTGTCTTCCCTCCAACAATCCACGTAGCCTACATTCATTGCACTTACTGCAAGGGGAACTATTAGGGGTACAAGTGGTAGGAATTATTCCAAGAGATTGGCTCTGAAGCCTTTGCTGGTTGACTACAACTCAAAAACAATCCTGTGGTAGAATCTCATCCTGAAAGAAGTAGTTGATATGATAGCAAACCCTTACATATCCCATCCATAACATGAAGAAATAGAGGAACAAAAAACGGCTTTCAGCACCAGTTTATTCTTGCATCAAAACAAAATTCTGCAATATCACGAGCGGCGAACCCCTCCCGTAGTCCCAATGATTCATTTATCCTCCGCGTGTTGGATAACGATCGTCGATTATCTGATCAAGAAATGTGCAATAAGCTCGAATAATTGTGTTTTGCTCAAAGCTTTCAATTGAGGGAGATGCCCATCTTCAAAGTTTGATCATTCAAACGACAACCTTTCGATCTTCTTGACACAGAAGGGCTGTTAGAGCCACCGCGCAGTTTCTGGTTTTCTCCCTCTTAATATTTTATTCATTTTTTTTTTAATCTTTTCTTTTGGAATGTAAAGACTAAAAATAGAAGAAATATAAACTTCAATATGAAGTTTATCTTCTGAAATTTCCAAGGCGTCAGGGAGCTTGCTTCCTGGAAAATTTTAGGAACTTTTGACAAAGCCACAACCACCATCAAAAAGATTAAATGGGCTAGCCACAACCTCAGGCAGCCCAGCTAAATAGGCAGATGCGTCTTCATATCCTAGTTTCTACTATTCATTGATCACTTTTGCGCAGGATGAAATCACCCCTATGGAAGTTTGCCACTCTGATAATGTTGAGTTGCTTGCAAATGGCCTTTCTTTCTGTTTCTTTCGGACTTTGACGATGCGAAATTCACCTAAGTTCTTTTTCTTACGAATCCAGGACTCAATATCAATCAGATTATTATTCATGGGAAAAGAATAATAGTGGTGGCAGCGAACTAGAGAAGAATGGGAAGTCAAGTAAGTCTTCATGCTTTCAATTTGAAGAGCGTGTTCCCTTGCGGGTAATACCCCAGCTCAGAACCTTCTTTTCAGACGTTTATCTTCTTGACTAGTCTTCTCTTTATATAGAACCTATTCGCATGACATATTTTCATTTTAAAAGGTATCTGTAGCCTCGGATCTTATAGTTAGAGTGATTTTAGCTGTCAAAAAAAAAAAAAGTGAAGCTGCAGTTTTCAGATGGAGACTTGTCCAACAGAGTTTCAGTATAAATCTAAAGGTTTGAGTGTGCAATTCAGACATACTAATCTTTGTTCTATGTGTAGAGATTTTTTATACCAATTTCTATTGGCAGAAACTAACAATTGTGTTCATGTAGGTGATTCGATTTCCAATAAATTGAATGTACAAACGCTCTATTTGTGATGTAGATCCAAGAGTTTGGAGCAGAGTCCTGGAACTCAAACAGGAGTTCTGTATATATTTCATAATGATGTATGACTAGCCTTTTCGTTTTATAGCATCTATAGGGATATAAGCAAACATACATGTGTCAATACATCCTCCCGCTTCTGGAGCACGGGAAGAACATATCCTAGTGATCACATAAAGCAATTTCTCTTCAGGAGTCTCAAGCAAGAGGTAAGAATTATTTGGGAATTTTTATGACATGTTTCTTTCTATAGATCCTATTTCAATGTCATGTTTTTATTTAATAGGTACCAGTAGCATCAGATCTGACAGTTAGAGTGGTCAACTCGTTAACTTACATGAAAAAGGTGTCCAAATTCTGTAAAGCAGTTGAAAAATGATAATTTCTAGATTGAATTTAAATGCTCTTAATCTGCTTTTTACAATATGCCCATTATTCCTGCCGGCTTACTTTCCTCATATGAAATTCTCATGTGCTTGTAGCTTTATCATTTTGATACACTTTCTTTGGTACAACTGATGACTCGTACAGTGGAATTGTGATTGCATTATTTTAAAAAATTCATATGCATAATCACCTTAGCATCTTAATACGAATATAATTGTAAAAGAGATAGCAGTAATAGTGAATTCTTGTATTATGTGGAGCCCCTTGCTTGTTTTTGTGTTTAAGTAGTAGGTGTTATTAAATATTAAACTCTTTTTTTGCCAGGCCTAATAAATAATTTGTCACACTGGACTTTTACTGTTAATTTCAACTTTTGATGTCTAATTTAATTTGGCCAACTTGATTCCACTGCTAAATTCAACTTTAGTGGAGACATGCTCTATCATAATCATCGTCACAGATACGGGCTTTAGAAAGTGTTCCCCTTTCGCAAATTTCTTTTCTTTTCGGATACATGTTCATGTTTCATTTTTTTTAAATTATCTTCAGTTGTATAAAACTTATTGATATATCCTACTAGTTGGCATGTTTCCTTATTTTTTCATTGGGTATGAGTTCCTGATGTGTTCATCTTTAAGTATCAGTTCTCGTATGAAACACTGAAATATCCTAGAACGAAAACTAGCAGGGATGAAGGGATTATTGATGATGCGCACTTAACTGAGCTAATACAGTATGAGTTTGAGCTTATGCTTTGCATCTTTGTAATCAGCTCAATTCTTCACGAATGAGGTAATGAAAAGCCTGTTGTTCTCACTCTCAAGGTATTTTATGTTATATTGGTATTCATTTTTTCTCATACAAGATAAACCCTTGTATGTATGTACATATCTTTTTACTTATGGTGAAAGTATTTATCTTGTCATGGATATCTCAAAATTTGTTTTTGTATATGGATTTCTTGTTATTTTAGATAAGTTTATGTTGTTAAATATTCTAGAGCCTAAGAGTGCTACCATTTCCGTACTCTTCATTACCTCATTCCATAGGCAATCGTCCAAATGGGTAAAAGTGTTACATGTTAGCATTTAGGGAGTCTAAAAGTGATTTGTACAGAAGAAACGTGATGATCGGGATGATAACCAACTAAGCAGAAGAGTAAATCACTACATTGATTTTAACTTGATTGTAGTTTCATTCCCTATTCTAATAAATTCACTAGGAAACATTGATGATTAGAAATAAGGAGATTTTGCTGGGTTCCTTTACATGTGATCCTCATGTATACCACTGTCCGTTCTCTGTGGTTTTAAATTTCAGTTTATCATCCTTATGCAGTGAGAAAAAGATTTCCTGTTTAATATGTATGTAGGTCGCAGATCAGATTATGCAGCTGCCGTGGGGAGTATCTGTTTGAAAGGTCTACTTTAAGGTATTTATTTTCAGAATCTTAACCAGCATGAATTTTTTTTATTGACTACCTATGATTGGCCAAATTTTGCTATATCTTTTAACTTCTGATATCATCAATTTTGTTCTATGATATTATCTCCACTAAACTGGTTATTATTCATGGGGAAAAGAATAATAGTGGTGCCAGCGAATTAGGGCAGAATGGGAAGTCAAGTAAGTCTTCTTGCTTTCAATTTAAAGAGTGTGTTCCCTTGCTGGCAATGCCCCAACTCAGAGTCATCTTTTTCAGCTGCTTATCATCATGGCTAGCCTTTTTTTTCATAGCACCTATTTGCATGACATATTTTAGCATTGGATCATATAGTTGATTTTAGGTGTCAATAAACAATAAAAAGTGAAGCAGAAGTTTTCAGATATTCTCCACAATGAGACTTATCCAATCGAGTTTCAGTATAAATATAAAGGTTTGAGTGTGCAATTCATACATACTGATCTTTGTTCTATGTGTAGAGATTTTGATACCAATTTCTATTGGCAAAAAATAACAGTTGTGTTAATGTAGGTGATCCTATTTGTGACATAGATCCAAGAGTTTGGAGCAGGGTCCGGGAACCCAAACAAGAGGTTCGGTATATATTTCATAATGATGTATGACTAGCCTTTTCTTTTTATAGCGCCTATATTTCCATGGCACGTTTTCATTTTAATAGGTAATCTGTAGCATCGGATCTGTTAGTTAGAGTGGCTTTAGCTTGCAATAAACAATTAAAAATGAAACAACAGCGTTTAGATATTCTCCACAATGAGCTTATCTAACAGAGTTTCCATATTAATCCAAGTCTTGAGTTTGCAATTCAGACATGCTAATCTTTGTTCTATGGTAGAGGTTTTGTTACCACTTTTTATTGGCAGAAATTAACAATTGTTTTCATGCAGGTGATTCTATTGTTCCAAAATATTGAAGGTACATCCATATGTCAGTTTGTGATGTATGTCCCAGTCTTCGGACCAGACTGCAGGAATCCAAATGAAGGATCTCATGTCTTGACTCAATGAAGTATTTCTGCCTGAAATTGCCTTCGTATATCATAAAATACTGGTTATCATTCTGTCACCTTATTTCTTTTATTTATCATTTATAAATTGTGATTTACTTGAGCTGTTTGTTTTTTGTTTTTGCTTGTGTAAAATGCAGATTGGGTATCTTTGATTACAGCAAGAAACATGGTTCTGGAACCAGCTAAATATGGGTTTACCTATATTTGGGGGGGGGGGGGTGGGGAAGGTAACATACGAAGTTATGAGAATCAGAAAAAACAAGTTCAAGTAAGTTGATTCAGTAGTACTAGTATCTTATTGTTCTGCCTTTTTCCTGCTACCTCTTTCTAGACTAGTGCATCCACAAAAGCCAAGGCTGAAAATGTTGTGTTGAGTTTCACTAATTTTTATGGCCATTTCCTTGAAACCCAACTTCAGATAACAGTAGCAGCCCGATATGCCTTATTTTGATCGAGATTATTTGTCTGGTGCCACTAAGGATATCATACAAACCATTGGGAATAATAGTGGAAGAAATTATGAGGGACAAAATCGAAACATCAAATGACAAAGAACCTTAAAAGCAATGAGACACAGTGATCTTTCTGTTGATACAACAAAATATATTCTAGTTATGCAAAAGGTTGGTTCTTAATGATCTCAACATATTTTTATGTGGATTGGTGATGCTATTTTCATCTTAGTTCTTGTGCCTATAATTTCTAATACATGTTAGCTAGGGTAGAACACTAATTTCATCTCATTTTATAAAATTAAGTTTCTACTAGTATATCACGTTAAAATCACTATTCATACCCGTTGTATGTATTTTGTTGAATATCTTTGTTTATACCCGTATATTTTATTGTGCTCTACTAACATGTGTCAATATATCCTCCAGCTTCTGGAGCACATGATCTGAGAACCTATCCTAGTGATCACGAAAAACAGTTTCTCCTCAAGAGTCTCAAGCAAGAGGGACAATACCCTGAAGAGGTAAGAAAGATTTGGGATTTTTTTTTTTTTTTTTATAGCTCCTATTTCCATGCATGTTTTCATTTTAATAAGGTACATGTAGCATCAGATTTGATAGTTAGGCTTTGTTTGTTTATGGTTTGGGGAGTGTTTTTGAAATTTCAAATCTCAAATCTATGTTTTCTTATTAGGATTTCGGTATAGGATTTTAAATCCTAAAAAATTATACTCTATAATACCTATAACACACCTATTTTACATTTTTCAAACACAATTTTCAATACACTATCAATTATCTATCATACACTTTTCAATTGTTATTATCTATCCAACTCAATACTCTTCCTCCTTTTCAATACAAACACATCAATCATTACATAATCATTCAATTTTTTTTTTTGAAAGAACATAATCATTTAATTATTTCTATATTATTACTTTTTTACAATACAGTATTATTTCTATCATCTACATTTTCAAAATTCTACTTTATCAAATCCTACAAAATTCACAATCCCAAAAATATACAAAATTCAAATACGTTTTTTATTTTATACCAGTAACATTATGAAATATTTCCATTATTTCTGCCTGCGTACTTTCTTCATATGAGAATAATTCCCATGTGCTTGTAGCATTATCATTTTGATACACTTTCTTTTTTACTGCTGATTATTCGTACTAATGCAATAGTGATTGCATATTTAAATTTAATCAATATGAAAAATCACCCGAGTATCTTCACACCAACATATTTGTGAAAGAGGTAGTAGTAATAGTGAATTCATGTTTTATGTTGAGCCCTATGCTTGTTTCTTTTATATTGTTCAAGTTTCATTTCTTGAAATTATCCTCTGCTGTATGAAATATATTGATATATCCGACTATTGGACATGTTTCCTTATTTTTCATTGGGTATCAATTCTTGATGTGTTCGTCTTTAAGTATCAGGTCTTGTATGAAACACTGATTAGCAGGGATGAAGGGATGATTGATGATGCACACTTAGCTGAGCTAATTTAGTATGAGTTTTGAGCATATGATTTGCATCTTTGTTCAGAATCAGCTCAATTCTTCACAAATGAGGTAATGTTTCCCTATTGTTCTCACTTTCAAGTTTATATTAGGGCAAGGTAAATTCTTAGTTCCTTAACTTCTCAATTTTAGTTTCAGTCCCCTTAATTTTATCACTTTGAAATTAGTCATTTAACTAAACATTTATTTTTCTTTCAAAAAAAAAAAAAAAATAAACATTTATTTTGATTTTGTCCATTTTACCTGCTATCATATAGTATAATCTTTAGGCTATTAAATTTTTTTAATAAAAAAAAGTATATTTAATCTAAATTTTTTAAAAAATATCTTCAAAATCAATTAAAGCTAAAAGAACTTAAAATAATCAACTAAATATTCAAAAAAGAATCTATATTTTTAAAAATAAAATATTAAAAAGATCAGTTAAAAAATAAATCCTTAAAACTAACTAAAAACTGAAAAATATTAAAAAAATTAATTAAATATATAAAGATGGCTTGCTATAAATTAAGCATGTGGTGTTATCAGAAAAGTTATAATTAAACATATGGTTCCTTAGAATTTTTATTTTTTTTTAAATTTTTTTTTTAAATTTTATTTAATTTTTCAGATTATTATATTTTTTAAAAATTTAAATTTAACTATCTTTTAAAGACTATACAGTATATTTAACTACCTTTTTATAAAAAAATTAAATAGAAAATGTCACATCACATCAATAGTTAAATGATTAACTTCAAAATGAAAACGTTAAGGAAACTGAAATCAAAATTTGGTCAAGTTAAGAGACTATAAAATTACTTTGCCCTTTATGTTATATTGGTATTCGTTTTTTCACATACACGATGAACCCTTAATTTACACCAAAAGATACATTAAGGACTTGGTTGAATTTGAAGTACCTTATTTAAACTCATAAATGTACCTTATTTAAAATAACAAGAAATCCAAAATAAAAATCAAATAACCTTTTTAAGTTGAACAAATATGCCCTTTAATGTAATGTATTACTACTCTAAAGCTAAATAAAAATGTATTTCTATTAATAAAAGTAAAAGCAAATTTTCTTATTAATTGGCTAACAAGATTTGGGTTATTTTTTTAGTATTTCTTATTTATGAATGAATATGTTTCCCAATTTTTTATACGTTTTCAAAAATTATGAAATGAATACGTTTAAAAAAAATATAAAAATTATGATGTTTCCCAACTTTTGCATGATATTTACACGTAAAAATATTGTTTTTTTTACACGTAAAAAAATATCAAGGTTTTGATTGGGCCTAGAATAATACTTGACGGGCATGGATGCCAAAAAAAAAATGAAAAATTAAAGGCTTATTTAAACTTGTGATAATGATAATATTTTGAGGGTCTAGATTTACCTTTTTCCATTTAATTTATATGTATGTCTTATATAAGATTGTCTCAAGATGTATGTTTGAAATCCTTCAAGTAATTGATTATTCTTCAATTGTGTGAACATTTCATTTTTAAAAAATATAGGGATTTAAAAAAAAAAAAATGCTATCCTTAAGAAAATTTCCTGTATTCATAAAATAAAAGAAAGGATTTTCATTTGTTCAATCAATCAAACTTACTTTTTGGTCCATTGAGAACACAAACTCTCCGTTTGAATTTTGTTAACGGTGTGAAATTGATATTATTTCGTTCATAAATTAATAATATTATTTTTATAAATTAATACATAAAGCATTTAGTGATATGATATTAGTTTTTAAGTATAGTAGTATCAATTAATAAATATTATGTTATTAATTTATAAGTTTAAACGATATAAATTTCATATTACAAACAAGTTTCACCGAGAACTTGTTCAAATGGAAAATGAAAAATAATTTATGATGCAATTGTGTTTCGTTATTACTTTTTTTAAGGTTAAGAGACTAGTTTAATGCAGTGACTTAATAGTGTTGGAGTACGGTAATAAGTACTGGATGTAAGAATAATATTTATGAGCGAATTTTAAGTAAAAAAAGTCTCATGTCTCATTTATGATATGGAACTTCATTATAATCTATGAATCAATTTTTTATTAAAACATGATTCAGATGTGCCCATACATCACAGATCATGTAATATAATATAATTTTATTTTTTTTAATTGGACAAATGATACTCGAATTCATTATTTCACGGTATAAGTAGTTGTGTTCTAATTGGTTGAACTATTCCACTTCGTCACAGATCATGTAATATAATACACTCTCCTGAAAAAAAAAAGATAATCCAGTTTTCGTTTTTTGTTCGTCGTATGTTCTTATTTAATGTATATTTGGAGTACAACTTTTTCATTTAGTCATTCCAAAACTAAAAATATATAAAGAATTTTGTAGATAAAATTTAAAATTTCAAGTATAACAAATTACTCCCTCTGTCCTATTAATTTGTTCATATGTGAATGGATACACACTAAAAAATATAATAATGAGTAGGATTTTGAGGGGAAATTTTATAAACATTTATGTATGAGGTAAAGATATGAGTTGATTTGTATGTGTGTATGTTTGATAAAAAAGTAATGATATTTTGTTTAAATTTATAAATAAGAATTTAATTTTTAGGATGTGAATAAAATATTGAAACGTAGCGAAAAAGAAAAATAAAGTGTGAACAAATTAATGGAACGGATGGGGTGTATTTTATTAGTTTGTGCTAAATTTAGAAGGGCAGAGGGAGTAAATGATGAGATCAGACTTATGAGGAAGAGACCGTTATTTGCATTAGCCGCAGCGCAAAATTTAAAGCCCAAAAGATATTGCCATTTCAAAACCCAATACAGATTTACGTAAAGCCCATAGCACAAGAAGCCCATGTTCTATTAATGCAAAAAAAAAAAAATGAAAAAGAAAAGGAAAATCTATAAAGTTATAAACCAGTTACAATTCGGAAATTATTAAATAAAAAACAATAAGGAAAAGTAAGGACCCAGCCACAGGCCATTGTCTCAATCTCTGATGGAACAAAATAAGAGTAATGTCACTCTATCCATTAAACCCCACTTTCTTTCCCTATGTGTATATACAGTAAAAACTTCGTAATCTATTATCGGGACCAAAAAAAAATATTACTATAAGTATAGGGAGATTATTTTTAAATAGAGTTTTGCATAGAATATTTTTTTTTAAATAATACATATTATACTACATGTATGTAAATTTATTAACAAATTCATATATCTAATAATAAATACATTCATTTTCAAAGTATATAAAATACATGTATCAGCTAATATGCATGTATTTATGAACTAAACAATAGTTATTGATCACATGTGTATAAATGTTTGTTCAATATTGAAGGATGTAATCATTTTTTGCTTCAACAAGCAAGTATTTATGTGGAGAAGTTATCACGACACACAAATTGAAGAATATAGTGACAAGGCATAAAATTAATATGTTGTCACAATTAACCATAGATAAATATTTTAGGTCATCTTAATTGTAATTATATATAAATTTTTATACATAATGTAATTTATTTTTATATGGAGGCATAAATCCTTAAGACGGTACCGAAAAAAAGTATGTCTTATTACAATGTGAGGTTTATTCCTAAATATAATTGGTCCCGAGTTGGAACCGTGATTTTTTATTACTATAGAGAATTTATTCATATATAGAGTAGTATGGGGTTTTTATTGTATATGCAAACCTTTTCTATTCACAAAACTTGCAACAATTAAGTGCATAATAATTTAAATCAATTGGAGTAAAATATCAGTTTGAGTCTGATCTTGTAATAAGTTTCCTGAAAAATACATTCACGCAATATAATTAGAACATGCTTTAATTTATAGATTATTTTTTTTTGACAAATAATTTATAGAAATTAAAACCCACTTTTAATAGTTTTTGTATGCATCTAGTGTTTCTATGCTTTTTGTCTCTTTATTTTTATTATTTTTGCATTCAACTATAAATTGTTAAAGATACAATTACAC
Source organism: Stenogyne calaminthoides (assembly GCA_037126765.1). Classification (NCBI taxonomy): domain Eukaryota; kingdom Viridiplantae; phylum Streptophyta; class Magnoliopsida; order Lamiales; family Lamiaceae; genus Stenogyne; species Stenogyne calaminthoides. The sequence goes on along the minus strand of JBBCBC010000037.1, from coordinate 12,075,235 downwards.
AACATTTTGAATTATGCAACAGGAAAAAGAAAAGTACCGGAACACAATACACTCTGACTCCCATTTATTATTACTTCCTTTCATTTTCTGTTTAAGATTTTTTATGAAGTCAATTTTAATACAGAATAGTAGAAATATTGTAGCAAAATATATACAAACTTGTGTGAAATATGTATAAAAAATCTGGGGCAAGGGTGGGCCCATATATAATGTTTTTAGGTACCTGCGGCCCATTTGTTGGAGTGATCTGAATGCACTTAACTGCTCAATAATATTAATATGGCCCCTCCCATACAAAATACTACAGATTAAAGAGGGATGTTTCAATTTTATTTAACATGGAACTATCATCTTTTTCTAAAAGCAACCATTCTTGTATCTATCTTCATAGAATTCAGAATATGATTTTCGTTCTTTGCATTCAGTCAAAAAAATATAATATGTTCTCATTAAAAAAAAACAAAAAAACCGTAGGTTCCGGTTTTTTTTTTTTTTTATTCAGTAGGCTCTAATTGAAAAGATAACATGACACATATCTTTTTAGGATCTAATTTTTTAAATTAAAATTATACCATAAATAATTTATCTAGTGTAACTTACATTTCTCGTATGGCATTGCGTAATTTACAACGTCACATGCATCTTCAATTCTCTGACTTATTTTCTCATGATATTTCTGAATGAATGATTGTATTTGTGGCCGAGTGATGGTAGTAGACTAATCTTACATAAATATGAAATAATGCCACTAAGTTTCATTAATTTATTTTTAATAAATATTATTTATATTAATATGGATATTTTGCATGATTACGCATGTCGTTATGCTAACAATTGAGGATCCATTCATGTGAAACTGCTTTCTTGTTTTGGGCATAGCATGTTCCTTGCAAAGAATCACGACTAAAGTTCACAATTATTCTTTTCTGTTTTTTTGGCTTTTTCTTAATAATCTATATTATAAGCATTTTCTATGTTGATTAGCATGTGACCACGAGAATTTGTATTATTAAACAAATATAAATTATTGTTTGAGAGATGAGATATAAATATAAATCCGTTGTTATCACATGACATCCAGTTATTAAGTGTCTTAGAACCGTTACATAATTTTCTATTACATCCTTGTAAAATAGTACATATTTATATGAATGAATTGATTAAAAACAAAAACTCGTATGAGACGGTTTTATGCATGAGACGGAATACAACTTAACACAATTAACATTTACTCATATCAAAGTGTTAATGCGTTAATGACTTAATGTTTAAATCAGGGACGGATCTAGGAATCAATTGTGGGGTGAACTAAATTAGATAATTTATTTATTATAAATTTATATATAAAAAAATATTATTATACATTTATTCTTTTATCTAAGGATATAATTCAATACGGAGAAAAAATAGACATTAAAGTCATGGCACATAAACATAAAATCATATAAAATTCAAGAGGCACACTTGTGTGAGATGGAACATAATTTGGGCAATAACTCGTCAACAATTTGGAATGAATGAGTGTTGATTTGTGCTAATTTGTACCTCATCTCATGTATGAGACTGTCTCATACGAATTTTTTTCTTAATTAATTTAATTAGTAAAATAAATTAACCAGAAATGATACATACTTTTTTTTAAAAAATGATACGATTTGAAATTTTTATGTTAAATAGATGATTGATGCACACTTGCAGATGGCGATCTCGGTCGGTCACGTGAGATTGAGTATGATTTGGGCATTGACGCTTTAACATTTTTGGTGGGGTGGGTGTTAATTTTAGCTAATTTATACCCCTTCTCATGTCTCATATGATTTTTTGTCGAGTTGATTTACTTTTGATGAAATAAACTGGATAAATCTTGAACTTCCAATTTAATTTTAAGAATATATGATTGACTTCTATTTAAATTGAACTAAGTAGGTCTCGATTAAAAAATGAAAGATTCAAAACAATTATACATAATACATGCATAATAATATGGAATTCTCAAGAGATTGCCGGTCTCAATTAAAAAATAAAAGATTCAAAACAATTATACATAATACATATATAATAATATGGAATTCACAAAAAATTGCCCTGGACCGGAGCCTAGTGCATCATGTACATAGATCCGTCCATGATTTAAATTAAATTACGTCTCATCGTAAGACAGTCTCATACAAGTGTGTCTGGGTATAAAGAAAGATAAGAGCGCGATGACAATGCATAGATCGTACGTACCTTGAAACGTACATGCTGGCTTCAGACAGTGTTTTATAAAGACAATATCTTCTATTAGTAATTTTTTTGGTTAAAAAAAAAAAATAAATAGTTAATCTGGCTTCACTATTCCAAAATCCAATATGTGGTCTATATATCTCATATAATTCTAGTTGTCAGATTATCACCATGTGTCCGTTTAAAATTCTCAGAGGTGATAACTTTTTCTTTTTTAAAAAAAAAAATGCACTAGACGATCAAAAGACTAGTTTAGGTGATAATTAAAACCCAATTTTGGACCAGATGACCCACCAAGAATTAACTACAATGTCTAAATTATTACATACACCTACCCAAGCTAAATAAAGTTGTAAATTACAACGTAGCTTCTATAGAAACACAATAAGTAGTTGCAAAATTTAAAAAGTTGAGACGCGTTTCATTAATTGATTTCTGAATTTGAATATTCGCTCATGTTTTTTAATTTTAATTTTATTGACATAGGAATCATTAACTGTGATTATATACATTAGGATATGCATTAAATAAAATTTATTGTCATCTAATAACTTGCGGGGCCAATGCTCTAATGTGCATTCTCAAACACCTTGAGACTCTTAGGTACAAAGTGCATTTTTTTCAAACAAAGTGCAATTTTTTTTGTACCTTAGAGTCACAAAAAATTACACTTGTACCTTAGAGTCACTGCTCTCTATTTTATGTACCTTAGAGGCATTTTCCTCATAACTTGCAAATCATACTGTAATATTACATATATATTTTACACTAGATAAATCATACTAATATATCGTATTTTGTTTAAAAATTAAAAAATAGATAAATCATACGACGGGTTCGATCAAGTATAAGTTTGAATATATATGCATGGTTACAACTCACTTATGATGGCTATGAAATTAATTAAACGTTGTACGTGACTTAGGTTCTTTAAGTTGTACACATATGACGGCCTACTCGTAACTTTTAATTTATCAGTGTTCAACTAGAGCCATCAAAACAAAGTACGAAGAGGGCATATTATATATACCAATTGAATGATAACAATTAAGAAAAAGTACTTTGTGATTATGGATTGATCTAAGTAATGCTATCTTGACTTTATGATTAACAGAGCTACGTTAAAAAAAAATTAAATTGGAAAATCGAAATATTTGGAAAGGACAGATGTCAATTTAATTTACACTAACTTAGTACAAGTTTTTGTTCTTTAAAAAAAAAATCGTCATTTTATTGTGAGATAATCGAGAGATACCAAGCATGCAAATTGTATCTTCGGAATTCGTATGCAATTAACTCAATTGTAAAAAATATAAGCTCGTGGTAATTAAAATTTAAACTCACGACTTTCATCAATTTTGACACCTCAATAACCTACCTATATATTTTTTTTAAGTTACAATAGTTCCCTAAGATAATCAATTACAATAATTCCTTCTATCATTGGGTATGACAAGATCATTTCGCTGTAGATCGGAATCGCAACCACCACAACAAGGAAACCACTCGAAACTACAACTAGGAACCGCAATCGCACCGCACCGCACTGAACCTCAACCAGAACCACATCCCCAAATAAGAGGGACCACCACAAAAGGAAATAAATATTCTCTCTCCTTATCTCTAACCCGGGACCTCAGGGTCTCAGATAGTGGAGTTATAACCACTTAAGCTATCCACACTTGACAATAACTTACCTGTATTTTGAAAATGCATTAAACAATGAAATTTAGTTCTTCAATTTTAATTTTTAATTAGAAGATTGTCTTAACTCCTAAACATGTCATGACTTAACTTGTCTAAGATTATTCATCCAAATGAAAAATGTCAATTCATGGTCTAAAATATGGTAAATCTATCAATTTAAGGCCTGAAATATTTTTTCTATCGATTCAAGACCTGAAATATAGAAAACTATCAATTCAGAGCCTGAAAAATAAAAACTATCAATTTGAGGCTTATAAATTTTAAGACCATGTTTGACATATATATTTCATGTCCTTATTTCATGTTTTTATTTTTAGGGTTTACGGTTTAGGAGGGTTTAGGGTTCATGGTTCAAGGTTTAAGATTCAACGTTTAGGGTTTAGGGTTTAGTGTTCAGGATTTAGAGTTTAGTGCCAAACATTACCTTAAAATTTATAAGTCTCGAATTGTTAGTTTCTATTTTTTAGGCCCTGGATTGATAGTTTTCTATCTTTCAGGCCTTGAATCGATAGAAAAAATCTTTCAAACCTTAAATTGATAGATTTACCATCTTTCAGACCTTTGATTCGATAAAACTCATCATCCAAATTATATTGAATGACTTGAAGTTAGTAAATGCATGACGAGAATACGGACACGTGCTTCGCCTGCACCCGAGGAAAAGAGAAAATCATCAATAATTAAAATTTTGCCATTATGATTTATCCAATTAACCCATACTCAATATTATTAACAATTACCGTCGCTTTTAAAAAGTAGCTATCATTAAATTTATGTTACTTTCATTTTTACGATTAATCATCAACATTCCAACTAAAAAAATTCCACGAGTATCTTTTTTATAATTTTTTTACATAAATAATTCGTAATTTAATACCACGATTTTTAAATTTTGAAAAAAAAGTGAAAAAATCCTGATTTTGTATCATTTTTTTTATCATTCCTTACATGATTGGTATGTTCTAACTAAAAGATAATGTAATTAAATAGAAGTGAGACCTCATGAGAAAGATGAATAATAATGGCAATATACCATTTTACACAGTTTCATGATTTCAAGACTTTTATAATGTCAGGAGAGTGATTACATGATCTTATCAATTAATTTAAATTACACTAGGTTTGGGATAATTTATGAGGGCCATAAAACCATGTCTCTTTGAAATAATTAAAATGAGCACATTCGTGAATCACATCAAACATTATCAAAAGATATGTCTCCCAATAATAAAAAGCTTATTATTGATTTCTCACAACTACAATTGTGGAGTTACCAAAACAGGCTTAGAGCAATAAATATTTTTTATCATCCAACAAAGTAAAAATAAAATCATTAAAGATGTTTGATCTGGTTGACGGGAATGATACGAGCCCATAATTTATATATATGTGATTGGATATTTGAAATTTAATAGTAATTGAAAATGCATGCATTCAACATATTTTTGTATGATTAACGATGAAAAAAACGATAACTGATAAGTTTTTTTTTTATGACATTCAAATTAGTATTTACTATTTATGAATTTGATGAGTTGTTCCTTTTCAAATATGCATATTTTTTAGTATGATTTTAGAATTTATACGAGGAATGATAAAAATAGTATTTTTTTAAATATATGGATACTAACGTAAATTAATATTGCGCGACTAATAGCGTGACACGTAATGTCACGTTTTTATCTGAGTCTCTGACCTCAATTTGCCTTTGGAGAAAATGGAAGAAAATAATAATAACAGAAAAATTCCAAATTTAAAATGGTGGAATTAGAAAAAAAATTCAACGAATGAGTCAATGAGTGACCTGGCTATGAATGGAAATTCGTGGAAATAGGTATGAAAACGAAGAAGTAAAATCACAGACAGTGATTGCAAGAAATTGCCCCACCATTTATCTATCTTCAAGAGAAAAATATTGCTCCCCTTATTAGGCGGGACCTTCGCTCTTCAAACATTTTCCTAATTTTCTTCGATTTCAAACCGATTGTAATCTTTCGTATTAATTATCGAAATACACTTGATTGAATTCTCCTCTGTTTTTGCTTTTTTAGGCCTTCATTTTTGATTGGCATTTCAACCCTGCCCTAATTAACATCCTTATCTGGCTCTGCTACTGTGAGCTCTTTGCTGTCGATTATTAATGGCTGCTTAGAAAAAATATCAGACAACTGAGTTCAGATCTGCGCACTACTTCCTTGATAAACAACTGATTTTTTTAATTTATTTTCTTCAACATATTTTTCAGAGTAGGCAGTGGCAGTGGTTAAAGGACAATGTCGGTAGAAATTGGCGGCGGCGGTCGGGGAGGAGGTGCGGCGGTGGGTGGCGGCGGAGGAATCGATCCGAGCAACCTGCATTTGAAGAAGGAGTTGACGCAAATTCGGAAGGCGGCGAGAGTTTTGAGGGACCCTGGGACCTCTTCGTCGTGGCGGTCGCCGATTAGTTCTTCTAGATCGCTTTCGAAGCATCATTACGTGCATCATCACAAGAACGGCCTGATTAATAATGGTAACAGCGTTGCTTCTTCCTCTCAATTGCAATTGCAGAATAATGCTAATAATTATAGTGGGAATGGTGCTGGTGATAAGGGGAATAATGTTAATGTGAAAGATAGGGAGAAAAGGGTGTTTTTGTACAATTGGAGGAGTCAGAAATCTGAGAGTGAAAAGAGTAAGCAGATTGGGGAAGATGATGTGGTTAATAGTAAGGATGAAGAAGGGTCGTTTTCGACTCAGGATGAAAGTGCAGATGTGGACAGTTTGAGTGATGCTAGGAATGTTGATTCGAGGAGTGATACTTTTTTGAATGAGAAGTATCCCTCGGCCATCTTTAGGTGCAAAGACACGGATTTCACTCCGTCTATTATGCGCACTATCAAGAGAAAGTCAAAGAGAAGTAATTATCCTAGGCATCACCATAATGAAAGATTGCAAAAGCAGATACCATCGAAAAAACGCACTGTTAATTCTGTGGAGGGTTTGCCTGGTTTAGGTTTAGGGAGGGAAGATCTGGGGAGTTTAGTTGATCAGTCCGATGATACTGAGGATTACACCTGTAATTCCGAGGATCTAAGGAGGGCATCTGCACTCTCCCCATTGCTGGCAAGGCTTAAGCACAAGGGTTGGGCCCATTCACCAAAAAAGTTGTTGAGGGGTGGTCATAGGAAAGAAGATGATGCTATTTCGTATGGCACCCCAGCTTTGTCTTCTAGCTCTCATAATAATAAATACGGGATTAGGAACCCCAGTACGGTTGAGTCTTGGGTATCGACCACAGGGTCGTTGAATGACGCTGATGATGAGGTGGACGATCAGTTGGATTTTCCAGGGCGACAGGGATGTGGGATTCCTTGTTATTGGTCGAAAAGGTCAACACCTAAATCCCGAATAGGGCATGGAAGTTGCTCCTCTCCATCCTTTTCAGATTCTTTAAGAAGGAAGGGAAGCAGTATATTTTGTGGAAGCCAGTCTACTCAGCAAAGAAGACGTAACAAGAGACCGAGTTCTAGGACAGCTAATCAAAGTCTTGTTCCCCTTCTTAAAAACAAAGGTCGAGGAGGGTCATCCATGGGTAGTAGGAACAGTGATGACGAGCTCTCCACAAATCTTGGAGAGCTTGATTTGGAAGCCTTGAGTCGGTTGGATGGTAGGAGGTGGTCTACAAGTTGTAGGAGCCAGGAAGGATTAGAGATAGTGGCTTTAAATGGGGGTGAATTACATGAAGAAGAAAGTTCTCCTGAGAATTCCAGAAGCTTGAGCCATAAGTATAGGCCAATTTTTTTTGATGAATTGATTGGACAGAACGTAGTTGTTCAATCTCTTATGAGTGCAGTTTCAAGAGGAAGGATTTCCCCCGTTTATCTTTTCCAAGGTCCTCGTGGAACAGGGAAAACTTCAACCGCTAGGATTTTTGCTGCTGCTTTGAATTGCCTTGCCACTGACGAGATTAAGCCCTGTGGGGTCTGCAGGGAGTGTGCTGAATTCATATCAGGAAAGAGCAGGTTTCTTAGAGAAGTTGATGGCTCAAATGAAAAAGGGATTGACAAGATTAAGAATCTTTTGAAAAGCCTGTCTACAGTCCATCCTTCAGCACATTCACAGTTCGAGGTTTTTGTTGTGGATGAATGCCACTTGTTGCCCTCAAAGACATGGCTGGCATTTCTTCGACTTCTTGAGAAACTGCTCCCACACGTCGTTTTCTTACTCATAACTACTGATATCGACAATGTGCCACGCAGTATAATGTCCCGATGCCAGAAGCAAATTTTCAATAAAATTAGCAACGTTGATATTGTTTCTAGGATCAGGAAGATTGCCACTGAAGAAAACTTGGATGTTGAGTCAGATGCACTAGAGTTGATTGCTTCTAATGCAGATGGTTCGATACGTGATGCAGAAACCATGGTTGACCAGTTGAGTTTGTTTGGAAAAAGTATCACTGTCTCCTTGGTGAATGAGCTTGTGAGTTTTGCATACATTCTCTAATGTACTTTTCTGTTCTCATGGGTTTTAATAAACATTATGAATGTGGTTAAAGTTTTGAAAAAAACAGATATCATTTAAACATGCCAAGTAATATGTGTTTTCTTTCTGTAGATTGGGGTTGTTTCTGATGAGAAATTATTGGACCTCTTGGAGCTAGCCATGTCATCAAATGCAACAGAAACAGTGATTAAAGCCAGGGAATTTTTGGATACCGGAATGGATCCAATGGTTCTGATGTCTCAAATGGCAACTCTTATTGTAGATATTATTGCTGGAACTTACCCAAGTAGTGTCGATGGAAAGCGTGATTCTTTCTTCGGTTCAGGAGGCTGTAAGTGTCCATCTGATATTTTCTCCTTTGGTTCCTGATGTATGCTTTAGTGCAAAAATAATAATATTTCTTCAAAATTCCAATTTAACTGGGTAGCTTATAAAATAATGGGCAACTTTAGAATGTGGAGCATACTAGCAATTACGATTTGCAGCAATTCCATTATCTTTTATTCTGTTATTGTTTTAGGGGTCTAAAAGCCTGATAAAAGAGGTTACATATTGAATCTTTATTTAGAATCTAAGATCAGAAGTACTTCTTTGTTCAGAATGCAAACAGCTGAATATTGATGACTGCAACTCTTGCCAAGATAATACTAAGTTTGAAAGTTTGAGCATTTTGGTTTTTTAACAGTATATAACCTTTAAAAGGATTCTATATATTAATGTTGGTTTGGGGTCTATGCTCCTAGTTTGTATCTGTTAGCATGCATTAATTCCAAATTGAATTAAAATTAACCTTAATAACTCATAATTTTTTACCCTTATTCATGTTTTCAAATGTTAAATAAAAATTCTTCTGCTAGATCTCGGGCTTGGATATTTTAATTTTACTGTATGGTTTTACCAGCTCAGGTGTCCCCCTGAATTATATGCCACAGTAACTATGTTTATTGCGCTGACTTGATGCTATTTGTTGCCACATCTGTTTTTTAGTTGGAAGTGCTATACTTGTCAAACGAAACATAAAATTGGAAATGAAAGCTGAAGTATGCTTTATTCCTCCCACTTGGCTAATTTCAAATTTAAAAAAAATATTGAATAACAGCTTTACAGTGAAACAAAACTTTCCATGAACTTATGAAAATTTTACAATTGATTTGTATGCAATGTAGGTTTTCTTTAATCAGATTTTTATGAGAAAACCTCTGTCTCAGCGTCATCGCATAAAACTCCAATAACTACTTTTCACATTTGATGTATTTCTATTTTGCTATTATATGGCAATCGATGATGCCTTGGTTGTTCATCTCGTAGTTTCTTCAGGACTTCTACATTTTCACTTGAATCCACGAAGTGTTTCCCTGCTATATATTGGCTTTTTAGAAAGTATATAGTTATAATAGGGAATGCACCTAAAATTCTTTACTAAAAGGAGCTTGTGACAATATATTATTTTGAATGAAATGCTGCGAATAATTCAATTTCTCATGGTTGAGCAAACATTTGAATTGATTTCAGTGTCAGAAAGAGAATTAGAGAGACTAAAGCATGCGTTGACGCTTCTCTCAGAGGCAGAAAAGCATCTTAGAGCTTCAAGTGAACGGTCAACATGGTTCACAGCCACACTATTACAGTTAGGTTCGATGGCTTCACCAGAACGAACTCATTCAGGAAGTAGTCGAAGACAGAGTTCCAAGGCAACTGAAGAGGACCACTTGATTATGCTTAGAGAATCTATTGCCCAAAAGCAGAGAACAGATTCGCAGTTGGCTCCTGAGAGTTCAAGTTCTTTTGTGAGATCTGCTCACTGCAATTCCACAAGCAAAGACAATTCAATCTCACTGAGTGATGCTCCCAGTTTCCATTTCAACCCCAACCTAATCCAGTTTATCGGTGCTGAAGAACTGACCGTCACACGAGATGACTGCAAAAGTGGGAGAAGTTCTTTGAGATGCATGAACTCAAAGATGCTCACTGACATCTGGCTTCAGTGCATCGAGAAGTGCCATTCCAAGACGTTGAGGCAACTCCTTCATGCTCATGGAAGGCTCGTGTCAATTTCTGAAGTTAAAGGTAACAAACAACAATATCCATCTAGAAATAAACTTTGGGATGCATCGGTACCATACATGTTGCTTATTTTTATGGAATAACACAATTGATGTAGTTTTGACCCAATTTTGACTAATTTTTTTTAACCAAACTGCTTTTTTATATATTTTTCGCGAATCATAGAAAAAGGTTGAAAGGTATTAGTTCATGTGATTAAAAGTATCAGCTAATACGATGAAAAGTATTAGTTGAATGTTGAAAAAAGTATGAATACTGTTCAGCCTACAAACTAATATTTTTCTTGTATAAACTAATACTCATTATAAATTTCAATTTTTTTGTTTGTGAATGAGTCAAACTTTTGTCAAAATTGAAACAAAATTGCACCAATTGTGCGATGCAAGTAGTGAAGTATTTACCATTTTTATGAACTCCTGAATTGCTTGCAATGTCGATCTCACTTAAAATAAGAATGAGAAATAAATTTTCAAACTTGAATATTACAGTGTTGAGAACTGGGTAGGCTCAACAAAACAGTGACCTCTTGCATGGTCGAATGAGACTGTTTTAACTTTTAAATCGCACCATATTGTGATATAATCTTGCTACAACTTGTTTACGTAGGCTTTTAATTTCTTTAAGGAGTTAATAAGTTTCTCCCTTGTCCTAAACCTGGCAACATGATCTGTATGCAGGTGGTTTTGTAGCTCATGTTGCATTTGGGGACAGAAGTATTAAAACCAGAGCAGAAGGTTTCGTCAGCAGCATCACTAACTCATTTGAAATTGTTTTACGACGAAATGTGGAAGTTAAAATAATCCTGTTACCAGATTCTTCGGGTGAGAAAAATAATGCTATGAATGTGGATAACATATTATTGAGCTCAAATGATAATTCTGATGTTGACGTACGCTTTAATGTGCGGAAGGTCATGATAACCCGAGCACTTCAAAGGAAGAGAGCAAGTCAAATATTCCTGTGAAAAGAATTGAATCCATCATCCATGAACAAAGATTAGAAACTGCGTGGTTGCAGGCAACAGAGAAAGGAACTCCTGGATCAATGAGTCGTTCAAAACCTGCTGAAAGGAATCAAGTCCTGCCACAGGATGGAATGGAATCTATAAACTCTGCAGACGTGCCATCGCAGCAGGACTGGGAAGACGAGTTCAATCATGAAATCAAAGCTCTGAAAATCAATGGTGGAAGTGGAATGGCCAAGAGGAGCAACCACTACCCTATATCTCCAAGCTTGTTGCATAACAATAGCAGCTTTGCGAGCCTAGATACCATGTGAGTCACTCGCTACCTAATAATTAATTTCATCCTTTTCAATTCTTGCTCGACTTTTATGCTGTTAAAAGTCCAACTAAGACGTTGGTTGCAAAAAAAGCAACTTGGATGTATACATTCAGGTGGTAGAACAAAAGTACCAATTTCTGAACAAATCGAATTTCAGAGCGAAAACCCGCGAACCTCTCCACTTGAAACGGGAACTGAGAATAGTATAAAACTTCTTAAATTGTAAATATGTGTTCCTGACATAATAAAATTGTAAAAGGAGATAAGTGGACACTGAAATGTGTCCTTGATCTTGTTTAAATCATATTTTTCATTATATTTTATTAATAGTGCATTTAGCCATGACTACTGAAAGTTTACGTTTACCTTGTGTGAAGGGGATATGAGTCTGGATCAGGAGCCAAAGGGGGTTGCAGGGGGTTATTTTGTTGGAAAAACACCAGACCTCGCGCTAGGGGGAAGGTAGTAAATCAAGTTGATTTCCCACTTTTTGCTGTTCCACACCATTTTTTTCTTGGATATTGAGTTCTATATTGTTCGTGCATAACTAGCAGGCTAAGCAAGGCACGCCATTGCGTGCACGCAGAAGTGGTCGTTTTTCGTGGTTTGGAGAGTGTGCAAAATCAAGGACGACAGACAACAGACACAGTAGATGATACAATAATGATCTATACTAGTTTAAATGTTTTATCCAATCCCTCATGTTTTACTAGGATATATTCTGTATGTATGGGCTCAACTCTTTCTTCTTAATTTCTTGAACATGACAGAGTGATTGAAGGACAGATGTAAAGTTAGTTCACTTCTGTTGGGCAAAACCAATTTTGTAACTTATTGTAGCAAATATCCATAAATCAATTGGAAGCATTTTATTTGCATTATTATTGTGCAGCTAAGCATGTGGAATCCTTGGCGGGCCCGGGTCATGGGACCATTATCAAAGTGCATTCTGGTTCTTCTACACTTTTAAATTATGGAGTTTGGGCCTAATAGTATGTTTGCTGGATAATCATTTATTAAAAAAATACTAGAGATGGTTTACATTTGGTGAGACTTAGCACATGTGTATTATCTTAATTGATTAGGAGTTGGGCCTTTCATTTTTTTATTATTTGGAGTTAGGTTAATTGGTTGTAACTTGTAATTAATTTAAATTGAAATTACATCTCATCTCATACCTGGTAATTTATTTTTAGGCTTCTATAATTTTTATTCTGTTTTGTACGGGCTTGTTTGCCCAGGACAAGAAAAAGAGGGAGGTACAAAAGTTCCTCCCCCAAGTCTTCTTCGTTTTCTCCCCAAAATAAAAATCTGGCCTGCGCCGCTACCACCGTCCACCTCCCTCCGCCGCCTGGGCCGCCCACCTCCCTCCGCCGCCGGCGCGCTGCTACTTGCGCGCCGCCACCTGCGCGCAGCACCCACCCAACCCCCGTCGTCGCCCTATGTCACACAGCAACCTGCCATTTTGAGCGTCGCTTAGAGGTTGTGGATGGTTCGTTGGACCGATCTCCCCCACCGGAGTCACGGCAACCGGTGGGCGGTTTCGGTCCGTCGGATTTTTATTTTTTGTTTTATTTTGTGTTTTTTTTACTTTTTGTTCTATTTTGGGTTTTGGGTTTAGATTTATTTTCTCTTCTCTGCTTTCTCATTGTTAGGGGTTTGTTGTGAGATTTCTTCCCTATTTGGGTTTGTTGTTTGTTTTATTTTGTTGTTTTCTTCCGGTTCTGGGTCTTGGTGGTTTGTTGGTGGTGCTTTGTTCGATGCAATCCTAGTTATCTTTTCGGACATGGTTGAAGCCTTAGTGTGGGGCTTCCCTTTGTCTGTGTGCTTTTGCCGGATTGTGGTTCTCCCCTCCTTTGTCCCTCAAGATTGGTTCGAGGTAGGTGTTGTTCCATTCGGTGTTTCGATCGTTCGGCTGTAGGACTTGTGCTTCATTTGAAGGATTTGTACTTTGTACTACTCTTCATCTATAGGATTGTACTTTGTAATTCTCTTTAACTCTTAATTGTACGTCCTTTTCTCAAAAAAAAAAAAGAAAAAGAAAAAGGGAGGTACCGTCTCAGTTTACATCAGTTCTTATTTTTATTTTAAGCAACTATAGGGCTTGTGAGCACCAATTAGAACTTTGAACTTGGAAATTTTGATCCATTTAATTAGGGTCAAGTAATAGTATCAATGACATGTTATTATACAAAAAATTGAGTAGTTAATTGGTGTATGGTATTGTCTCGCACAATATTTTTCTGCTAGGGAAAATAGATATATTTCAAATAAGAAGTAATATTACCAATGATGAGATGATAATTGATAACAACATAAATATCATCTTTTACTTAAAAAAAAGGTAGTATTATTTTTTACATGATTTTTTTTTTTACATTGCATGGAGCCATCACAACCTTTTGGGTAAAAAGTAAATAAAATCTTGAAAATCGAAGCATCTTCTACCGTCGATAAATAATATTTTGAATTCTGATGACAAGATGTGTACTTTACCTGATAAGGTTTGAATTTGTTTTATTTTATTATTGTTGGATACAGGTTAGGGTTTGTAATAAAATTTCACACATTATATACTTAGGGCCCAACCCAACCGCCCGTTACTGCTACTATTTGCTAGCATCTTACGACGTCGTTCGCTTCCAAACTTCAACCGCCACTAAACCTTGGAAACTTTTACGATTTTCTCGCGTCCAGAATAAGAAGAGGGTTTCGTCGGCGCCGCCCTGGTTTAACTCTCCGGCGCTCTCTTCCAATTTGCCGTCACCGGTGCCTGCTGCACGCGAAGGAAAAACCCTTGGTCTGTTCTATTGGCATAGGAATACTGTTTCCGATAATATTCTCCTCCTTTTTATTGGAGAAGTAGTTGATATGGGATCAGTAAAGAGGAAACAATCGGGAGAGGCGAAGGAGGATTGCGTGACTCCACCGCTAAAGCAGCGGAAGGAGGACAATGGCTTCACAATGGATGAGCCAGTGACATGCCTTCACGACGTATCGTATCCGGAGGGCTATGTGCCGCGGCCGCTTTCGAATGTGCAACAAGGTTTAAAGCCGGCAAGGGAATTCCCCTTCACTCTTGATCCTTTTCAGTTGGAAGCTATCAAGTGTCTCGACAATGGCGAATCTGTCATGGTATTTTCTCCCCTTTGTTGTGACAGCGGAGACGTGTTGAACTTCCTTTTTACTTTGTGGTTTGGATTTTTTTGTTTTACCCCCATATTTCATAAGAGGGAGTGTTCATGACTCGTCTGATTGATACTTCTTTTTGCTTTGCTTGCTTTCTTCATAGCTCGAGTATTAAAATACTAATGGAGGTTTTTTTATTTTTTTTTGGGAATAGTGCAGATTATAATGGCTACTGTGTTAATGTGTATGATGTTTTCGATTTTTAGTTTGCTTGTTTCAATTTGTTACAGGTCGTGTGTGGTTGTCTGAAATATCGATTTGATGGATGTATAATTGGGTTTTTGGAAAAAAAATTCAGGTCTCTGCACATACTTCTGCAGGGAAGACGGTAGTGGCCTTGTATGCCATTGCCATGTCGCTGCGCAACAAGCAACGTGTGATATATACATCTCCAATTAAGGCACTTAGCAATCAGAAATACAGAGAGTTCAAAGAAGAATTTTCAGATGTTGGGTTGATGACAGGTGATGTCACCATCGAGCCCAATGCCTCTTGCTTGGTAGGATTGATACATATTTGCATACTTGTGGGCCTAACCTGCTCTTTCAAATAATGTACAAAGCTAAATTTTGGAATATCATTTCAGGTGATGACCACAGAGATCTGGCGAAGCATGCAGTACAAAGGATCAGAAGTAACAAGGGAGGTGGCTTGGGTTATATTTGACGAAGTTCATTACATGAGAGACAGAGAGAGAGGTGTAGTGTGGGAAGAGAGTATTGTTATGGCCCCAAAGAATGCGCGGTTTGTGTTCCTTTCAGCTACAGTGCCTAATGCAAAAGAGTTTGCTGATTGGGCTGCAAAGGTACTAGATACTTTTTTTAACTGCTTTCTTCAATTTTTATGGATGGTTAAAGTTTGTAAGTGCTTCTGTATTCTAAATTTTCAAACTACAGACATGGTTAAACACAGTAGCCTTTTGTTTATGATGACAGGCAGCTTCAAGCTACAATAAAACTAAAACTGGGTTTAATGTTAACGGGTTAATCTGTTAATGTTAATATCTTCTCGTGTAGATGATGGATCTTGTAATGAATACCCTTCATAATTAAGCTGATACTGGGTCTTAAACCAAAGATCACTCACTTGTTCTTGCTGATGTTTTTTAAGATTATGTATTCTGCTTAAAACGCTGGCAGCGAGGGAGGTGTGTGGGTGTGTGTGGATTTTTCAGAATATGGGTTCTTAACAAGTGAATCCTTTGACAGTTCTGCAGTCGTTATTATGACAAAACAGACAAAACTTAGAAATAAAAAAATGAATTCTCATCTATTTACCTGCTATTGCCTTGACCCTTTTTTTGCATTTCTTCATTCTCTTCCAAAATAATAATCATTTTTCCAGATAGCATGTTAGCGTGTTACTATTCGGATCATTGTTTCAGACCCTAGACTGAATGCATAGTGTTGTAACTGATCTTTCACGGTGCAGGTGCATCATCAACCGTGCCATATTGTTTATACAGATTATCGACCAACACCCCTTCAGCATTACGTCTTCCCTTCTGGAGGGGATGGCCTTTATTTAGTTGTTGATGAAAAAGGTAAATTTCGTGAGGACAGCTTTCAGAAGGCTTTGAATGCACTTGTTCCAACCAGTGGAGACAGAAGGAGGGAGAATGGAAAAGGGCAGAAAGGTTTAGTTATTGGTAAAGCTGGAGAAGATAGTGATATATTTAAGATGGTGAAAATGATCATGCTGCGCCAGTATGATCCTGTCATATGTTTCAGTTTCAGCAAAAGAGAATGTGAATTTCTTGCTATGCAGGTATTGATTTTTCCTTATATTCTCTCGAAAACTAAACAAGAAGGGTAAATACACTCATATTAGGAGCTATGGATCCCCTTCTGTTTTTTAGTATTTACATCTTTTTATACTTAGCATCAGCCTGAAATTTGGGGCTCTAGATTTTGAACTGCAAAGTTATAAGCTCTGATTCAACTGTTTTATCTGCTGGTTTTCCTCTGATTTAGTGAATTGTTGAAGTTAAGATGCGAGCTATTTATTTCTTAACTACTAATGTTGCCTGTATGTGATTAATGCTTACACGAATAAAAAGAAGGAGCCCCATGCTAGCATATACCACTTGATTTCTTAAATTTCTCTAGCTTGTAGATAAGTATAGAGGTGAAGTCATTTATGTTTTAAGGCTTTTTTAGTTAATAGATGCATTTTCTCTTTCCAAGTAGATGGCAAAAATGGATCTAAGTGGCGAGGATGAGAAAGTAAATATCGAAACTATTTTCTGGAGTGCTATGGATATGCTGTCAGATGATGATAAAAAACTGCCGCAGGTTAGATTATTTTATCATCATATTCAAGATTAGACGTGATTATGCAGTATTGTCACCATACTTTTCAATGTAATCTCATGCATAATTTTGTATATTGACCACTACCAGGTTTCAAATATGCTGCCATTGTTGAAACGAGGTATAGGTGTACATCACTCTGGTTTGCTTCCCATTCTGAAGGAAGTTATTGAAATCCTGTTCCAGGAAGGATTCATCAAGGTCAGCTGTTGGAATTTTTATTAAAGCTCTAGTGCTTAATTGTTATTCTTCACTGCTTTACTCGCTTACAAATCATAAATATGACATTACGTGCTGGTTCAAATGTGTGCTTTCTTGGACATGAAAGGTGAAGAAGCAAGCTCTAGCTCAAATTATCATGTGGTCTTTGTACTTTTCTCATATGGATTAGTGATTGTATCTTACATGCTTACCTCCAGCAGCCTTTTTATAGGTTTTATTTGGTTTGATACAAAATTCTGGTGGGATATGTTTATTTATAGAGGCTCATAGTATATATTTTATAGACATGCGCCTTTAATTACTTTAGATTATTTGTTGGAGCCTTGCAGGTACCGTGTCCTCTGACTGTGCCTCTTTCCTTATTGTATCTTTTTTTTAAAAATTAGTTAAAGCTGCATGTTCTAAATCTTAATACCCTTGTTTGTGCTCTCTTTTCATTATATGTCTTAATATATATTTTTCTTCATTTTGTGTTTTTCAGTGCTTATTTGCCACAGAGACCTTCAGCATAGGCTTGAACATGCCTGCCAAAACTGTTGTCTTCACTAATGTTCGCAAATTTGATGGAGATAAATTTAGGTGGATATCTAGTGGGGAGTACATACAGATGAGTGGCCGAGCTGGTCGCCGAGGAATTGATGATCGTGGGATCTGCATCCTTATGGTTGACGAAAAACTAGAGCCTTCTACAACAAAACTTATGTTAAAAGGAAGTGCAGATCCTTTAAATAGGTAACCTGTTAAAATTGTTATTTGATTGACATGTTTATGTGTCTTAATTATGAATAGCAAGATCATATTTTTGTAGTATTGTTTCAAATAGTTTTCATCTTTAATTGACTTCTTAAGGAGTTGTTTGCTGTAAATCACATGATAGCCGAACTACCAGAAATTAACCTGTCTTGTTTCTTGTTAGCATGCAAATGCCATACAAATTTTGGTATTTGAGGAATTCAGATTATACCTGTAAAAAAAATCCAATGCCTATATGAAGGGGTGGAAAATTTACCGAAAATACTGGTATACCGGCTTACCGTACCGGAAATATACTGAATTTACCGGAATTTTCGGTACGGTATGGTACCGTACCCTAATTTTCGGTACGGTAACTGTATAAACTTTCAAAAGTCCTGGTATACCGGTGTACCGAAATATTTTTCGGTATACCGGTATACCGATACATTGGATATATACCGTAACATATTTAGAAACATATATAATATATTTTATTTTTTTAATTTAATTAATACATTGGATATATACCGTGCATTGGAAATTTATCATTTTATTTTGAATTGTCTCTGTGGGTTTCCTGATTCAAGCTGGAAATTGGAATTCGTAGAATTTTTTTGAGTGTTCCCATAGTTAAAAAACCAGTCTTTAAAGGAGATATATGTTGTTAAGAGATTATTATTCATAAAATATAGGTTTTTTAAATAAATAATCAAGGTATGAACGGTATACCGTTAATTCGGTATGTACCGAAAATTTTGGTACGGTACGGTATACCAAAATTTCGGTGCGGTACGGTATACCGAAATTTCGGTACGGTATACGGTATGGGATTTTAGCATACCGAAATTATGGTATACCGAACTTCGGTATACCGTAATTTTCGATACGGTACGGTATGAATTTTCACATACCGTAAATTATGGTACGGTATACGGTATGACCGATACGGTACGGTTTCCCACCGGCTATATCCTTAAAATATTTGATGCATTAATGGACCACACTGTTGTCTACTCTAGTCTGAATATAGTTGCATCCCTTTGGATAATATTGATTCCATGTTCTAATGGAGTATGTGGACACCATTATTATATTTAAGGATTAGGCAAAGTTTTTTCTTTGACGTATGTTGCCTATTATCTTGGTTTCTCAGTATAGTTGATTGCTCGGTTGAATAATCAGACATGACTAAAATTCACTATCCAAAGGATCTAACAGTATGTGATTGTAATGAATTATTTAGTAACGAGTGAAAATATAGACTGGTTCTTACTTGAAATAATCTTCCTCTGGATGCTATGTCTTATATTTGTGATTGAAATGCTTTAGGTTGGTTTTGGAATCACAGGTTATTGCTCAAATGTCCAATGGTACAAATTTAACCTGCTGAAAAAATGCTAGGTTCTAACTGCATAAATCAACTTTATGTTTCTCCTCTGACAGACTGTGTTCTTTTAATCAGTGCTTTTCATTTAAGCTACAACATGCTTTTGAATCAAATTCGGTCTGAAGATGGAGATCCTGAAAATCTGCTTCGTAATTCTTTCTATCAATTTCAGGCAGATCGAGCCATTCCTGATCTCGAGGTTAGCTACTATATGTACTATTGTAACCAGCATGTTTCATATATGAAATAATTCTAAGTGTCTGGCCTTATCCATGCAGAAAAAATCAAAAGTTCTTGAAGCAGAGAGGGATTCTATCATAATCGAAGACGAAGATAGCTTGGAAAATTATTACTCTCTTCTGCAACAATATAAAGCTTTGAAAAAGGACGTCCGTGATATAGTGTTTTCTCCAAAACATTGTTTGCCTTTTCTGCAGCCAGGCAGACTAGTTTCCATACAATGCACAAAGTATGAGAGCTCCCCATCATTCTCGATCCAGGATGAAGTCACATGGGGAGTCATAATAAATTTTGAGAGGGTTAAAGGAGTCTCTGAAGGTGAGGTGGCTTCAAGTTAGTGTGACTTCTATTTTTTTTTTCACTTGAAAATAATTTGGTGTAATTTTCAATTCAGATGATGCTAACAAGAAGCCGGAATATGCAAGCTATACCGTGGATGTTCTCACAAGATGCAAAGTGGTTAAGGATGAAACTGCTAAAAAAACAATTAGTATCCTTCCAATAAAGGAGCCTGGAGAGCCTGCTGTTATATCGATTCAAATTTCTCAGGCAAAGTCTTCACTATACTGTCATTTTGAAATATCTCTATGTGTAATTTGTTATTCACTTTATGTGCTTTACTGTTGTCTTTGCACCGAGTTCCTAGAAACTGCTTCGAGCATAAAGGTATCTGTGTGATCTGAGTAAAGATGATTGAAAAAACAATAAATTGGTTGATGACCTCAGTTTTGTACAATTGGGTGCATTAGTCAAAATGAACTTTTGTTTGTCCTTTGCATGCTATTATTTATATTTTTCAAAGAACTCAAATATGCAGATAGAACTTTGAGTGGAGCACCAAAAAAAGGATTCTTTATTCGCAATATATGTTGTTATTTTATATATTCGTTCATATTCCGTGGCTTGTTTGCACATAAATTTGTTGTTATTGTTGTAGTAACTTTTTTCTCCTCATGATAACATTTTCAGCAGATTGATAGCTTGAGTAGTATCCGGCTAGTTATACCGAAAGATCTTCTGCCATTAGAATCTCGAGAAAATACACTGAAGAAAGTGACTGAAGTTCTCACTAGATTTGCTAAAGAAGGTGTACCTCTTCTAGATCCGGAAGATGACATGAAGGTATGTGACTAATTAATTTTCTAGTAGGATCTGATAATTTGCTGACTTTAAGGTTTTTTAAATTAAATTATTTGGTGCACAACTATAGGTGCAAAGCAGCTCTTACCGGAAGGCAACACGAAGGATAGAAGCACTGGAGAACCTTTTTGAAAAGCATGAGGTTGCCAAATCTCCTCTAATTGAGCAGAAGCTAAAAGTCCTGCATTCAAAGAAAGAACTTGCAACAAAAATTAAATCTCTTAAGAGAACAATGAAGTCTTCGTCAGTCTTGGCATTCAAAGATGAACTAAAAGCACGGAAAAGAGTACTCAGGAGACTGGGGTAAGATCACCTCAATTCAGGTTGAGAACATCTTGATGTTTCTGGTGACGTTTTTCTATGGTTTGCATATATTCACTTCTAGTTGAAGGTTATGGTGCATTAGTTGCCTGAATAAATTTAGGGAGATGGATTAAGCTCCTCTAGTGAGTTTTTTCTGATAAATAATATTTTGTCAAATTTTGAGATGTAAATTTTTTTCAAGCCTACTTGCTAAACTTGTTTGGACTTTTTGCTTTAATTTTTTACTTCGTGATCTTACATTTCACTTCCTAAATAAAATTTACTTCTACGTATTAGGGCTTGTCATTTCTATATTCACATCTAACAGATTGGTGCTTCAAGTCATATTTTACTAAAATGCTCTTGAGTTTAATAACTTATCAACCTGACATTTTCCTTCAGTTCCCAGCCAATGCATGCAAAATTTATTGAGGAGAAATGACGATGTTCTGAAACTATCTTAAGTTCAATCCTACAAAATAAACATGACATGCAAAATACGTCTTTCCAAACGACAAAATGAGTTTTAAGGTTTTTAAGATAGCAAGCCGAGCATGAATGAGTGTCATGCGATGCAACATATTCAGGAAATATGTTTTTCCTATTTGTGATAGGATAGAAGCTCTCTATGAAATCATGAAAGGGCACCAGTTTCCAAGTGTGAAAGAATTTTGTGAAGGCTTATCCACCCACCTAGATAATGTAGCCTTCACTTGCATGTTGTTTCTTGTTTCTTCTTTTTTTTTTTTTGGGTAAAAGAGTTTCTGCTGTTTGCATAACTTTCATTGAGCACCTTGTGTACATAATGTAAATTGTTTAACTGTTCACTGAAGGTAAATTATTAATAAGCTTGAGCATAAGTAAGTACATTAATCAACCAATTTATTTTGCATTTGTGGCCTAGATGCTTAAGAAATATTCTCATGCCTTTGAGCACTTGCTATGTCTCCATTTGGTGCTTCTTTAGTGATTATTCATTTCAGTATTTATGATTATCATTGTCGCAATGCTGAAGATCTTAGAAATATGCAGATATATTACAAGCGAAGATGTTGTCCAGCTAAAGGGGAAAGTTGCATGTGAAATCAGCAGTGCAGATGAATTGACGTTAACAGAACTTATGTTCAGTGGGGTTCTGAAGGACATAAAGGTTGAGGAGATGATATCTCTTCTCTCGTGTTTTGTTTGGCAAGAAAAACTACAGGAAGCTCAAAAGCCCCGTGATGAGCTTGGGTTGCTTCTCTCACAGTTACAGGACACAGCACGTAAGGTGGCCAAGGTTCAGCTTGAGTGCAAGGTACATGTAGACTTTATTCTGGTTTTTAGGGGCTGATTGGTTAATTTTTCTATCTAGAACAGTGGATGCTATTAATGTTTTCAGCAATAGTTTGCCCATCTGGAGCTATTCATTAGAAGGCGAGGATATATGTTAACATATAATATTAGGTTTTTTATGAACAGTATCCACAAAGCAAAGAAGAACATGTGGGAGTTGCCTTATCTAGCTCTAGCAAATTGGGGGAAAGGGGATCATGGCAGGAGTTTGACCATTAATATTTGCAACATGATCAAAGACCATGTCTAAATAATAATCATTCAGAATTTAATTTGATGCATTTGAATTTGCATCAGCAAATTTGTGTTTTAGGTGTTTTCTCCTGCAGTGCAAAATTAAATATAATATGCTCACACCTACTGTGGTTTCTTTGTCTTTTCCGAGAGGAGCAGGTACAGATTGATGTAGATAATTTCGTTAGCTCTTTCCGACCAGATATTATGGAGGCCGTTTATGCTTGGGCCAAAGGATCTAAATTTTATGAAATTATGGAGATGACACCTGTTTTCGAGGGGAGTTTGATCCGGGCAATCAGGAGGCTGGAGGAAGTGCTTCAGCAGCTGATACAAGCTGCACAGTCAATTGGTGATACAGATCTTGAAGCAAAGTTTGAGGATGCTGTGACCAAGATCAAGAGGGATATTGTCTTTGCAGCATCTTTGTACTTATAACTTGTTACGTCTCGTATTCTTTGAGAGGAGATGGTAAATTATGTAAAACAAGTGGGGCTAAGGTAGCAAGGATAGCTCTGAAACAAGGCGGATAAGATATGCTGGCCCAGTTCTTCTTTCATGGCATCATGTGCAATGAGAAAACGACAACTGCCCCTACATTGGCATTCTTGAGCATGGGAAAGGAAGAATTTGCCGATATTTGTTCAGTTTCACTCCTCAACTTGTAACTTCTGCTTCTTGAATTTTGAAGGATCAATAGTAGTATTTGTTTTCCCCTTTTCCTTTTCTACCTTTTATTGGTAGTTTCTTGTCATTATTGGCCTGACTATTATTATTATTATCATACTTGTCTGTAAAATATAGATGGAAAGTATAGTGAGAGGACTCGCATTTGTTGAAATGTATTTTTGGTAAAGATGGGGTTGACTTATTTATTTTTTTGCCGAGGGTTGAGAAAATTCTTTATTTTTAATTTGGCCCTCGTGTCTGATGAAAATGGAGCTAGAAAATAACAATAATGACACGTGTTTTTAAGCATAAACACTCGTAATGTACTGGAATCATTAGCATGTCTTCAATAAAAGAGAGAATTCCTAAAAATTATCAAATATTATCATCATTTATGATTTACATGGAAAGCTGTAGTCAATCTGTATTTATTTTCAACTTTGCTGCTGTTTCTTCTGGGATATGAAAACAGGGGAAAACAGAGCTCAGCAAATGGACAAGAAAGCTAGCAACACATCCGACGTCCCTCCTCTCTAATTTCTGGTGTCCAGCAACTTGAGTAGTATAGCTTCCGTCGTTGAAAACAGCATCCTCCGGCGGAGGGCTTATTGAATGGTCTAAACTGACCTCAGTTGTAGAAGGTGTTTGTTGAAATTGGAGATGGTATTCAAGCCAAGGAGGTAAGGGTGGTGCGGAGGGCAGAAGCGGCTCATATTGGCTGTGAGCTGGACAATAAGGTGGTGGTGGCGGTGGATAATACGGTGGTGACTCTTTTCGGGTGGAGGGCAGCAGCGGTTCATATACTCCGTCATCTGGATAAGGTGGTTGTGGTGGTGATTCATTTGCTAGTACCCTGTGTTTCTTCTTCTTCTTTCTTGACCAAATCTTTAGCTTTTTCAGAGCTTTGATCATCTTCATCTTGGCTGCTGCTTAATTAACTTTCTCAACCCTCTGATTTTATGGTATAGCTGTAAATACGAAAACTGCTAATAAATCTTGTTGATCAACTGTGTGCGTGAATGAATGTGGTGGCCTGTAATCAAGAAATGGAGGAGCCTCTACCTCTTTCAAATGGTTACTTATTTTCAATTTTTCTGACCGTTGCTCCTTTTTAGAGCACGGCCCACTAATATTTCATCCTCCTTTACTCGCATATGGACATTACTTTCAAAATTATAGGCAAAGGTAATTATGAAATTACATATTCGGAATTTATTTTTTGTATTTTCCTATATGGAAATTATTTTTGGTACTTTCTTTGAATTCAAATTTTCAAGTATTAATTTTTGTGATACGAAATAAACTTTATATGCATAATCTCTTCTAAATTGAAGTAGATTTTTCTCATAAATCATTATATTTTGTAAATTTAATAATGCCTCCACTGATCCAATCTCTAAGATTTCTGTTAAACACTTGAATACAATTATGATGCACACTGTAACCAAAATAGCAATGATTGGGCTAAGAGGCCCATTAAGAACTTCTGGGCCTTAAATAAAAACGCGTTGCCCATTCATAAGAAAGTCGGTTTCCGATATTAAAATTCAAATCAATTAGCGCGTATTCAGCACGCGATACCACCAATGGCAATATAAAAAAGATTATGCTTCAATCAGAAATTCAGTTTTTCAAACACATCCCCTTTGTTGCCGGTCGAGGGTTTCGTTTTCTTCTCTTTTTTTTTTTCATATCTACTGTTCTTCGAGCAGAATTTATCGATTGATTTAATTTTTGCCGCTTAACTTAGAGATTTTCAGTAGAATTTACTGGAAATTATGGAAGGCGGCGAAGGCGAAGAGGTGAACATCGAAGAGCTCGCTGCCAACCTCTCTACTTACAAAGACCAGCTTCAGCAGGTGCTTTCTTTTTTATCTGTGTATGTATGTGTTATTTTTATGCTTGAGTGGATTTTGTGTTTTTGTGTGAACTATTCGCTGAAGGCTCGAAGTTATTATTATCAATTTGGTTTTTATTGGTATAAGTTGATTGAGAAGAATGAAACTCAGCCCATTTTAACATTTGGGGAAATCTTTTTTAGTTAGAAATATCACCAGAATTTTTTTGCCGGACTTTATATTCCTAATATTTACAGAATATCAACTGAATTAGGCTGAACGCCTTTTTTTACTGGAAATATTAGGAAATTTTGAACCCTGGAAGAGAGGAAGGGTAGGGCTGACAATACCTCGTTTCTTGGGAAATAGGTTGAGTGCATATCTTAGAGATAATTGAAAGACCTTGAGCTAGGAAGCTCAAATATAGCCCAGGTAAAAGGAAAACGGAGAATTAAGTAATGCTGGGTAGCCTGGGTTTGAACTCAAAAAAATAGTTCAAAATTATGATGGTGGATTTCTAACCCATTATTGAGGATGGATGAATCGAAACAACCATCAATTCTTTTATTGTTATGGTTTTCAAGTTGTACCTTTCAAATGTACCTAAGATAAACCAGGGGACACGTTTATGTTACTGAAAACTATCCCCGTCTCAATTTATTTTGTGGAAACTCTGCCTCAACATGTTAGGTTGTTGACTTTCAATGACAGAAGAACCATCAAAATTTCAATTCTGCTGTTTCACGCCTGAATTGCAATGTATTTGATATAATAAAAATATGGTTTGACGTGGTATATAATGTTTTGCTGTGTTTTTAAAGATCACTTAGAAGTTAAGAATTTCTTGCTCTTATTGGAACCTGTGGAACATGGAAGTAATGTCTTTATACATGGGAATAAATACTCGTCCGATGTAGATATTCTCTTATAGTTGTTTTATTTGCACTATATCTAGCTAAGGTTAGAAGGACTTATATGAGTATGCTTGTTCATATGCCGTCTTTAGTGAAAGGAATATGTCAGGCTGGCCTACTTTCATCCTTTTACACAGTTGCTATGTTTAAATTTATGGTTTTCCTTTTTAAAGATAGTGAGTGTGCAGGAGTTTCTTCAACATGCATTGATGTTAATTTCTTCTCTTATCCATCTTCCTCTTTTTTATTTTCCTTGTGTTCTTTATGTGAAACCAGGTACGCCAACTATTGTGTGATGACTCGAAGAACTCTGAATTCCTGGACATGGAGAAGGAACTTGTAGAGGTGATCAATTTTCTGAAATTCCGTTTTCCAATTGTTCTAGGAATCCCCTTTTTCTAAGGAAGACGGAGGTGGATTCCTTATTTGGCATTTAAATTCCTTGGGATTTGGTTATTAGAGTTTTCTGGGACAATTGCCTTCAGACATTGCTAACCATTAATATGATAGATTAGGTGGTCTTTTACTTTCACTGATGTTTGATTGCAATCTCTCTCATTCTCTCTCTCAAGCATTATTATTTATTATTGTTCAAACAAGCAGTTTCAGGAACTACCTGTTACAGATGAAAGATGTATTGATCCTTGTGGCTTGTGAAGGTGAGGATATTTTTTCTTGTTAGTAGAGGTATGCAGAGAAATTTGGGGTTAAAAAAAAAAAAGAGTCCAAGTTTGTCAAGGTGCCCATCACTTGTGTCTTGGTTCCGTTGCAGGTTTGCTTGTGGTGATGGCCAGCCTGCTCTGTCTCTTCAATTCGGGATATCACTCTGGATTGAAGTTTATTTGTTTTCATCTTTTTGTTAATGCATTAGAATTAGTGGCTGATTATAATTGGGTTTATTTGTGGTTGAAGGTGATTGCTCTGACTGAGGAGCTTCTGGAAACTGCAAAACAAAATGATGGTGGTTCTGAACTTGTTACTGGGACTAGCGCTGGACTATCTCCTAGTCTACATGCTGGGACCTCTGCTCATATGGTGTGCTCCTAAACTTGTCGAATCTATTTTTTCTTTTCCCCAAATAATATGTGCTTGATTTAAGAGGGGCGTGATTATTTTGGAAAGAAGCATTAAGCCTTGGAAATCAGTGCTATACATCATGTCTTAACAACAGAGACTTATTGTGAATAGACTCATTGTGAATGAAGTGGATTAGTTGTACAATATCAGAACTCTTATGTCGAGCTAGAAACCCTTGTATCTATATTTAATACAACAGCATTCTTATTTTTTAGGACAGCATAGAAGTCCTTGAGCTGTTGTCAGAACATAAGAATGATAATTATGTCTTGAGATAGCTCCAAAAAAGGCAAGCATGTGTCGATTGTCTAACCTTCTGTCAGATGTCAGCTCAGCTGTCAAGTGTCAACTAGCATGCTAATATTGTCTACTTAAATAGATTGCCTGGGCCATCAGTTACTTAATATTGCCCCTTCGATGATGTTTGTATGGAGCGTTTTGAAGCAGCTAGACATGCTCTCCATCCCTCCATGTTTCCTGTCCTACTCTCATACTCTTATAACTCACAAATTGCACATTGCTAGTAATACTTTCGGTTCTTTCTTAACTACTGCATGCCTTCTGCTTCGAACTTGGCTGTGATTGCCATATCTATACTCTTTAGAAAGCTATTTTTTCTTATTGCCTTCCAGAAATCAAGATCTACTGGTGATGATGGTGATAAATTTCTTGTTGGCACTAAGGTCCAAGCTGTCTATAGTGAAGATGGAGAGTGGTATTTACTCTCTCTCTGTCTCCCCCCATGTATACATACAACTTTCAGTTGCTTTTACCCTCTCCTTTTTTCTTATTTTAGTTGAATGTTCAGGTATGATGCAATAATCGAGGCACATACTCCAAATGGGTATTACGTCAGCTACAATGAATGGGGTAACAAGGAAGAGGTATTACCTACTCGCCTCAATCTTTTACAGTTTTTTTGTTGTTGTTGTGTGTGCTTATGTGTGGGATTGGGGGTTAAATTTTACTGAAGACGAGTGATAATCTCCTTTTTGCTGCTTGCCTTCCCGCTTCACCCTTCCTCTTGCTCCCTGGCTTCTATATAACTACCCCCCTCCTGCTGCTCCCTGGATTCGGTATTCCAATTATGCATAACCTCGTGTTAACTTTGTCTTTGTTTAATAATGTGATTATTGAAATTAGATTTTCAAGGTGATTGATGAACTATATGGAATCATCCCACTGCAAAGAAATGATTTAGATTGTACATATAAAGGCATAATGTGATTATGATTTTTCTGAACAATAAGCTGATGAGAATTGCTTGTGTAGTAAGGCTATGAATGTTTGACTTGATTAACATTAGGATTCTAAATTAATGATTCCAGGTGGAACCTTATAATGTTAGACCAATCCAAGAAGACTCTGCAGACCCTTTACTGGAAGCTGAAAAAATTGCTGTTGCTACAAAAGAGGCCCTTAAACGGAAGATAGCTCAATCTGCAACTAAAGACTTCGAGGCGTGGACTGTGCCACAGAAACTTAAGATTGATCCCAATGATCCTGAAGATGTGGTATGCTTTAAAATGCAGTTCATTTCATCTATAGGATTGTGATCTATTGATCTTGATATATCTTGTGTAATTGTTAAGCATGAATTTAGGAGTAAAGGCATTATGATTCTTGCAGCATAGTTTATATTGATTTCTGTATTGCCATTAGTAATACCTCTGGCGTTTATTCATATCACTGAGTCTCCGTGCTAGTGGAAGTATCAGTTGGTACTCTGCTATATTATTATTCCTTTTCATGCTTTTACTTGCATGAATCATTTATTTATTTTATATATTATTTCTAAGGATTAGGGGGAGCATCGATTTGGACTTCACTCATTTTTTTATTTATGTTTATTTGGATCTTTTTTTAATTGATTAACTTGGTAACATCAATTGCCCCAATTTTTCTTACTTCGTATTCTGCTTGCAACATCTAGCAGTCTTCTTGTTTTTATTCTTATATAGATTGATTCATTTTTGTTTTCAACAGAAAGTTGCAAAGCGGAAAAAATTGCATGCTTTTAAATCCAAAATGCGGATGGAAGCAAAAGAAGTCACACAGAATAAGAGACAGAATGCCTGGCAACAATTCCAGACAACTAAAGGCAAGACAAAGAAGGTGTGTTTACCTGCTACTCACTGATTAATTACGTGTGCTCTTCAGTTGCTAACTTTTCCCTCTGATGATGCCGGCTATCAAAAGATGAATTATCACTGTTCTTAGTGATAGTATCATCATATGTTTTCTGTTCAAATGTGTTTTCCCCCTCATGTGCCCATCTTTTACTTTGTTCCAAAGGTTGGTTTCTTCTCCGGTCGAAAGCGGGAGAGCATATTTAAATCTCCAGATGATCCATTTGGGAAGGTTGGAGTAACCGGAAGTGGGAAGGGTTTGACCGAGTTTCAGAAACGAGAGAAGCATCTGCATCTCAAAGGAGCCAATATGGAAAGTGCAGATGATTAGTACTCTTGTAGCGAAATAGAGAATTTCTAAGGTCGTATTTTAGCAGCTACATATGAACGTGAGAGCATGCGGATTAAAATGATGTCTTTATGTAGTCAGTAGAGCTAGCTGGGTACTAGTTTTGTTGTGTTCTTATGTTCTATACTTCATCCTTGGCTGTATGATAGGTGCCACAATTCATCATCTTCAGTCGCCTTCATAATCAATTCCATACATGAGCACACGAAATTGTAGTTATTTGCCAACTGTATGAATTTTAATGGCAACTTAATTTTGTGAGCTAGATTTGCAGTTGTTAACTACGTAGAGTTCTGGAGATGGGAAAAATATCAAGAATCGTCTTCTCAACTTTCTAATTTTTTTATTTTTTATTTTTTGAGAACTTAACTTTCAAAAACTGAATCTTCATTATTGTGATTGATTAAATTAAGATAAAAAAAATATATGTTAAATCAGTTTGTATCAAAACCATACAAAAATTATATATTAAAGACTTAAAGTACCACATATAAAATTACTTTGTTATTATTGTTTTTAACTTTAAGCTAAACTAACTTTTCAATGTTAAATTATTTTCCTTTTGGATTTTAACCACAAAATATTTCTAATACCAGTATTACATTTATTATTATTTTTAGTAGTTTCATATAACATGTAATAAATCCAATACAAATAAATTTAAAAGAAGCACATAACTGTTTTAGTAAAACTGAACTTTTGGGTGGGACAGCTTGTAATTCTCAGCCGCACCATAATATTAATCTCAATATGACAGTATATTATAAAACTTCCACGAAAAGATTTAAATTTAAGTCTCTTGCATTAACTGCATCATAAGTCCTGCAGATATAAGAGTGTTCCTGCATTTTAATAACTACAAGGAGATCACCATCACTCATCAGTCACTAAATAGTAAATACACAGAGTTGTAAAATAAAGTTGTTTGAACCAATCTCTCCTCAATGGTCTTCATAATTGGTTGCATAAAGTGCTATATAGCCAAATGGAACCTCTCCTTCCCCACTCTATAATTCAAGACTTTTGAGCTACTAACTCCCGCGATACCCTTGAGAGATAAGAAGCTCAAATCATGCGCGGTAACATCGTTTTTCCAACGCCCCATTGACCTCACTTCCCTAAAAGTCCTTTTCCAGGGACTAAACGAAACGAGGGAGTTGAAACTAGATATGAACCACAGATCCCCGTTGCTCAAAATTTTAACGGGGCGATGCAGATCCTCAACTTGTAACCTACAATAGAATTTCACATCGATTCTGAATTCTTTTGTCCAAGATTCTTCAACACCATATTCTCTCATTGCCCAAACCTCAAACTCCATATCCTCGTAAATGGAACATACACAAAGGCAGCCTTTAAGTACCCCAATGTTTATCCAAGAAACCTTTCTCACATATGGTGCATCAAAGTGTGATGGCGGTTGGATAAAACCGAACCTTTCTCTTTCCAAGTTGAATGAACATATAAGCTCGGATGGTCTACTGCTGGTGGTTATCCAATGAAGAGCGCCATTAAGGAAAGGATCGAACGATTTCAGTTTTCGACTGGGGGCATTTTCAGTCCCTCGTCTCCATGAATCTGAACCAAGTGTGTGTACTGCTGCAACCATTTTTGACGAGTCAATAGGGTTGTACATGAAGCTGACCACCTTATACTGCTTCAACCTGGGGCAGTATCCAAATCCAGAATGGTTGGCATACGCAAAAGGTGGAGCTGATAATCGAGGGAGCTTTAAAAATTCACCAAGTATAGGATTGCAAATACCATAGAAAGGGTCTGATGATGAATCGAAATACATACACAGCAGTCCATTACATGAACCAATGAGAGTAAGTCTTTTGGTATGAAAACGGAACTCAGCATTTCCTTTGTTTAAGGAAATTAGCCCCCTACTGAAAGAGCACCGAATATTCTGATCATTACTACTGCAGGAAGACAAAGTCGATTCGCTAAGATCGCATGTGAAGAAGTGAAGTGATCCACTTTTCCCGATGTTGTCTTCAAGAATGAGGTTGGTCGTTAAAGTAGGTGCTGTAGCGAGATGTGTATTGGAGAAATAAGGATCCTTTAGCAGGTTGAGAAGCATCTTGCAAACGAGTCTACAACGTAATATAGTCCTCAATGGAAGCCTTGAAATAATGTCGCATATTATGTGCGCAGGTAACTCAAGTAGATGGAAAAAGTCCAAATTTTCGGTTGATTCTTTACTGATAATGCATTGCTGGTAACCTGTCACTTTGCCCCCTCTTTCTTCACTAAGCTTAATGTGTCCATACCGTCTTTTGCATTCGCGTGATACCATCGTAACTGATTCTCATCTACAGGTCTACAAAAAAGATGCCAATCAAATTCCAGTTCGTAATATTTAGTAACAGGGCAGGCATAAACTCAAGTAGCTAGCTCAACATTCAGTAATTAAAATGTTGATCAGGTCTCATTCAGTGTATGAATTTATTAGCTTAAAACAACTGGTGCATAAGAAATTAGAGCCTCAAGCAAAGTAAAACCAAATTGTTGTAGAAAAACTAAGCGTGAAACCCGAAATTGATTACACTTATGGAGAAGTGAAAGTGCTGGTTGCAAATGCAATATGAGTTAATGAACCACTGGTCAATAAAACAGTACAAATAACAAGTTGCAGAAATGAACAATGATCAGAAACCATAAGTAGAAGTGTAGAACCCTAACCTAAACAAATTAAGTACAAAACATTTCCTTGAAATCATTATCACTCTAGGAAATCATAATCACTCTAGGAAATAAACTTGTTTAAATAGATATATAAACACAACTGTGATTTAAACTGAACCACTACCAATTTTAAAAGAAATCACAAATTTACACAAAAACACGATTCAATAGATAAACAACCTAAATCAAAGCAGTTATTCATAAGAAAAACCATTTTCATCGTGGGTCAGTGGAAGTTAAAATTAATTCCACACACCCAACCAAAAAAAAAAAAACCATAAACAGAGCCGGAAAGCAAACAACAAATTATGTGGAAATGAAAATAGAATTCCATCAAAGCCATTATAATTAAGCCAATTCATCAAAATTAACCAAATAAACAAAGATGATCATTAGATATTCAAAATCGCGATTATTTCCACGATTACGGACTCGAAAAATTCGCGGCATCCGATCTTTGAGTGCACGATTAATTAATTCAGGAAAAATACACACACAAAATTGAAGTAGGTAAAATTATTTAGAAAAAGGGTTGGCACCTGAGAGAGAGAGGGAGAGCTGAACGGAAACCCTCACTCGAATGTCAGTGCCTAATCTATGATGCAGACATGAGACACCGAGGAAAATAATTATAAAATATATTTTATACACGACTAATTTTACTTTCTTTTTTTAATTCAACTGCTTTATAAATAACAAGTTCTCATCCAAGATCATGAATTTTAAAAAAATATTTATTTATTGACACGATTTGTATTTTTCTGCAAATTAATTTTGGATATTGATCGTTTCGAGTAGCCCCTTAATTTTCCTAACAATTTATTTTGAAAATAATTATGTAATTAATTACATTAAATACTTTAATTATTTCTTATTTAATTAATTCAATGCTTATATTTTTATTTAGTCAACTACAGGTGTATCTTATTTAAAAATATGTATCAAGAATGGAAATAAATAAAAAAAAATTTAATCAACACAATATACAATTGCAATTCTCTTCTATTTTTTTTAATATCATTTTAGCCATTTTTAGTATTTATATAATAAATGTCATTTCTAGCATTTTCCTTCCCCAAACCCATTATTTCATATATACCTTCTAATGAGGTTATTTCAAATTTCATTTTTATAGTCAATAGTAATTATAGATAAGAATATTAAATTATTATTAATTAAAGTTAATTTTAGCGTAAAAATATATCCTTAATTCGTCAGAAAAAAATCCAGAATGTATTTAAAAAAAATAATATTTAAAAATATTATAATTTAGAATTTAGAATATTGAATGATAAATAAATAGAAATCATGTACAATGTTTCAAAATGCAACATGTCTTTTACACTATTTACATAAATATGTCGTTTTAACCTTTTTTTTTCCTCTCACTATCCCATGCGCTCTAATAATTAATTTTTATGATAATTTAAATTTTTAATTTTTTATGAATATGTCTGGATATTAGTATTTTTTAAATAATAATAATAATTATTAAAAATATTTAATTATTATAAATTAAGAATAATATTGGCATAAAAAATACAAAAATATTCTTAATTTAACAACCTCAAAATGACGTGTAAAAGGGATGAGAAGGAGGGTGTTAAACATCACACAGTATCATCTGTTCCATACATTATTTTTCACTCTGTGTTACATAGGGTAGATTAATGACACATGTAATGAGTAAAAAAATTCAACGAATCATCATTATCCTGAGTCCATGAGTTAAAGATCCAAGAAGTGGAATAATCTTGAAACACAAAAAAATGACACGGATAAATCTGGTTAAACATAGAAGTCGAGTCTGGATCTTGGAGTCACTTATATGAATGTTAGACTTGGGATGGGTTTAAGGTTTCAAGTCACAAGTCAATCCTTATAAAAAGATATACAAAAAAAATAAATATATATATATATATATATAAAGAGAAATTCTGTTTAGTCTTGAGCTTTTTTTTTCATAGAAAAATAGCGCCCAATTGGTTGGATGCAATGAAAGGGAATTTTATGGGCATACAGCGCGAGGTCGAGATGACCTGGAAAAGTTATAAGGGGACCAAATCAAATTTTGCATAAGTATAACATCTCGCTGAGAATATGAAAATAAAGGCACGCCAAGCACAAGTATGCGACCTGGATGCACCTCGCAGGTCGTCGTCAGACCGACATCTAATCTGAAAGATTAATTGAGGTGGGACCCGTGGCAAAGTGGACAAAGACCAGAACCTTACTTAAGAATGATCTTAATCAGAGATGTGTCAGTAAAGGTCGATAATAATGAGTAGCTAGGGGTAGTTAGACGCTTAAATCCCGCGTCGGGTTTTGGCCTCGACGACGTCCAAAGGTGTCGCGAGCTCTTAATACCTCGAACGACCTCCCGGCGACCTCCTAACCCGGGTCACATCAATCATGTAGAAAGATTTAATGTTCGATGAGCTATAATTCGGCTACTTGTACTTGTAATCCGGGAGAGTGAGATCCACTCTCTCAAACCTTATAAATATGGGTCATTTATGACCAAGAAAATAAGAGAAATTAATATCATATCAAACCTCTTGCAAATTTATTGTTCAAACTCTTATTCTTTCAAGCAATCATATAACATAAATACAATCCACTTTACGCACTTATTGTTTGTGTCACTAAGATCACTAAAGCACATCTTAATCCATAATCCTCATATTTTTAGTGCACAATAGGAAATAATGAGGCTTATTAGTATTTTTTGGTTGTTTTGATACACATGTATTATAAATAAAAATAAGTAATTAATTACCCTACTTTCGTAATCCAATTTCATTTCACTCTTCACATGATATCTATTATTGATGTTATAATTAAGGCAAAGTATAATGTGAATAAGTTTTACGGTGAAACTGGTTAAGGAGTGTGACTTATATTACTAATGAGTGTGACTTTTTACTGTAAAGGGTGTGACGTTTTACTGTAAAGATTATTACTCATAAAAGTGAAGGGTGTTATATTATAACAAAGGATGTCGTAGTGATAATTGAAGGGTGTGACTTATATTACTAAAGAATGTTACTTATTTTACTAAAGAGTATGTCTGTTAAAAAAAGAATCAGTTTTACGGTGAACAAGTTTCACAGCATACTAACTCTATAATTAAATAATAATAATATAATTAATATTTTTTTATGATTAATCTCTTAATAATATCTATTATCATTATCATTCTCAGGTCATATCAACTGCGCTATAAATATATTAATCAACGAGTCTTATGGTAAAATTTACATGATATAAGTCTTAAGTTGAGCTTTTAAAAAAAAAATCCCCTCAAAAGTTGAATTCAAGTGGCGTGCGATTGTGGTAGAAATGATGGAAAAGGTCCATTCACATTGTCGAGTACGTTTATTTAATTTCGAATAACATTCAAGGATGAATATATTTAATACGAAATCATAATAAAGTTGAAAAAGAATGAGTAATATGATTTGCGAGTGTTTGTTTAGTTTTAGAGCTAATGCGGATGATAATGATCCTTGTTTAAAGTTGGGATATTTATTGGGGAAAAGGATGGCAGCAACACAATAAACGTTTTAAAAATTTAAAGTACAAATATATTTATAAAAAATGGAATTTTATGATATATTTATGTATATTTCCTAAATTAAATACTTAAATTATTTACATGTAAAATGAATTTTGTCCTTGCTACACAGCCATTGAGCTCCCATTGCCCCACTTGAACGTGTCTTTGCTGTTATGTTATAAATTGGGCCCTTTCAATAAAATTTTTGGGTTTGTCGTCCCTGGTTGTACCACATGTTTTAATGTGTCTTTGCTACTATACAGTTCCTTAAATTTATCACATATAAAAAACTCATTTAACATGTTATATGTTCACAACTTTATGATGCTGTAAAATTGTAATATTTTTTTTAAAATATACGAATTAAAGCATACGGGTCTCATGTAAAATTATTTAAATTAGAGGGAGAACGTGAGTCGATAGTTGAGAGTTGAGACAACAAGATTCGCAATTGCGGGTCCCATTACGGCCTTTGTATATTTCTGTGACAAGACCTATAATAATTAAATTAAGATTTGGAGACTTTTTTGGGAGTCTCAACAAATAAAGAAAATGATAATCGAAACCAAGTAAAATAGGTTTTAATGAGTTTGAGTGAAATAAAATAAGGGTGTCGTGAGTGTATTAATATTATATTTATTTTTATTTTAAAAATGTTCAATTAATATTAGAACGTCCAAATAAAACAAGTGTTGAATTAATATTGTGACATAGGGAGTAGTGCTGTTTTTCCTTTCCGAACGGAAAACAACTTGCCCAAAAGAATCTCATTATTTAGATTAAGAAAAATTGTTAGTTGTAATTAATAATTATTTAATATAAAGTACTACTAACTTGTCTCTAACTTAATTTTGTTCCAAATATTTTTTAAGTTATGGAGATTAATTAATGTTGAGGCTTTATCATTAAAATCCATCTTTTCTATTATGCTTTAATTAATTTCAAGACTTAATAATTTATTTATGTGTGGATTTAATTAATATTTGAGGCTAATCATCAACTAATACTCTCTCATATTCAAAATGTATGTCATTTTAAATTATCATGTGAAACTTGTTCATAATATGAAATTAATATCATTTATACTTATAAACTGATAGCACTACACTTAGAAAATAATACCCATAATATTTAGTTTATAAGAATGATGACAAAAGTTATAAGTGATGTAATATTAATTTATAATTGTAATGATATAAATTTTATACTATAAATAAGTTTTACTGGAGACTTACTCTAAAAAAAAATTATTAGCTTCCTATTATATGTTAGTTTATAATTGTTTTGAAATTTTACACAAGTGTTTGAAGTTCTTACTGTTTAATATATATTTAATGATTCTAAAGGTAAATTAAGAAAACATATAATTAATTGACTAAAAAATATAAAACGCCAATCAATAAAATATCAAAATGAAGTCCAAAAAGAATTAGAGGAAGTACAACTAAGATTGTTCAAGTTAATTTAGAGAATTAAATACTAACAAGAAAGCCATTTACATTATTCAAAGTAGGAAAAAATGGAGGACATATATATATATATATATATTATCTTATTTGATTCTGAATTCAATAATATTGAAATTAACGAAATTTGAGTAGGAGGAAATGTCTAAAGATCTAGGCTTCAATTCATTAAGAGGGCGATTCGTAAAGCAAAACAATCGAATTACTAATATGCACTAACGATTTGTGATAAAAGTTGAAAAGAAAAGAAGAAAAATCGGTTGGACAAATTGACGTTGCGGTTCAATTTCTTTTTTTCAATTTTCGTATTTCATGGACTAGAGGTATGGCAGTTGAATATTTTTTGAGCTATTAAATGAAACTCATTTATTATTGACAAAGTCTAGTGTGCAAATTTGTATAGATATAAAAATTTTAATTTTCAACCAAATTTTATAATTGATGAACGTAATACAAAATTGAGTGGTTCGTGGTTCATGGTTCACTCGGCCCGACTAGTTCATGGTTCACCCAGCTCAAATAGGTCATAATTTATGGTTAATTATTTAGTGTTTAGGGTGTAGTTGGTTGATTTAGGACAATTAAATTTTCATCTATACAAATTTGCACACTAGACTACGGGTGGAGGAAATACCGAAAATATCGGTATATCGCACTTACCGTACTGAAAAATATCGATTTTATCGAAATTTTTGGTATACCGAAATTTTCGGTACGGTATGGTACTATACCGAAAATTTCGGCACGATAACGGTATGAAAATATAGAAATTTCGGTGTACCGAAATATTACGATATATCGAAATATTTTTAGATACTTAGGATATATATGAAATTTTTGATGCAGATCGATATGTAATATCAACATATCAAAAATTTCGTATATCTAAATTTTTGAGACGACAACGATATGAAAATTTTTCAGTATCGAAAATTTCAATCTTTCAGAACGATATGGCGGTAAAATTTTTAAGATATCTGCACTGCTTCACCCCTAATTTCACTGGACCTACTCTTTATTATTTGGTTAATCCCACCACTCATGAGTCGTGACAGAACTTTTTAATACAAATATCAAATTATTTTAGAGTAATATCCTTAATTTTGGGTTTTTGGACATCACTTTCATCAAGTCGCATAAACTTTTAGGCTTGCAAATCATAAGATCGAAACATCACACTCAAAACTTACCTCATACTTTGTGTGGTTGTATTAGATGTTTTGAAATTCAACTAATAAAATATAAATATTTATTTTAAAAAATAATTGAGTTTAATAATTTTAAAAATAAGTGTTTAAGAGTATTTTTTTAGTGTGTATTTTGCAATACAATTAAAAAGGTAGAAGCCTTTTTTTTTTAAAGTTGGAGCACACTAGCTTTAATATAAGTTGTGTTTCAAAACAACCTCTTAGAGTTGTGTTTTTCTCCAAAGTTTTTTTTAAAAAAAGGTGATTTTTATATTTGAATTGTGTTTGAAAACACATAATGAAACAGACAATTCGAGACAAATACTCTCTCCGTCCCATGATTACTGCAATACTTATTTTATTTGAAGGTCTCAACATTACTGCAATACTCTCAAAATACCCACTAAAAGTCAACATCTACACTTTTAATTAATCATAATACTCTATTTTTATTATACTCAAACCCACTTTTCATATTTTTTCTTGATTTGCGGTTAAATTTTAGTTTCGCCATCTTTTCGGGATGGAGGGAGTAGTTCATAATGTATCAATACAAGTTTCCGTTGAACGCGCCAAATAATCTACTACTCGCGTACTTCTATTAGTTCTATATGATTTGGCTATTGAAGAAGGGTATGAATATAATATTTCGGATAGGAGATTACTAGTTTTAATTTTAAAAAATCACTAAAATTGCGAGACATTACTATCATGTGTTCATAAGAACAACTTAAGTAAAGCTAAATTCCGGTCATTTAGACTTATAAAACCTATAAACTGAATACTGAAATAAAAAATGGGTAAATTACATAAATAATTGTCTAGGTTTTAAATATTAGGATTTAAGTTCTGAAACTTAAAATTAATTTTAATTTGGAATTTTGAAAATCAATTTTTAAAAACTAATACTACAACAACTGTATGAATATCGTACTTTTAAATATAATTAATTCTCTATTTTTACATTTTAAGTCTATATCACACTTCAACCGATCTGAGAATTGATGACCACTTCATTCAAATATTCATCTACTTTTATAATACATCTACTTATATATTTTTACACAATCACATAGTACAATCAAATCATTAGTTTTCTTCCGCTCACTAAATTATCTCTCATACTATTTTGTTGCTCACTAATTATTTTTGATACTTTTCTCTCATCCGCTAATGATATCTCCAACAATTCTCACATCCAATCATTCTCTCTCGTAGTTTTATACAATCATCCATTCATTATACTCTCTCCGTCCCGAACTCAACACTACAATTACTGTTTCACGGTTTGTAAGAAAAGTGTGTTTATTAGTATTTTATGTGATAAAGTTGGGAGTAGGATGGAGAATTCAACTTTATTGTAAAGGTGTTTCTACTTTATTAGAGGGTTAATTAACCCCCTTAAAAATCTGCTAAACAGGCTGCAATAGTACACTTATAAAAACTGACACACTGATAATTACTGTTCAATGAACAATACAATTACAAAAAAAAAAAAAAATCTGTAGAAATTCATTGTTTTCATTTTCCTTCCTAAATACACCAAAATGTCAAATGCTCCCTCCAATTACATAATTTCCTCCTATTACAGCTCATTTTGTTGGGATTATACTGGAAAATATGCTTTTACTTTGTATAATCAGACTGACTGAATTTCAGACTTATTTACTGAAATAAATTGTTTATCACTGATGCTTTAAATATCATCGAATGTTACATATATTTACTGCATAACTGTTCATTAAATAGTACTTGTTACATTGTAGTTAATTTAGTGATACCAAGATCACAGAAGATTAAATTAACAGTTCCTTGTAACTAAAAGTACACCATTCACGACCTAGATGGAAATGAACAATCCATCGTGAAAGGTTATAGTGTAAGGCTCAGATTGGTTTGTCTTGACCAAGAGATTACACTAGTGCATGACTGATGGAGGATAAATTCTTCTGAACTGAACTAAGAAGAATTAGACCTCAGTGGTTAGTTATTTATTAATCTTCGTCCCTTAAATAGGATTGTGTGTGATTAGTAACTATTGCTTTGACTTATTATGGGAAGAGAATCAGTTAGATTCAATACCCTATATCTTGGGCAATATTATTGGTCACATGCGATTGCTAAGATTTAATACGGAGAATCGTGTGCGAGTACGCTTGTTCGATTTGCCCCCTTGGGAGGTTCATGAGTTTTATCATACCAAATCTTGCAAGTGGAACTAGTTTTCGGTATGGATAATAATGTTGAACCGTTCCTTTACCAAGGATAAAAAATATTAATTAATGGAAAGTTATTTCAGTGACTTGAATTAATTAATGGGCTAGATAATCTTAAACACGGGAAATAATAACCGGGAGCCATATTAACTGTAATATGGGTTAAGATGGATACTGCAATATTAATTATGTAGTGGAATTAATTAATATTTATGGGCTTGGATAATATTGTAGCTCAATATTGATAATTGAAGATCCATTGGAAGGTCCAATCTTAATTCTCCTAAAGGCCCCCCAAGTAGCCCAAGATAAAGTCCAATAACTGCAAAAAGGTGTTTAAAAATAAAATAAATTTTGTTGCCTATTTTTCCTTGTTTTTTTTAAAAAAAATTATGAATAAAAGGGGAGAAAGATTTTTTTTGAATTTTGTTATTGAATGAAGATATGTATTCTTGAAATACAAGATTATCTCATTAAATTCAAGAAATCTCTCACTTGGTTATTCATAGTGTGTGTTTCGAAAATTTTGAAATATAAAGGGCAAGAAAGATTTTCTTGATTTTCTTGAAAAGATATTATGGAAGATATGTATTTCTTGAAGTACAAGTATATCTCATAAATTCAAGAAGATCCAAATCTTGGAATCTTGTCCCTAAATTTTCGAAAATTTTCCAAAACATGATGAGGTGAGATTTTTGTGGAATATTTTAATTATGGGGAAAAGAATATAGGAGATATATTCAAGATTTCTTGGAGATCAAGAAAAAAATTTCCCACATTGTTTTTTCTTCCCTAAAAATTGTCCACCACCCCATCTATAAATAAGTGATGATTCTTTCATTCCCAAGTGCAATTCCATGTGCTGGAAAAATTAGTAAATCCACAAAAGTGGTGCAACAAAGTTTATTTTTCCTTTTGTTAATTGTTCGCGAGTATACTTCCACCGGATTGTCGAGCAAGAACTAGGGAATACCTGGGAAGGACTTTTGGTGTGTTTTCATATACAAGACCATTGTCATTCCAAGAGGTAAGTTCACGTAAACTCGTAGTATTTCTGCATGCGTAGGATTTACGTGAATTGTTTATATGCATGATTTGTTGTTGAATTATTATTTGAATTAATATGGGTTAATTCATGCTAGTAATAATTGTCAAGAATTAAATTTGTATTTAAATATTCATCCCGAATAGATCCGGGCAAATAATTCCCCAACACATTTCCCTCCTATTACACCACTGAAAACCCTTGAACAGTACAATTACAAAAAAAAATTAATCTGCAGAAATTCATTGTTTTCATTTTCCCTCCTAAATACACCAAAATGTCAAAAGCTCCCTCCAATTACATAATTCCCTCCTATTATAGCTCATTTCCCTCCTATTACACCACTGAAAACCCTATTACAGCCACTTTCAAATCACCATAAATATAGGCTGCAACACAAACTGTAACAAGAAATAAATGGTGTGTTAGAAAAACATGGCTCAAACACACGAGCATTTAAGCTATGAAGACAAAAACAAGTTTGTGCAACTTCTGTTAAAAGAGTCAGTGGATGGTGTACCCAAATATGGCAAGATCACTGAAGCTAGTAGATTATTTGAAGTTTCTCAAAGTGCTGCCCAAGCTATCTGGATTACTACAAAAAAAGCAAATGGGTGAAGGTAAGTCGGCTCAAATTGTTTCCCAAGCAAAAGACAACATCTGGATGAAAAGAAGGTCAGAAGCATTCATTGGACAGATAGGTCTACCATTAGAGACCTAACTGATGGATTGGATGTTAGTAAATCCACAGTGGGTAGATGGTGTTGGGGAATTAATTGTCCGGATCTATTCGGGATGAATATTTAAATACAAATTTAATTCTAACAATTATTACTAGCATGAATTAATCTTATATTAATTCAAATAATAATTCAACAACCAATCATGCATACAATTAGTTCACGTAAATCCTACGCATACGGAATTTCTACGAGTTTACGTAAACTAACCTCTCGGAGTGACAACCGTTGAGAAGATAGATCCCGTTCACACGAACACACCAAAAGGTCTTCTCAAGTATTCCCTTGCCCTTGTTCAACAATCCGGTGGAAGGAACTCGCGAACAATTTAACAAAAGGAAAAATAAAATTATGTTGCACCACCTTTGTGGATTTCTAATTTTTCCAACACATGGAATTGCACTTGGGGATGAAATAATCATCCCCAATTTGTAATTATAGGGGGGGGACGAAAATATTGGGGTGTTGGGTCTTTGGGAAATTTCCTTGCTTCTTCTTCAAGAAACAATCTTGAATATATCCAATATATTCTATTTTCCAAAATATCTCCCAATTAAAATATCCTCATCCTTATGTTATGGTATTTTTGAAAATATCATTATAAATAACCAAGTGGGAGATTTCTTGAATTTAATGAGATAATCTTGTATTCCAAGAATACTTATCCTCATTCCATAACAAAATTCAAAGAAAATCTTTCTCCCTTTTTTATTCATAATTTTCGAAAAATTGGAAAAATAAGCAACATTAATTTATTTTATTTTAAACATCTTTTTCAGTTATTGGACATTATGTTTGGGCTACTTGAGGGGCCTTTAGGAGAACTAAGATTGGACCTTCCAATGGACTTTGAATTTTCAATATTGAGCCACAATATTATTCAAGCCCATAAATATTAATTAATCCCACTACATAATTAATATTGCACTATCCATCTTAACCCATATTATGTTAATATGGCTCCTGTTATTATTTCCCGTGTTTAAGATTATCTAGCCCATTAATTAATTCAAGCCACTGAAATAACTTTCCATTAATTAACATCTTTTGTTCTTGGTCAAGGAACGGTTCAACATTATTATCCATACCGGAAACAAATTCCACTTGCAAGATTTGGTATGATAAATCTTATGAACCTCCCAAGAGGGCAAATCAAACGCGTGCATTTCAAGACACGATTCTTCAGATTAAATCTTAGCAATCGCGTGTGACGATAATATTGCCCAAGATATAAAGTATTGAATCTCATTGATTCTCTACCCGTCATAAGTCAAAGCAATAATTACTAACCACACACGATCCTATTTAAGGGACGAAGATTAAGAAATAACGAACCACTGAGGTCCAATTCTTCTTGGTTCAGTGCTGAAGAATCTATCCTCCTGTAGGTCCTATTCAGTGCATCAGTCATGCACTAGTGTAATCTTTTGGTCAAGACAAGCCAATCTGAGCCTTACACTTCAACCTTTCACG
Source organism: Stenogyne calaminthoides (assembly GCA_037126765.1). Lineage (NCBI taxonomy): Eukaryota > Viridiplantae > Streptophyta > Magnoliopsida > Lamiales > Lamiaceae > Stenogyne > Stenogyne calaminthoides. The sequence continues at coordinate 12,031,021 of JBBCBC010000037.1, read as the reverse complement.
ATGGATTATTCATTTCCATCTAAGTCGTGAACCGCGTACTTTTTAGTTACAAAGCGGTGCATTAATTTAATCTTCGTGATCCGTATCACTAAATTAACTACAATGTAACACGTACTGATTATTGAACAATTATGCAATAAATATATGTAACATTCAATGATATTTAAAGCATCAGTGATAAATAATTTATTTCTGTAAATAAGACAGAAAATTCAGTTTGGTTATACAAAGTAAAAACATACTTTCCAGTATAACCCCAACAGATGGATTAAGGAAGGCCAACTCAAAGCACATACAAATGCCATTAAGCCACAACTTACAGATGTTAACAAGCTTGATAGGGTACAATACAGTTTGAGTCAGCTCTATCTTGACAGGGAAGATAACATTATCAAGTTTAACAACATGCACAATGTAATCCACATTGATGAGAAGTGGTTTTATATAACAAAAACATCTCATAGATTCTACAAGCTGCCATCAGAAGTAGCAGCACATAGGACTTGCAAAAGCAAGAGGTTTAAAATAAAAGTAATGTTTATTTGTATTGTTGGAAGACCTATATATTCAAGTGATGGAACACTTATATTTGATGGAGAGATAGGAATGTTTCCCTTCACTAATTTTTTATAAATTACAAAGAAACACACTATTTTTTGACAAATTACACAGAAATACACTGATTTTTGACAAATTTGCAGAGAAATACAACTAATTTTTGACAAATTACAGAGTAACACATTGATTTTTGACAAATTACACAGAAATACACAGATTTTTGACAAATTACAGAGAAATACACTGATTTTGGGCAAATTACAGAGTAACACACTGATTTTGGGCAAATTACAGAGAAATACACTGATTTTGGGCAAATTACAGAGAAACACACTGATTTTTGACAAATTTGCAGAGAAATACAACTAATTTTTGACAAATTACAGAGTAACACACTGATTTTTGACAAATTACACAGAAATACACTGATTTTTGACAAATTTGGAGAGAAATACAACTAATTTTTGACAAATTACAGAGAAACACACTGATTTTTGACAAATTACACAGAAATACACTGATTTTTGACAAATTTGCAGAGAAATACAACTAATTTTTGACAAATTACAGAGTAACACACTGATTTTTGACAAATTACACAGAAATACACAGATTTTTGACAAATTACAGAGAAATACACTGATTTTGGGCAAATTACAGAGTAACACATTGATTTTTGACAAATTACCTTCATCATAGGGCAAAAGTTAAGCATCCTAGTCTAGTTCAATCATCCTAGAGGTTGCATTAACACAAGTTCACCAAATTGCTTTGATATACAACTGATTTTTGACTGATCTATTATTCATTGGACCCTCAGATTATAAATTCATCATAGGGCAGATGTTAAGCATCCGAGTCTAGTTCAATCATCCTAGAGGTTGCATTAACACAAGTTCACCAAATATCTAGTCTTTTACAGCCAACAATCATCCTAGAGGTTGCATTAACACAAGATCAACATATTTTCATCCTAAATCAGCTCATCAAAAGCCTTTGACACCCTCATAATTTATTGTAATCATAGGGGAAATGTTAAGCATCTCAATCTAGGAAATTGTGTACTCCTAGAGGTTGCATTAACACAAACAAACCAGCAAGAACATATCAGGCTACCAAATTTCCAGTAAGACATAAAAAGGATAGGCACAACCTGTAAATGAGCTCTCGCCGAAGGAACAAGGATTATAAACATCTCAACCCACGACCTTCGGGACTCATGCAACCAATAGCCCTTATCAGAGAACGGTGGTAAAGGCTCGTACAATGAACTAGCATCATCGGAAAGCACATCGGAAGAGGGCAATTCCGGTGACAATGAGTCTTGAACAACCATGCCGCTATAATCGGGGGAACCATCATCTGAAGCGCAAAAATCAAGGGAAGATGGCTTCAGTTTCTCTGCCTCCATCTCACTCTTACTCTCTTCTTCCCATCTTTTTGATAAGGGGTTTTGAGAATCAAAAGCCCCCGTTTCCTCCCACCAATAATCGTTTGGAAATCCGCTTCGAAGGGCTTAAAATCTTCAGTGTTTGGCCATGAAGATGAATCGGCGACCGGGGATTTAGGGTTTTCGGAATCCATGTTTGGATTTACAGAGAGAAAAAATGGTGTTTTACGGCGGAGACGAGAAAGAGAGAATAGAGAGAGAATAGAGGCTAGGGTTTTCGATGGGATGGGGGCAGAGAGAATGAGGGTTAGGTGTTAGGGTAAGGATTAATATGGGCGGGTTAATTAGATGATTAGGTGTTAGAAGGATGGTTTGGTGGGATAATTAGATGGTTTAAGTGAGTGACATAGATGTAAATAAGTGATAAAGTGAAGGGTGTAAAATAAAGTGAGTATTTCCATGTAAGGAAGTTGTCAGTTAAGTTTGGAACGCCCAAAACGGAAACTGTAGTGTTGAGTTTGGGACGGAGGGAGTACTCACTAATTAACTAATAATAATAAAATAATACAATATTATTTTTAATTTAGCATAAAACTTCATCTATCTCTATTTTTCATTCCTAATCAAATACATACTTTCTATTCATCATCCATCCTTTTTTTCTCAATTTCCATCACATCCACCACCATCCGTAACCAAACATACTTATATATTTAAATCGTAATTCACGTTATCAAATAATTATAATCTCACTCAGTAACAATATAATACAACTCCATTCACTTTTATAAAGTTATTTGACCAAAAAATAAAAAATTCACCACACTAAAAAATCAAAACAATATTTACCAGGAATTCAAATTCCTAAAATTCAATAACCGTCTTTTTTTTTGGTTAAAAACACTTAAAACTCATATCCAGCATGAAAGAATCACTTAAAAAGTTAAAAGCATAAGAGTATCTTTTAATAGAAAAAAAAAGTTATAAAATTCTATTTTGAATATTTTAATCAAGTTTATTTTATAGTTTTGCAATTCAAAGCCAAAACAGCCATTGGGTACAGATAAAGGTCTCTGTGCGTATTTATTTACTCACTTAACTCCCGTCCCAAACTCGATTGCCACATTTTCATTTCGGACGTCCCATACTTGATTACCACTTTCCTTATATGGAAATACATACTTTATTACTTTATCACATAAAATACTAATAAACAATTTTTTTAACCTCAACTAATACTACCCATCACTTTATCACATAAAATACTAATAAACAACTCTTTCTACCATAACACTTTATTATTTTTTCTTAAAACTCGAGCAAACAATAATATGACAATCGAGTTTGGGACTGAGGTCGTATAATTTTTTTTCTTTATATATACGTACATTTGTGTATGTATACATTTATCAGAATCGCACCATTGCTCCTACTTCTTTTCTTCACACCCCGAACCGTAATTATCTCTCTTTGCGCACACACCGACGCACAGCAGAGCTTTTGAACACTAATGGGTGGAGTGAGGCCATCAATGGAGGATTTCCTAAAGCAGTGTAAACTCTCCGGTGACTCGGCCTACAGTGCCCTACGGTCTCTACTCGAGCGGCTCGAGGATCCGAGTACCCGAACCGATGCCCGGATCTTTCTCTCGGAGCTCCACAAACGCTTTGCATCTAAGGAAGAATCCGAAGAGTGTCTCCGGAGTTATCATTTCCAAATTCAAGACATTTTTCTCGAACAATATGAAGGTACAATCGCCATCTCCGTGTCAAACATGCATTTACGTGATTGGTAATTGTTCGATTATTTTGTTTGTGATTCTGATTGGGCGAGGAATGTGTTGACGAGTTATTTAATGGACAAACTTGACTATTGTAAAAAGGTATTTGTGTGATTCGCTTTTGGATTTAAACGAATTCGATTCAGAAGCAGTGTTAGGAGAATATCAATACTTCCAAAACTGAGATTTAGGAATGATGGCGCTTGTTAAAGTCTCACCTATGCCAACTGTGCCCATAAAATTTTCAGCTACAGTTGGATATTATTGATAATTTACCTGGATGAATAGTGAATGCTCCAATTGGTGAAGTCCTATTGTGTTACAAGTTTAAATTGACCTTAAAATTTCAAATAATTGCACTTATTGTTCCTACTTGTGGTTTTTTCTTCAATATACTTGAAGAATTTGATTTTAATCGATTCATATAAAGTACTGATTTGGCAGGCGTCTAGTGATGCGATGCCAATATGTAAAAAAAGTAAGCCATTCCCTGTAACTCCACAAGTAGTAAGAGTTTTAAGATCTTGATTATGGCTATCACTGAGCTTGTAACTCCGTGGCATCACTACCCGTTTTCAAAAAGATCTTCATGGTGGCAAGAAAAAATATTAAAAAACAATTTCATTTCTGCATTTACTCCAAGTGACAAAAGTATGTTAGTAGATTTTTGTAAATAAATGAAAAAAGGTGAGGACCATTTCGTCCCTAATGTGTTTTTCTCACATTTTGTTGCTGCAAATGTCCGATTGGTAAGCCCTCTTGTGTCTTCATCTCCTAGATTGTTTATATTGAGTTTCTGCTCTCTCAGTTAATTGATCTTTAAATCCCACCTTTTCTTCACTGCTTAGTTTGAATTTTTCATTTGTCCAATTTTTTTGTGCTAGCTAGTAGCAGTGATAGGTCTATATCATTTTTCACAGGTTTCCAAAAGAGGAAGAAACTCACGATGATGGTAATACCTAGTATCTTTATGCCAGAGGACTGGTCTTTCACCTTCTATGAGGGGATCAACAGGCACCCAGATTCTATTTTTAAGGACAAGACTGTAGCGGAGCTTGGCTGTGGAAATGGGTGGATATCAATAGCAATTGCAGAGAAGTGGTTACCCTTAAAGGTCCATGGTCCCTTAATTCTACAGCTGGTTACTCCATTTTTTATTACTTCTTTGCTGCTTATTGTCTGCATTGAGTATGCTACCTTGTAGTGAAGTTCTTTCTCTTGTGATTGGAGACTCGAAAGGTCAAGATATAAGTATAAAAATGTTCTAACCACACTTAAATACCACTTTGCAGGTATACGGGCTTGATATTAATCCAAGAGCCATTAAGATATCTTGGATAAATCTGTATCTGAATGCTTTGGATGACAATGGCCAACCAATTTATGACGGGGAGAAAAAAACTTTGCTTGACAGGGTTGAGTTTCATGAATCTGATTTACTCTCTTACTGCAGAGATAATCAGATAGAACTTGAGCGGATTGTTGGATGCATACCACAGGTAATTTCATCACATTCATGAATTATTGCTGCTATGCTTAGAAAATAAGTATGCTTTCCATATGCACAAGACATGTAAAACTATTTGCTAATTCGACTTGTTACTTTGGACTCTTCCCACATTCTAATTTTCTTATGATTTTATGCAGATTCTTAATCCTAATCCAGATGCAATGTCCAAAATGATTACAGAAAATGCAAGTGAAGAATTCTTACACGATCTCAGCAACTATTGTGCTCTTCAGGTTTGATGGCTGTTCAACTTCCATTGTTATCCAGTATATGATTATGTGGCACATGGTCAGCATAACAAGTCTTTAATGCTGATTGAAGTATATTAACTCAGCAATTTATGTATAATTAACAGTGAAAATTTCTTAAAATATATATATGGCATTGTAATGGTCTTCTGGCATTTCCCGGCTTTTGTATTATAAAGTCTCTGACATTAGATATTTATTAGGATTAGATGGAATCTATACCTAGGACTGTTTTGCATGCTCTGCAAGTAAACACATTTGCTGTGTATAATTTAATCATACCATGCTAAGAAATTGGTTGGTCTGCCAACTTGATACATTGTTCTATTATCTATAGTAATGACATTATTCTTGCTGGGATGCTTGATCTCAAACATATTTAGTTTCATCCTCTTTAAGATTAAAAAAATAACGTCAAAGATGTTTGGTCCACTGCTGAAATATTATGTGTACCTTCCTGCCCTGGATTGTTTCTGAAGTACAAAAATTTCTCTCACTGTGTTATTGAGTTACTATTCTTCTTTCTAGGGCTTTGTTGAAGATCAGTTTGGCTTAGGGTTAATAGCAAGGGCCGTAGAAGAAGGGATCTCTGTTATAAAACCTCTGGGGATTATGATCTTTAATATGGGAGGCCGTCCAGGACAAGCTGTGTGCAGACGTTTGTTTGAGCGCCGTGGTTTGCTTGTTAACAAGCTATGGCAGACTAAAGTTCTTCAGGTTCTGCAATAACTTTATTTTTTGCTGATATCCTTCAAATTATTTGGAATTAAAGGCTCAGTTTGTTTGTTTGATATCCTCCAAATGTACTTTCTTAGAGTTCACTTTCTGCAGGCTGCTGACACGGATATTACAGCATTAGTTGAAATTGAGAAGAATAGTCCTCACCGTTTTGAGTTCTTCATGGATCTTGTCGGGGACCAACCAATTTGCGCTCGAACAGCATGGGCCTATGCCAAAGCTGGTGGTCGTATTTCTCATGCTTTATCAGTATACAGTCTTCAGCTCCGTCAACCTAATCAGGTATGAAAATTCCAATTGGTATTTGTTTGGAGTGAGAATGCATAACACTCTCCAGAGAGAATTAAGCGGAACACTGATTCATCTGCTGTGGCAGGTAAAAGTGATTTTTGAGTTTCTCAGAAATGGATTCCAAGATATCAGCAGCTCTTTAGATTTGTTCTTCGAAGATGACACTGTTGCAGATGAGAAGATCCCATTCCTAGCTTATCTTGCTAATGTTTTAAAAGAGAATTCATTTTTCCCATATGAACCACCAGCTGGAAGCAGAAGATTTCGTAATCTCATCTCTGGCTTTATGAAAACATATCATCACGTTCCACTGACAGCAGATGTAGGGAAATTTCCTCCCTTTACCATGTTTTAATTTCCTGTTCATTAGATTTCATTTCTTGAATTGATTACATTCTTGTGGTGTTTTATTTGCACGTGCGTTTGACGGAACATATCATATTCATAGGGTAATAGTTGGACTCCTCACATTATGTGCTATTATGAAGAAAGGCATATGTTTTACGAGTTAGTCTGGCCTCTACCATTTTACTCTATGAGTTCCATCTGTCTCTAGTCTTTGCTATAAACTGCCTGACTAAGAAAGATCTTTTTGACATTGAGTTGAACCTTTCTTTTTGACATTTGTTTTATCATTTATGAAGTTTCAGATTTTTCTTAAGGTATGATTATTATCTAAGGCATCTAACTTGCCATTCTTCTCTTTCATCATATTGTGGCTAGAATGTTGTTGTATTTCCTTCAAGGACGGTGGCTATAGAAAGTTCTTTACGACTGTTGTCTCCACACCTTGCTATTGTTGATGAGCAATTGTCGCGACATCTACCAAAGCAATGGTTAACATCCCTAAATGTTGAGGTACAATATTTTGAAGTTATTGGGATTACGTATTATGCCATATCCTTATTTTGAATTGCTTCAATTATAAGTTGATTTTGGATATGAGCAAAAAAGATGCATATGTGTTGGCAAATTCCCATACACATCCCTGCGAGCATAATCCACTATATTAGTTCCATTTCGGCAGCTTCGTTTTGTGTGTGTGTGTGTGGGGGGGGATCATCCACAACAGTTGGTCATTTTTCCTGCCATTTTGTTGTTAGAGTTTATTTATTAAATATAAAAGAAATTATAATAGAACTTCTCAGATAATCAAACAACAATTGTAATTATCACTTTCATGATACCTAACTCTATCATCGTGATTCCTGATTTACATGCTTTGCACAATATCCTTTTTGACAACTTGAATTCCCTTAACAGAAGTCAGAAAGTGGAAAATATTCGGAGGACTCCATTGCTGTCATTGAGGCACCACGACAGTCAGATTTGTTGGTAGAGCTGATTAGAAAATTGAAGCCAGAGGTAGTAGTAACTGGGATGGCTCAATTTGAATCTGTCACTAGTTCTGCATTTGAGCACCTTATCGAAATCACCCGGGAAATTGGATGTCAGTTGTTCTTGGATATATCAGACCACTTTGAGCTATCCAGCCTTCCGGGTTCCAATGGAGTCCTAAAATATATTGCTGGGAATGTTCTTCCTTCACACGTGGCTATTATATGTGGCCTTCTGAGAAATCAGGTATGCACTATATCGGTTATGATTTTTTTTTTTTTAATAGCGATTTCATCCTTCCGTATGTGCTCTTAACACCTATTTTTTCTGGATTCTAGGTTTATTCAGATTTGGAAGTAGCATTTGTCATCTCAGAAGAGAAGGCAACATTGAAAGCACTATGCAAGACTATCGAACTTATGCAAGGAAATAATTCTATTATTAGTCAGTACTACTATGGTTGTCTTTTTCATGAGCTTTTGGCTTTTCAGATAGCTGACCGTCATCCCCTTGCTCAGGTTCGTTTGTTTTCAGTTTACTTACTGTTGCAAATATTCTTGGTACCATTTCTTGGTCATGATTGATAGACAATTTATGGATGAGCTTTCAACAGCTTATCACAATAGATCTGCTCTTGTCATATTGTGGCCAAGTAGATATTATCAAATTCTTAAGCCAATATAACAATGTGCAAACTTCTTCTTTCTTGTCTCCAGAGAATTGGCGAGAAGACAGGGGTTCTTAAGGCCAATGGCTTCTCCAGTTCCACAATCTCCATACTTGAGCACGCTGAGTTGGCAGTGGATGAATCTGATGAATCTGCATTGGTGCATATGGATGTTGATCAAAGCTTTTTACCCGTAACAAAACCAGTTAAGGCCTCGATCTTTGAGAGTTTTGCAAGGCAGAACATAGCAGACTCTGAAACTGATGTTACATTCGGAATTAGACAAATGATTAGCAGCAGTTATGGCCTTCCATCTGCCACCAATTCTGAGTTCATATATGCTGACTCTACAGTTGCACTTTTCAGTAAGTTGGTTCTATGCTGCATTGAAGAGGGTGGAGCACTCTGCTTTCCAGTCGGTTCAAATGGAAATTACGTATCTTCTGCAAAATTCTTGAATGCAAAAATCACAAGCATCCCAACTGATCCACAAGTAGGATACAAGCTGACAGAGAAAACACTTATAAGTGGACTGGGGAATATTAAAAAACCATGGGTCTACATTTCTGGACCAACTATCAACCCCACCGGCTTAATATACAGTAATGAAGAGATCAATAACTTGTTACAAATATGTGCTAAAAATGGCGCAACAGTAATTCTGGATACTTCATTCTCTGGAATGGAATTCAACTCCAAGGGCTTTAAGGGCTGGAATTTGGAAGCTACTCTTGAGAAAATTTCCTCTTCTTCCCCAGCCTTTTGCTTAGCTTTTCTTGGGGGATTATTTTCTACGGTGCTTACTGGAGGAATTAAATTTGGATATCTGCATATCAACCAGCCTTCCATGATGGAAACATTCCATAGCTTTGCAGGATTAAGCAAACCTCACAGAACTGCTAAATACACGATAAAAAAATTGCTCGATCTTAGAGAGCAGAAAACAGGGGATCTACTGAATGCCATTTCTGAGCAGGCAAATATCTTGGCAAGTAGATATAAACAATTGAAGCAGGTAAGCAGTTGCATCCAATTACAATGCTGAACTCGTTTTTTGTTCAATAAACAGTTGAATTCACTGTTATCTTAAGCATAACTCTCATTTCATGCAAATGTTCTCGTGATCTTTTCATTCGTGCAGGCACTAGAAAGTTGTGGTTGGGAGGTTCTAGAAGCTCAAGCAGGTGTATCGATTGTAGCAAAGCCGTCAGGCTTTCTTGGAAAGACCATCAAAATGAACGAAGGAGCATTGAAGCTTGATGACTCGAATATCAGGGAAGCCATGCTTAAAAGCACCGGTTTGTGCATCAACAGTGCTTCCTGGACTGGGATCCCTAGTTACTGCCGTTTCACCATCGCCTTGGAAGATGCTGATTTCAACCGTGCGCTACAATGCATTTCTAAATTCAAAAGCTTAGTCGTTTGAATCCTCAACGTCTTGCGTTTCATCTATTTCTTCAAAAGAACTTACTTTTGTCACAACTTAGGTGTTGTGAAATGATCCTTTTTTCATATTGAACTAATTATGGGGTTGCTTTCTTCACCGCAAACTGAATTTGTTTTTGCTTTCCTTGATACAGCTAAAGGGGTTCCATGCAAATCTGTTGGTTGATTTCAGATTATGTTTTCTTCAAAATGTATTTTTGCCATATTTATCTCCTTATCTGTTTTTCACTCGCAAGTCATAAATAACTATATGCAGTGGTGGAGCCATTTCTAGAGTTTATAACAATTTCAAATTGCTATTCTGTAAAATTTGTTATAAATTTTTGGTGAGTCATGACTCATGATGGCTTACGTTTTTTTTACTAAACAATACAATAAAAATATTAGATGGGCGTCCAAATAAGGCAGCCCAATTCCTCATAATAATTTTGATTAACATACATACAAATGTTCTTTTTACCAAAAGCTATTGCGAGATGTATTGCAATAAAGTCACGAATATAGTCTTAATATTAGGGAAATAGCAATGCATACAATGTGTTTGACAAAATGACTGAACAAAAGTTGTAGCAGCTACAAGCTTTTTGCCCAGATGGCCACACCATAGTCTAACTTGCAGATAAAACCCTAAATCCAAGATACTACTAATCACAAATCCTATATTCAAAACACCACTAATGAAGAAGATCAAACGCCGGTGGATCCAAACCCGCCGGAGCCCCTGACAGTCGAATCAAGATCATCAACCTCGGTCACATCCGGAGTAACAATTTTCTCAATAATCAACTGCGCAATTCTATCTCCATGCTTCACTTCGAAATCCACATCCGAATGGTTGAACAGAATCACTCCCACAGGCCCCCTGTAATCCGCGTCCACCACCCCTGCCCCGACGTCAATCGAGTGCTTCCAAGCCAATCCAGATCGCGGCGCTGAAATCAAAACATTCGTTGCATAAATTGACGGTAAATATCCGAGATTCAGATGAAGCGATTCATCGTTATAAATTAGAAGTTGCAGAAATTTACCAATACGAGCGTAGGTTCCTTCTGGAACAGCGATGCTCAGATCTGTTGGTACAAGTGCTTTTCCCCTAGCGGAAACGTTAGTCTCCACTGCACTGTAAAATCAAAACAAATCAGAAACGAATGAAAAAGGAAAATAAATTTCGTTCTAAGATGTAGAGAATTAGAGATAAATACCTAGATAGATCGTAACCAGCAGAGAGAGGGGAAGCTCTAGAAGGAAAAATAGCTTTCTCGGAAAGCTTTTTCACCCGTAAGAATGGAGGAATTTCAGAGGGTTTGTGTGCAGAAACTCCATTATCTACCTTTTGAATCTTGGACGAGGATTCTGAGATTTCGGGTTGGTGATCGGCTGGAGACATAGTCGACGAGAGAGAGAGGATCTTGCGATTTTGGATTCGAGAAAATTTGCAGATGAAGGGAGTGGAGAGAGCGATGTGGGTATTAAATGGAGGAAAGAATGAGGGTTTGGCGGCAACTATTCCCGCCATTCTCATCCAGAGGGATTCACAAGTACAGTTATGTTGGGTCAAACTATTTTTAATCTCTTTTTAATTTAATTTGGCCATTTGGCCCGTTACTTACGATCTTATACAACTGGCACCAGTAGGCCCATTACTTAATTCACAACCCAATGTAATCATTTTCTAGCCCATGCACAACTGGCTCCAGCAGGCCCATTACTTAATGCACAGCCCAATATGATCCTTTTCTGGCCTATTTAAGTTTACCCCCTTTTCAAGCAACAGTTTGGCTTCCATAATCCCTCCCTCACACACAGTTGATCGCAAATGGCGACGCCGATGGTAGAAGACATATTCGAGGACGACCAGCGTTCTTCAATGAGCGCAGATGACATCCTTCGAGCCTCTCGCCTTCTTGATAATGAAGTCAGAGTATTAAAGGTTAGGCTCCTTTTTCAATTAAATGACTAAGAAATCGACAATTGGTATCTTAAAAAAGGAAATTAAGTATTATGCAGTGTTTTGGAACGAATTTAGGTAGATAACATATAACGCTAGGTTTTCGGCGTACAATACGATGAATTATTTTTCCCTTTCAGCAGGATGAGTTGCAGAGAACGAACCTAGAGGTAGATTCATTCAAGGAGAAGATTAAAGAGAATCAAGAAAAGATCAAGCTGAACAAGCAGCTCCCCTACTTGGTTGGCAACATTGTTGAGGTATTTATATTTAATAATTTGGGACAGTTTTATGCTCTTACTTTGAAGGCTTAGGGAATTTTTGTTTCGTTATTGGGGAAAAGAATGGAGGAACTAGGAGTTGTCAGTGTTTTAGGGCTTTAGGGTTTGATGGCTGTGCGATAACTAGGGTGAGCGAGTTGATGTTGAGTTTTTCTAATTATCTGAAATGGAAGAAAACATTATATACCTTTGCAATTGCTACAGGAGTCTGGCTGCTTCTGGAAGTAATATCTAATGTTTATATATATAATTATCTTTGCTGCGGTAACAGAGGGAGGAATGGGTTCATTCTGAGTTGGTTTAAGTATATGTCTGGATTGAAGCTAAAGCCTCTTAAAGGCTGTGTCATGACTCATGAGGTCTGAATTATGCATTTTTATGGAATCTCTGATAAATTTCGAGTTAGCTTGATTTTCATTAAGTGCAGTCTTGCAGATTATCACATTATCTTGGATTGTAACTTATGGGACCAGCTTCTGTTATCTATTTTTTTTAGATTTTGGAAATGAACCCAGAGGAGGATGCTGAAGAAGACGGTGCCAACATTGACCTCGATTCACAAAGAAAGGGTAAATGTGTGGTGCTAAAAACATCCACACTCCATGAAAGATAACAGATTTTCATGCATCTCTATCTCCTGAACTTCCTTCCTCTCTCATTTATTATATAGTGCAGTAGTTGTACCAGAAAAAACCTAAAGATATTCGATCTTTAAATGTTATAGCTGTTTGCCAAATGGCCCACAAATCAAAATTTTAACGCTGGTTGTTTGAATACATTCAATGCATGATGCAACCTGGCTATCACGATTGTATAAAATGACGTCTTACTCTAATGAATCTAATGATGGTTAATGTTGATGATGTCCAGCCTTTTTTACTATATTGTTCTTATATGACCCAAAAATATTTTCCACTGTTATGAACCGAACCTTTAATACATTACGTCTCAATTGCAGACAATTTTCCTGCCGGTTGTAGGTCTTGTTGATCCTGACAATTTGAAGCCCGGTGATCTGGTTGGAGTGAACAAAGACAGTTATCTTATCTTGGATACTTTGCCATCCGAGTATGACTCTCGAGTAAAGGCTATGGAGGTTGATGAGAAGCCAACTGAAGACTACAATGATGTTGGAGGCCTGGAGAAGCAGGCAAGTCACCGAATCAGTCCCCTTGATCAATTAATACTAACAAGTTATTTTTCAGTAATTACTTCTAAATATGTTTTCACCTGCCACTTTATTATGATTTCTGCAGATTCAAGAATTGGTTGAGGCAATTGTGTTGCCTATGACGCATAAAGAGAGATTTCAGAAATTAGGAATTTGTCCGCCTAAAGGTGTCCTATTATATGGTCCTCCTGGGACAGGGAAAACTCTAATGGCCCGTGCATGTGCAGCCCAGACAAATGCTACTTTCCTGAAGTTAGCAGGACCACAGCTTGTACAGGTATGGTATTCTTGATGCTTTTTCTTATTTTTATTATAGATATTTTTCCTTCTTTTTTTTTTCCCGGTGGAATGTTTACTATTTTGATCTTTGAGTCTTACATCTGCTCTTTGTCTTGGTATTTATGTCGATAGTTCCTTTTGTTGTGGATACCTTCTCTCAAGTCATGTTTGTGTTTCTTAACAGAAGATCATATGGCTTTTTTAAATCTAAGCTGAATTATAGTTGAACTAAATGCTTATAGAATCAGATATCGATCAAAATCATATTCCAGGCTCTGAGCAAACTGCTTTCTTTGTTCTCAAGCTATAAGGAGGCAGCATTGTCCATTATGTGGATGATTGAGATGAGTGTTCCTAAGTATTTTTTTTTATCCCATTTAATATTTTTCGTTTGTTTTCCCCGATTTCGTTCTTGGGCTGATTTCATCTTGATTAATGATGATTTTCATTTTCACATATCCTACAAAAAATTACAATGAAAATGATTCGGACATATAAAATTAGATAGGATGGATATATACTTGTGTTTATTCAAATTTGTAGGCACTTGAATAATTTATAGTTTTCACATTTGTCCTGGCATGACGTTAATCTTCATGGATCTCATTCAACAAACAGTTTGATTTCTTGTGACCGAAATGACCCTTGCATGAGCAATATCTACAAATCTGGTTATGAGTCTATTGGTAATTTAGTATTTATATTTACTTAAATTACTTTGTTATTTTCTCTTCTCAACATTTAATCATTTTGTGTATTTAGATGTTCATTGGTGATGGAGCAAAACTTGTTCGTGATGCTTTTCAACTTGCCAAAGAAAAATATCCTTGCATCATTTTTATTGATGAGATTGATGCTATTGGTACAAAGCGTTTTGATAGGTTTGTAATTACTTAAAATTGTTTTTTGGTTGATTTTCTGTAAGCTTTACTTAAGTTTCTGCATCTCCTCGAGGATTTCGATATTGAGTTTCATAGGCGTATGTATTGAGGACTAAGATGGCATGACCATGCTGATAATCTGATGTTCCCCATTATGCAGTGAAGTTAGTGGTGACAGAGAGGTGCAACGGACTATGCTAGAGTTGCTTAATCAGCTTGATGGTTTTAGCAGTGATGAGTGCATAAAGGTTCTATTTCTTTAGTTTATCTTTCCAATTTACCATTCACTTTACTCATCTGTTTCTTTAGTTTTATCTTTCTAATGATTTTGCATTTACTTTAAATATTAAGCTTAATGACTTAGCGATTCTCATTTGGTATCTTAAGCTCTATTTCTATGTTCAGGTAAAGAATAGCAGCAACAAACCGAGCTGATATCTTAGACCCTGCTTTAATGCGTTCTGGACGTCTGGATCGTAAAATCGAGTTTCCGCATCCCACTGAGGAAGCAAGGGCTCGTATATTGCAGGTACATGTTCTAGTCGGAACTTAATACTTACTATTCTGGTTTTAATGGAATCTTCTGGTTTTTAAGTTGGCTGTTACGTTTTCCAAGTTTGCTTTTGAGAATCTTTAAATTATAGATTCCTACTTATCTGTATTGTCTTTTTTTTTATCGTAGATCCACTCTAGAAAGATGAATGTTCATCCAGATGTCAACTTTGAAGAGCTTGCTCGTTCAACAGATGACTTCAACGGGGCACAACTTAAAGCTGTTTGTGTGGAAGCAGGCATGTTATCACTCCGCCGTGATGCCACTGAGGTCCCTCACTCACTCACACTCCCCCCCTTTTTTTCTCTTTTAAGAATCATAGTCTTGCTTGTAAAATTTTTGTGAATTTCCTTGTGAGGTTGGGAATAATGTATTCAGACATTTATTAAAAAGTGTTGAGCACAGTTGCAGATCAGAGTGTATCTCTTTTAACTCTTTGCATGAAACACAAGTATATAAATGAAAACCAATTGGTTTTGTCGATAAAACCTACTCCTAACTAGTTTATATCTTGTTGCTGTTGTGGTTCCATAGATTAAAAGGAGGCTGCATAATAAATTGTGGAAGATGATGGTTTTTTTTTTTTTTTTTGCAGGTGAACCATGAAGATTTCAATGAAGGCATTATACAAGTACAAGCTAAAAAGAAATCCAGCATAAATTACTATGCATAAGTTTTCAAGTTGGTGCAAGGTAAAATTCATCGGTATGAAGTTGTTAATTATCCTCATCCCTCGTTGTTATAATCCCCAGAAACGACTTTCTTAACTCAGTTATACTGTGTTTTATATTAAGCGAGCATCTTCCCTCTTTAGAAAACTTGCTTACTCTACAATCTGAAATGCTGCTATATCTGTATTATCTATACCTGTATGATGTTTTTCTACACATCATTCTTTTTCGACAAAAATGATTGCACCACATTTGTGGTAGTCGTGACAGGAGCAGATTATTGCAAGGGGATATTTTACTAATGACTAATGAGTAATGTCCTTCGTGGTGTTGCATCTCCACACTACAATTCAGTTAAGTTTATATATTCAACCCTGCTTTCTTTCACGTTATAAATGTGATTTCACTATACATGTGGAATGAACTGCACTTGCACAAGATTGTTTACCAAGTCAAATAATCTAGCAATGCTGAAATATCCACATAATAATTAGTTCTTATCAAATCAGAGTCTTCTGTTTCCCTAAAGATGCTGCAATATGTTGTTTCTTCAATTATCTCTACTCATATCACTCTGAATTATTTTTGATAGATGTGCTAATTTGTGATGCATATGCACCAAAGGAAAATAATGATGTGTTATTTATCTTGTGAACAATTTGTTTATTCTTAAGGGGGGAATAGGGGATGTAGGTAGTTAAGTTTTATTTTGTTAATGTTCTACACCAGAAATATCAATTAAACAAATTGATGGATTTGGAATTTAGAACTACAGTCTACGACCTGGGTAAATGGTAATGGCTTCTGTTTGCACTTAGAGAAGGACCCCACCATTCGTTTGCCATTATATATTATTGTAGAAGAACAAAAGACACATGGTTATCCTTTTTTTGGCCAACCATTTTACTTCACTTTCTTTCCATCACATTCACATTCTTGTACTACTTTTAATATATTTATAGTGGGTTTCTGGTGTCCCACAGTGACGGGGCCAAATTCAAGTAGTGAGCGTCAATTACTGACACTTGTCCATTTTGCTTCGTCCACTTGATATGCAATGTGCGTAACAGTGCTCAGCCGACTCTGTAGCATATAATTACCCCTTTCCTTTCCGCCCGAGTTTTAATATAAAAGTTGTTTATTAGTATTTAAAGGGATAAAATGATTTTTTGGCCGAGGGTATTGTAGTCTTTTATGTTTTGTTATTAATATAGATGATTTTTTTGTGGGTAAAATATTGACATGAGACGTAATTTTGAGATTATTGGGAAGAAATAGTTGAAAATGATGTATTTGCTTTATTGTATTTTATAGAAAGTGGTAAACAAACATCAGATCATTTGAAAAAAAAAAGGTACACAAGTATGAGATGAAGGGTCTACAATTCATATTAGACTATCTTTATCAACAAACACCCACTCCCAATCTTCTAATAAATAATTCATATCTCTCCTCTACATATACAATCTACAATTCAATCAATCTTCATATTTCTTCATACTTTATTAACAAACACCCACAGCCCAATCTCTTAATAAAATAATCTTTCTTTTTTACTATTTAATAATTATATTTATCTATAATCAATTTTTATTACATTAATAAGATGATATATTAAATTATTTGATATTAAAAATGCGTAACTATAATAAAAAAAAATTACCATACACTTAAAATAAAATTACAATCACAATAACAAAATTTAAATTACAGAAATTTAAATACAAAGCTGTAAATAAATATATCAAGTTACAAATAGATGTGCAAAATACTACAATGCGGAAGATTAAATTACATATTTAATCATTAATACCGAATTTTTCCCATATATGCTCAATCAAGTCATTTTTAGAGCAATATGAGCTTCTCTATTGTGAAGTTGTTCCCTATTAATCATATAAGTGGATAGACTTGCAATGCGTTTCTAGAGTATTCAAAAACCTTCACCACCAGGTGGGATCATCCATAAAAATTATGTGGGATCATGATAAGTTTGGACGCGGTCTCGTTCATCCTCTCTTATCATATTGTGCATGATGATACAAGCCATCATAATTCTTCCCATCAAAAGCTTATCCTGCACAAGACATGGACGTCGATTTAAATGCGAAACGAGCTTGTAGAACTCCAAATGCTCGTTCGACATCTTTTCGCTGACCTCTTGGTGTTGAGCAAACAACTTGTGCTTTCTAGTGCATGGAGAAGTAATTGACTTAACAAACGCAAATTTTATGAAGGATATATGCC
Organism: Stenogyne calaminthoides; assembly: GCA_037126765.1. Taxonomy (NCBI): domain Eukaryota; kingdom Viridiplantae; phylum Streptophyta; class Magnoliopsida; order Lamiales; family Lamiaceae; genus Stenogyne; species Stenogyne calaminthoides. Next base: position 12,013,024 of record JBBCBC010000037.1, on the reverse strand, counting down.
ATCGGTTAGATAATATGCTCTATCATTTTCCGACCATTCACAACATAACTAACCTTTGGTGCTCGACCTTCCAAGACATCACTAAAAGCGGAGATCGATGGAGCACGTTAATATCATTGCACGCACGGTGTTCCAAAGAAAGCATGCCATATCCATAAGTCATATGACGCAACAGCCTTCCAAAATGATTGTTGGTTTTCCACTTCATTGCAGATATTGCCCGGCCCTACGCAAGAGGGACAATTTTTCCACTCCTTTAACGATGCAAATAATATCATTTATCATGCTCGAGGAATCCACGTTGTTCCCCACATAAAGCGATCTTGCCAAATCTTGTTCATTGGGTTTTTTTGAGGTCTTTCGCCGCCAAAGGCAGAAATGACGCTTTACACAAAATTCATGAGAGTCATTTTGTTACAACAAGACTCATTCTCAATTATTCATCAACAACATCAGTTGATGTACCATACGCCAACACCCTCATAACTCCAGTACATTTCTGTAATGGTGACAGACCTTGTCTACCTGTGGCATCAGGTCTTTGTTGAAATATTCGTCTTTGGCTGTAATTTCATCCACTATACGAAGGAATAAAGTTTTTCGCATACGAAATCTACGTCGAAAGATTTCAGGAGTATATGTCGGATTGCCAACAAAGTAGTCGATTCATCAAACGTTCTCACCCAACTCGCTTTTCCTTTCACAATGCCTTCTTCTAAATTTCAGGAGTGGGATCTCCTTCGTTCAGATTAAGATTGTTTAAGAGCATATCCTCGATAATGCGATCAATTTGACGATTTTGGTGAGTAATTCATTCTTCGCATTCATCAAATTCGATGAAATTGAAAGAATCGGAACTTGAATCGTTATATACCGATTGATTTTCATTGAGAGACATTGGAGAAGTTGAATGGGTAAAACTATTTGATAAAAATTATACTTGAGAGGATTTAGTGTAAGTTTGATGTGGTTTCAAAGAGAATATATAGATACAACTTCAATAATGTGTAATCACTATTTGGCATGTGAATTGATTCAAACGACAAGTTCTGGTGAGTGGGTGTGTCATAACAATAGACAAGTTCTCGTGAGTGGATGTGTCATAACAATAGACAAGTGGTGGCAACAAGTTTCTAGGTCTCGTGGGTGTGTCATAACAATTTTCAATAAAGAGCATGCTCCTTCCATCTTTCATGCATCAGACAAGTAAATAGATAATGGACTTGGTCAGGTGATATGACCCATCACTATTTTACTTAATGGAGTACATTTTTCTTTTTTAGTAAAGACAAGTGCATGTGAACTTCAATAATGGAAAAATAGATAATGGACTTTGTCAGGTGATATAACACAACTTCAATAAAGAGGAGTAAATGAGAATGAAAATTACAAACACTCAGTTTCATAATTAAAATCACACAAATTAAAAACCTTACATGACAATAATTAAAAATACATAAAGTAAATTACATGACAGTAAATAACATTGACTAATAATTAAAAAATGCAATCAAACAGAGTTTCATTTCTTCTTCTTCTGGGTCAGGTTATTTTTCTCCAACAATGTCTTCAAAACAGAGTGCTTCATCTTTTCTCTCTCCAAATCCATTCTCTCTTTTCCAAGTTTACTTATCATTTCAACTTCAACAACTCTTGTGAGTCTCAATTGACGAATTTCTTCAGCAACTTCAGTATCAACAGAAGAATATTGTGATGCCTTCCCTTCCTTTTTTTTTTCGCCTTTGCCTTATCTCTACCTGTGGGACGTGAAATTGTTGAACCACCACTGTCTGGAGTTTCTGGAATAGTGGGGATCGAATACGCCCCATCCTCTGAGGTCCTTGATCTCTTTGAGCTGCCACCACTTTCTTCATTATCCTCGTTGTTTTCAGCACGAACACGTGTTGAATCGCGGTCTAAATTTAGTTCCCACTTGGGATGTTTACACATAACTTCATTAAAAACTTGCAAGTCCCCAAACTTTGGGCCCTTTACGGAGTAAATTGATTGAGCTTCACTCTCAATATCTTGTTCGCTCATTCCGCTTCTTTTACGACCAAATGGCTATTTGTAAGCGGCAATCCACTTGCTAGCATTTATACTAAGTTGATTGTAACGACCTTTTAATGAATCTCTATTTCTTGCACTTATCTCCCCTGGATTTTCTTTTCAAGCTTCGTCATACAAGCTTTGAATTCGTGCCCACAGTGAATCAACCTTTTGATTTTTGCCAATTATTTTATCTTCACTGGCAAAAATCCAAGACGACATTAAGACTATATTTTCTTTCACAAAAAAAGTAGTTTTTCCCACATTTGAATTTTTGTATCTTTGAACAAATTGCGAGAAATATTTTCTGATGTTTGGACATTTTCAAAGCTAGGAATTTGGTTCAAATTCGGAGAAAATTGAGAGTATTGGGAGCTTTGATAATCTCCCGGATTAAAAAAAGATTGAAAATTTGGATAATTTTGGGAGCTTGGATAATTTTGGGAGTTAGAAAAATAATTTGGATGATTTGGATTCATGATAACAATGATAGAAATTAGAAGAGAAAAAGAAGAATATGAGATTGTGATTCAAAATGTATCAATATTGGTCTCTATTTATAGAGAAAAAAAAATTATGAATTTTGATATAATTTTTTTTTACAGATAATATATTAAAATATAAAATCTAATAATTATCTAATAAATATTATATGGTGCAATTAAAATGTGACATGTGACGAGTGGGATCAGCCAACATTTTTGAGAACCGTGCCTTAAACCAATTCGCCATGGAGAACTGTTCATGTGAATTAGCTCCAATTTTAATTTTTTTTTGTCTTTTTCCCCAGAAATTCATGTGAACTCCACCGATAAAAGTAGTCTTAGGACTGTGTTGCAAATCCACCAATATTTGTCTAACAGCTCATATATTGTATTACAAGGCATTTAATTTCAAATGACTCAAGTTCCTCCATGAGAGGAACATGGTAATTAGAATGAAAGACAATTAGTTTACCTTAATCATATTTCATACCCCCTCCGTCCCGGTGTATTTGTCTCACTTATTTTGGTTGAATTGTTTAAGAAATAATATTAAAATAATAAATAGTGAACCTTTATAGTATTTAATTGATGAAAAGTGGGGGGTATTTGAGGTAGTTGTGATGAAAAATGAGGGGAATAATATTATGGACTGTTACTTTTTTCTTTTATGAACTGAGACAATTATAGTGGGATCCCCATAAAAGGAAATTGAAACAAATACAATGGGATGGAGAATATAAGTTAATGAGACTCAAAATGAATTAATTATTATTTAGTTTAATTATTTATCTTTTATTTTATAACTATACATTTTACTATTTTTCAATCAAAATTAGAGCTATATACTACTGATGTAACCACTTACTATTTTTAAATCAAAACTAGAGCAAAACATACCAATAATGTAATCACTATTGGGACAACGCTTCCTCCATCATTTTTTTTTGTCGGGGGCCGTAGAGGAAAAAAGGGCGAATCTGAACCAAGCGGCTTCCTAATTACTTGAAGTTTGGTTAGTTGTTATTAGTAGTACAGACGTTGACATGGTCGTGCATATATTTTCTTGGTAAGATGTTTTTCATGGCATGAAATTGACTCCTCCATTACATTACATGTAAATGATGCACACATTAAATTATTACCCTTGTACATTTATGTATAAAATATTAAGGAAATTACAAACACATCTTCTCAATTGGTTCAATTACTTATGGTCTTTATCTTTATTCTTTACACTATTTTCCCGTTTTAACTTTTTCATGTGTTCCACTTTACCTACTTTTACATCCTAGTTCCATATCCTTTTTAAGAATTTTGACCCATGTACTCTAATTTGTACACTTTTACTCTCTGTTTATTTCTGTTAATAATTTAGCCCCCGGATTTTCATGTTTTATTTTGGCTTTTAAGGGTCAAGAATACGAAGAGATGGGGTAAAAATAGGAATTAATTACATATATAAAAAATCTAGAAAATGATACAAGTGAAAATATAGAAAATAAAATAAAGTAGAAACCCCCTATATGAATATTATATATAGAAATAAACTCTCTATAGTAATAAAAAATCACGGTCCCAACTCGGGACCAGTTCCACATTGTAATAAGACATTTTTTTTCCAATCCCGTCTTAAGGATTTATGCCTCCAAATAAGAATAAATTATATTATATATAAAAATTTATATGTCATTACAATTAAGATGACCAAAAATATTTATCTTTGGTTAATTGTGATGACATCTTAATTTTAAGGCTTGTCACTACATCCTTCAACTTGTGTCTCGTCCGCATAGGCGCACACCTTTTTGTTGAAGCCAAAATGATTACATTCTTCAAAATTGAACAAACATTTATACACATGTGAGCAATAACTATTGTTTAGTTCTTATATACATGCATATTAGTTGATACATGTATTTTGTATACTTTGACAGTGTATGTATTTATTTTAGTTAAATTTGTATTAATTAGATATATGAATCTGTTAATAAATATTTTACATACATATAGTATAGTATGTATTATATTAAATGTATTATTAAAAAAAAATCATTTTTCTATATAAATTTCTATTTAAGAATAACCTCCCTATAGTAATATTTTTTCTCTGTCCCGACGATATGACTGTATGGAGTTTTTACTGTATAGGGCTACAAGTAAAGGAATTTAAAGTAGAAGGTTGAGTATGTAGTGTCCATTTATACAGTACGCGCAACGAAGCAAGTATCAATGGACAATGGAGGTGTTTGTAACTTGCTAACCCTTTAATCTTTATAATATCTTATTCCACTGCCTCCCTTATGCACATTGCATCATGTTTGTCAAATCACTCATGTGATTGCTTCAGATGGAAACAAATATTAAGATCGATTTCAACTAGGGTTTGTCTTTTTTTTTTGCCACTAACGTTGTTGTCCACGTTTAACGTTTTACATTATCTTTGATTTTTGGGCATGCAAGTACTATCTTTTGAGGTTATACATGCGGACGTGATTTTTTAAGGAGGCATTATTAATAATGACAAAATGGAGGGTGAACAAATTTCACATAAAAAATTCGTAAAACTAATTAAAATGTATGACTATTAATCGTGATAAATAAAGGGTATACTTTATTATTGTACGAACATGACAAATGTAGGGTGAACAAGATTCAGACAAAGAATCCGTAAAACTACTTAAGGGGTATGACTGTTAATCGTGATAAATGAAGAGTATACTTTATTACTGTACAAAGGATATTACCCGTGATATTGAAATGTGTGACTTATATTACAATATGAGTATTAGCTTAGTAGTTTAGTAGTTATAATTAAAGAATATGATTTATATTATAAAAAATTATTAGTCGTGATAACAGAAAAATCATGTCCGTAAATATAAAATCAATTTTGGAGAAGACCTATTCTAATAATATTGTGTATATTTAGAAATTAAAATCATCAATATTATATTATATGTATTGCTGTGAATAAAAAAATATCTTTGATATATTAAGTTTCTTAATTTCTTAAAAATCGTTACTTTTAATAATATATTGTAATTTGTAAACCTCCAACGTCTCAGTCAGTGCAATACTGCAATTAAATACAAGGAAATTGAAATAAAGAGTAAGATGTTTATTAATTCTTGTTTTGGCCCTTTTGGGACAATTATTAGAAAAAATATATATATATATATATATATAATACTAGTACTTTGACTAATATTAATATGACCATAGTTTCTATTAAAATAAATAATATACAACTATTATATATATTGGCCACCAATTGTGCCCCCCCAGAAAAAGACGAGTTTTAGAGTGAAAGATGATGATCGGTGAAAATGGAACACCCCAAGGCTTTCCCTTTTCAAAGATGTCTCTCTCTGAGAGCATGCAAATTGCAATTGCAAACAGAGAGATGTTGCCAAAGGAACTCCATCAAAAGAAGAGGATACATGAGTATCAAAGTGGGATCCTTTTTTATCACTAAAATTTGTTCTGTTTTTGCCTTTGCAAGTATTCTCATTTACTTTTCTTTTTTATATTGATTGATGCCATATTCACAAATTACAAAGTGCTTTCTCTCTCTCTTGTGAAAACACAAACTTCTGTTGCTTTACTTTCCCCGTTACCAACTCTTATTGCTCCACCCCGAATTTTGTTTGTGCCTTTTCTTTTAATCCTTCTTCTTGTTCAACTATTCCGAATATTTCATATTTTCACCTTCTTCTGTGCTGTTAACTTCGAGGGACATTCTTCTCTTTACTTTTTCTTCAAAAAAGGTATTTTCTGGCCTATTTCATACTTGTGGATTTGTCACTTGTCAGGAATATCCTCTTAGCTGTCTCCCCTTCTCTCAAGATTGTGAAATTCTATTCCCCAATCAACCTCTCTGTTTTTCCAGCACACAACTTCATTAAATGTGCTCTAAAACAATTTCCGAGTTTGAAGAGGGTTTAACAGACTTAGACGCCTATGGGTTTTAGGTTTCTTTAAATTATGATTTCCTTTTAGGCTTCAAGGTTTTCCATTTCTTGGTTTTGTATATTCTCATAGCAGGAATGAATTCGTGGGGGTTGATGATGGTGGCCCTTTTGTTTCTTGTTTTTATTTGGGGGTTTGCACAAGAATCATCAAATCCAGATAATGTATATATAGGGGCCATTTTTTCATTCAACACTACTAATGGCAGAGTATCAAAGATTGCAATGGACGCTGCTGTTGAAGATGTCAATTCTCATCCAACTATTCTTAAAGGAAGAAAGCTATACCTCTCTAAACATGATGCAAATTACAGTGGCTTTCGCAGCATTATTGGAGGTACTTTATGTTTTTTCACATACAACAAGTAGATGCTATATATTTGATGCCTTAGTTTGATACTTGCTGCATTTGAGTTTCTATATCTATTTCTCCTTATTTGTGATGGGAAAATTTTAAGCATAAGCTATAGGAATGAATAAGATTACATTTATGCTTCAAAAAACACAGGATTGCAGTTCATGGAGACTAACACTGTGGCCATTATTGGACCACAAACCTCTGGAATGGCCCATATTTTATCACACCTTGCGAACGAACTCCACGTACCCATGTTGTCATTCACGGCGTTGGATCCTAGCCTTTCATCGCTTCAATACCCTTACTTCATCCAAACAGCACCTAATGATCTTTTCCAAGTGACAGCCATAGCTGATATGATAAGTTACTTTGGTTATAGAGAGGTGATAGCTGTTTATACGGATGATGAGCAGAGCTGGGGGAGTATGATAGCTCTAGGGGATAAGCTTACGGAGAGGCGATGTAGAATCACTTATAAAGTGGTGCTTTCCCCTGGGGCCTTTGCAACTCCTGATGAAATAAAAAACGAGTTAGTTAAGGTTTCAAAAATGGAATCCCGGGTTATTATTGTGCATGCTTTTGCTCAGGTAGGACTTAATATTTTTAGTTGGGCACATAAACTTGGAATGATGGAGGAGGGGTATGTTTGGATTGCAACTGCTTGGCTATCTACTGTGTTAGATTCAACCGTTGTTTCTGGTGAAACCGCCAAAACCATTCAAGGCGTATTCACATTTCGTCCCCATACTGCAGATTCTAAGGAGAAAGGGGCTTTCTTGTCTAGGTGGAACAGAATAAGTAATGGTTCGATTGGATTAAACCCGTATGGCCTATATGCTTATGATACTGTTTGGATGATTGCCAATGCAGTTAACGTGATTCTTGATCAGGGTGGTAACATCTCCTTCTCAAATAATTCGAACTTGAATGGTTTAGGACACGGTGGGGCACTAAATCTTGGTGCTTTAAGCACATTCGATGGGGGTAGTCAACTCCTTCAGAACATATTACAGACCAATATGACAGGTGTAACGGGTCGACTTGCATTTGATTCAGAGAAATCCATAGTTCGTCCTGCTTTTGATATTCTCAATGTAGTTTCCAAGGGTTACAAGCTAATAGGGTACTGGTCTAATTATTCAGGGCTTTCTGTTGTGCCTCCAGAGATTCTTTACAACAAAAAAGCCAATCATTCGAGTTCAAACCAAAAACTAGACAGCCATGTGGTGTGGCCAGGCCAAACAACACTTAAACCACGGGGGTGGGTTTTTCCAGATAATGGGAGGCAATTAAGAATTGGAATTCCAGATAGGGTGAGTTTCAAAGCGTTTGTTTCAGAGGATGAGAATTCCAAAAAGATTCATGGATACTGCATAGATGTGTTCCTTGCTGCCATTAAGTTACTTCCATATGCTGTACCTTATAAGTTCGTCTTGTATGGAGATAGACACAAGAATCCAAACTATGCAGAGCTTGTAAACCTCATCACATCCAATGTAAGCATTATTATGAAATTATGATGAGATCACATCCAAATAAGGCCTTAAGGAGTTTTCTTTGCAGGTGTTTGATGCAGTAGTTGGTGATATTGCAATTGTAACCAACCGTACAAAGATTGTGGACTTCACTCAGCCTTATATAGAGTCGGGCCTAGTTGTCGTGGCACCACTCAGGAAAATGTACTCCAGCCCTTGGGCTTTCTTGCGCCCGTTCACTCTATCAATGTGGGCTGTCACATCTGCGTTTTTACTCATTGTTGGAGTAGTCATTTGGATCCTCGAACACAGAATAAATGACGAATTCCGGGGCCCACCAAAGAAACAGTTCATCACCATTTTATGGTGAGTCTTTATTTTTTAATATATATAATTCTAGCTATAACTTCATCTCGAGGCCATAATAATATTTCCAGATGTGTCCTTAAGGAGTTGTTTGTTCCAATATTATGTTTATATCTAGATTTTACAAGTATTAATTATTTGCCAACATTATCATCTCTGAGAATTTCTCTTTGTTCACCTTTCAGGTTTGGCTTTTCAACTATGTTTTTCGCACACAGTAAGTATCTTAATCTGATAAACTTGGAAGTAGCTTAATATGTTATTTTCACTGATATTCTGTATAATATTTCAGGAGAAAATACGATGAGCGCCCTTGCTCGTATGGTTCTGATTATCTGGCTTTTCGTAGTTCTAATAATTACCTCAAGCTACACAGCAAGCTTGACTTCAATCCTGACCGTTCAACAGTTAGCCCCATCCATTAGAGGGATTGATTCCTTGATCACAAGCAATGACCGCATTGGATTCCAAGTCGGGTCCTTTGCTGAAAATTATCTAACCGATGAACTCAACATCGCCAAATCTAGACTCGTTGCTCTTGGTTCCCCAGAAGAATATGCCGATGCTCTCAACAGAGGAAGAGTTGCTGCAGTGGTGGAGGAGCGTCCGTATGTGGATTTATTTCTCTCGAATAACTGCATGTTCCAAGCCGTTGGACGAGAGTTTACCAAAAGTGGTTGGGGTTTTGTAAGTATCTGTCATCTCATTTATGTGAGTAAATTGAAAAATTGGTCAAATATCTGTTGGGTGTTGGTGATTTTAGTAACATACAAGTCCCATAATCTTTAAAATGCTGAAATTACAGTCCTATATTGACAAATTTTGTTTTAAGGTTTTTAATTTAATTGGCAACAATTTATTAGTCCGGTTGCTACTAGCTTCTGGCAACTATGTCAATACAGGACTAAAATTGCATCATTTTAAAAAGTTATGAAGCACCAACACTCAATAGATACGGGACCAGTTTTGCAATTTACACCATTTATGTGCTCAATTTGTTTAGTTTTGATGATGGTGGTGGTGGTTCGACTTACTTTATAGGCATTTCCAAAAGACTCACCACTAGCCATGGACATGTCCACCGCTATCTTATCATTATCGGAGGGTGGCCAGCTCGAAAAGATACGCCATAAGTGGCTGAATACAAGAGCTTGCAGTCAATCAAGCTCTAATGATTCAGATGAACTGCAACTGGGCAGTTTCTGGGGTCTTTTCCTAATATGTGGGATCGCATGTTTTGTGGCTCTACTCTTGTATTTCTGCTCGATACTAAAAGATTTCAAGCGATATTCTCCCCAACAATCAGAACCCGTGTCAGCCCAGAGCAGTTCAACATCGAGACGAATCAAAAGATTCTTATCCTTCGTTGATGAGAAGGAAGGCGAGTTTAAGCTCAAATTAAAAAAAAAACGTTTGGAAATGCTATCCAGAGGCGGTGCAGAAGACCAACAACCACCGAACAGAATGCTTCATATGAATGAAGATTCAGGTATTTATCAGGAGGGACACAACTGCAATGCTACTTACTTTTAGTTCATCAAATTAACGCTTCTGTTGCGTCATCCACCATTTTTTCTCCAGAAGCTAGTAACAATAAGCTGATAGTAGTAAAACTTGAATCACATGTTTATATGAGAAAATACTTGTTACTTGTATGCAAAATGTAAATTTCCTAGACTGATGCATGTTTTAGTAAATATGACAACTACTAACTTTAATTCTGGGAAATGTGATGCTTAGTGTCTTGCAAGAAAATACAGGTCTAAGGTAGTAATTGCAATTTCAAAATCTATTAGATTAGTTTCTGTAAATAGATCAAACCTTCATAATATCTTAAACTAACATTAGTTGTGGAAATCCTTGACTTATTATGTGTTGAGCAAATCCTGTATTATCAACAACTAAGGTAGTAATTGCAACTGCAAGTGGCGCCATAGAATCTCATCTTCGTATTATCAGGCGTCGTCCTATTTGTGGCGTGGCATATAAGGAAGAAATGTGTAGCCTGACTGACCAGAGAGGTTGGTCCTGTACCATTGGGAGTAAAATGGGTACATCCGTTAGTGGATGCGACGTTCTGAGAGGCGTTGAAAATGGAAGTGATGGGGTGGGTTTGTTTTGAGAAGGGTGATGCATAATGAAGGGGGGATGTTGGAAGTTTATCATCTGTTTTTTTACAATGTTAGTTTTTTGCAATGTTAGTTTATCATCTCTAATTATGGAAAGAAACAGTAGCTTCACAAAGGGGTGCCTTAACCTCGCCGGAATCGGCCAATACGTCTACCACCGCCGGTGAATCACCATTTTTATGAATGGCCAACAAATAGCCAACACTAGAATCTCTGTTTTTACCTCTTCTCCTTCCCAACTAACCTACATATTACTCCATCCGTCCCGGAATAACGTGCACATTTTCTCGGACACGGAAACTAAGAAAACTTGCTTTATTGATATTATTTAAATCTATTATAATGATATTGTGAGTGTGTAAGTTTTGAGTGTTTTGTCATTTTAGTAAATGTGCACGTTATCATGGGACAAACAAACAAGAAAATTGTGCACATTATTGTGGGATGGAGGGAGTAATTAATAATGTAATTAACCTTATTAACTTTCCATTTTTCAACTGCCTTTTTCAAAATATGCAATTTTTTCAAATTGAATATTTTGAAATAATCAAGTTGCGTGTCTCAATAATGTACTTGAATTGCACGATATAATTGGTGCATATGAAATCTACACATTATTAATACTTTGTAATAGAATATAAATAATTTATAACAAAATTAAATTTCTATAAAAATAAAATTTAATATGAAGTTACACACTTATTTAGTTTTCTCATTTTATAATTAGCAAAAATCATTTTTTTTAATCTTCCAGACAAACTCTTTACAAATATTTTTAAAATTACATCTCATGTCACTAATAATTACATATAAAAATATTTATTTTTCATCTTATTTTTTTAAAAGAACTAAATCATCGTCAACTAAAAATAATTTTACGCAATTTAATATTAATAAATAATTTTTAATTTAGATTCGTATCATTTTCGTTCTCTAAATTTAAAACGTGATTTAAAGAATTTTAATCTAGCTCTATTATGTAAATGGTTATGGAGGTGGATGTCGGGGGAGAAGTCATTGTGGGTAGATATTGTGAAGTCCAAATATAGGTCTTTTAGTATTGAGTCGGTCAATGGGTCTTCGTCGAAGGGTTGGTCTTTGTGGTGGAAAGATTTGTCCGAAATCCGGTGGGGTCGATTGGGGTGTCTTTTCCGGAGTAATATTGCCTTGTCCTTGGGTGATGGTAGAGTCTTTAAGTTTTGGTCAGATCCTTGGTTGTCGGGGTTGGAGAGTCTGAAAAGTCATTTTCCGAGCTGGTTGTCAGCTCAAAAGGAGTGCGTGCGTGTGTGAGGTCTCTCTTGGTCCGAAAATTGTTGGTTATTCAAGTGGGAGAGGTTCTTTACTTCTAATGAATTGCTCAAGTTTGTGGACCTGTGGTTGTGTATTTGCAGGGTGAAGATCCGTCCGAATTGCCCAGACTCTTGGGAATGGTGTGGATCTCCGAGAGGGTCGTCCGAAACTCGAGGAATGTACCAGTTGATCTCTCGGGTTGACTGCTCATCAGAGGAAGTCACGTTCCTGTGGACGAAGATTTGGTGGAAAGTTATTCCTTCTAAGGTATCTGCATTTGTTTGGAAAACAGTTCGAAATAGAATCCCAACTAAAGACAATCTGTGCAAGAGCCGTGTTGTAATCTCTCAGTGGAATCTTCGAATCATTTGTTACTTACGTGTTCGTGTTCGCTACTTGTATGGGAAGCAATATGCATTTGGTTGGGTAAGCCTTTGATGCTAGCTAATAATATTCATGAGCATTTTCTTGAATTTGTTACACCCAATTTGAATGGTACAAAGAGGAAAGTTATGAGCTTAATTTGGCAATGCACGGTTTGGAAGATTTGGAAATTGAGGAACAACATTGTATTTACAGAAAGTGTCTATACATTGGATGAGCTTATCGATGGTATCAAGTTTAGTTCGTGGAAGTGGATCCGTTCTCATTACCCGCTATCATTCATTTCTTAAGAGGCTTTCTGAGAATCTCATCCATTAGATAGCATTCCTGCAAAATTGTAACTAGCTCCTTTAAATATGTGGTGTACATTTTTATTTTTTTTTTAGAAAAGGACATACAATGAAAAGGTAAAGAGTAGTACAAAGTACAATCCTACAGACGAAGGGTAGTACAAAGTACAAATCCTTCAAACGAAGCACAAGTCCTTCAGACGAACGATTGAAACACCGATTGGAACAACACCTACCTCGAACCAATCTTGAGGAACAGAGGAGGGGAGAACCACAATCCAGGTAAAAGCACACAGACAAAGGGAAGCCCCACACTAAGGCTTAAACCATGTCCGAAAAGATAACCAGAATTGCATCAAACAAAGCACCACCAACAAACCACCAAGACCCAAAACCGAAAGAAAACAACAAAACAAACAAACAACAAACCCAAAGAGGGAGGAAATCTCACAACAAACCCCTAACAAGGAGAAAGTAGAGAAGAAAAAATAAATTTAAACCCTAAAGCACAAAATATAACAAAAGATAAAGAAAGCACAAAATAAAACAAAAAATAAAGATCCGACGGACCGAAACCGCCCACCGATTGCCGTGACTCCGGTGGGAGAGATCGGTCCGACGAACCAGCCACGACCTCTAAGCGACGCTCGGTGTGACACAGGGCGGCGGGGGTTGGGTGAGTGCTGTGCGTAGGAGGCGACAACACAGTCTAGGGTTTTTTATTTTGGAGAGAGAAAAAATTGGGGGTGAAAGGATGTGGTGTACATTTTGTTATGAAATTTGAATACTCCTTGTACGCTCAAAACGGCAGGTTGCGGTGTGAAACAGGGTGACGACGGGGGGTTGGGTGAGTGTTGCGTGCAGGTAGCAGCGCGCAGGCGGCGGAGAGAAGTGGGCGACGACAGTGCAACCTAGGATTTTTTATTTTGGAGAGAGAAAAAATTGGAGGTAAAAAGATGTGGTGTACATTTTATTATGAAATTAGAATACTACTCGTACTCCATAAATGAATTTCATCAATACTTCTTAAAAAACAAAGGGAGGGAGTATATTCTTGTTTGCATTAAATGCATGATAAAAAGGAGGTGACAAAATAAATTAGAGTGGAGATAGGAATAAAGTTGTGTGTCATAACTCACAAGTGGAGTAGCAGTCAACGATGTCTATCACAGATTGGCTCTGTACCATCTTATCTATAAAATATCGGCTGCTCTGAGATGCACAAAATATTTAGTATTAAAATAAATAAATAAAATGAATTACAACGTGTCTCCTATCTTTATTGAATTATTTAGTATGCCATTTTTATTTTTTTTAAAGTTTTGAATGCTGCATGTGCACAATTTATTTGATAAAATATTTTAAAATTATATAATTTATTTATTAAAATATATAATTTATTTACATTAAATTATACAATTATTCATATGAAAAATAAGTTACACAGTTCAACATAAACAAATTACACATTTTAATGCAATAAATTGCATGACTTTACAAACAAAATTGGCCTTTTCAATTAATTTAATGAAATTCTCGATGATGGAAATTGTTTAGCTCCATTTTTCATGTCATAATCCATCAAAATTTTAATTATTAATTTCGTTGATCACATATAAAAAACTACACCTTTATATTAATAAGTAATTTCTGAAAATAAGAAAAGATATATTAAAAAAGCATTGGGCTAATAATTGGAGGCAGATGAGAGGATGGGCTCACATTAATTCTGAAGCTGCCTTCAAACAAAACCCAAATAACAATAATTTTCCATAAATAGGACCTACCTATGTCTCCTTACTCTAGAGGCTTCATGTACGTAAATATTCATCCTTATAAAAGAAAATTAAGGAGAGATAAATAGCACCATCAAAGTCCTATAGACTAGCCTACACTTGACTTGACGGAATATACCTATTTTTTGCTGACCATCAAATCAAAATTAATTTCAGCTTATAAACTCATGCCTATCCACCATCATGCATGGTTGAACGTACATTTCTTGATTTTGATTAATTCCTCAAGAACCAATTTTTGCATGCCACCAATTGGGATGGGAACATTAATTAGTTATCCTGTTCAAATCAAGAAACAATGTCCCCTTCTGTTTTCACCCAAAAAAGCTGCTAACCAAATTGATTTAGTTGATATACGTACTATACATTATCCTGAAAAGAACTTTTATATATAGGTGAGATCAGGGACGGACCTACCTTCGGCTCAGGGGGTTCTGCCCCCTGATCCCACTTGAATTTTTATATATATATACATTTATAATTAAGATACATCTGTATGATGGCGATCTTATAGTAAAATAAACATAAATCACAGATTAACGTTCTAATATTTTGGAAGGATGAGTATTATTTGTGTTATAGATTATATCATATATCATGTATAAAAAATCATCTCATACTTAATGTATCCATCTCCTTTAAACAAAGTATTATGTGCTCATATTCAATGACACCACTATTCTTAATCTCAGTAAAAATCAACACTCTATAAATAAAATGTTGATTTTTTAGGTGAGAAAAAGGGTAACAAAATAGAAAGAATATGTATAATTCACATTTTCAATATACATATAAATGTATTCGACTACATTAATATAAAGATGTTTAATTCAAATAATTTTCAAAAATATATAAAAATTATAAAAAGTCGTTTTTTCCATTTTTTATTTTATAAATTTTTTTGGTAAAATTTAAGAATTAAAATTTTTGGGTGAGATGTTATTTGTGTAAAATTTATTTGGGCAAAGTGAGTTAATTAATCAGATACACACCCCCTTTAAAAAAATTGCAATAATTAAGGTTGATGAGAGACAGATACACATAGCTTTCGAATTTATTGCTAGATTCTTGTTCCATATTTACCAACAACGGTTGTGGTTATAACTTAGAACCATAGACGTGGTCCTGTAGCTCCTCCATATAAAAATATCAAAATCATTGCAAAACATATTCTGCAATCTGCATCACGCTACCACAATATCTTAGATAGTGATAATAATTAAACATTTTATGTACCGGACCCTGCTATATATATATATATATATAGAGAGAGAGAGAGAGAGAGAGAGAGAATATCAGTGCAATATCAAAAGATCAAAAACAGTGTTGGAGTCTGCCCATTACTTCACAGCCTGTGGGGAGGGGAGATCCATGAGAGAAACAGACGACAATTATTTGAGATAATTCCAGTCATACCCATGTGAAATTCTACCTTTTCCCCTCATTATCCCACTTCTTGCTGCTCTCAATTTCTTCTTGTTTCTCTCTCTATAGTGTTCCATCATGTGGGATTCAGAATCAGAATCAGGTGCAGGAGTAAGAGATTATGGAAATGGTGTCCTTTCCACCACCAAACCTGGTGTTAAAACCGATGGATTTGAGCAAAGAGGCCACTCTTGGTATGTTCAAGCTTAAAATCACTCATTTTGTTAATATCATCATCCAGCTTAAAATGTAATCTCAATTTCTTGTGCAATTAGGTATGTGGCAACAGATATTCCGAGTGATCTCTTGGTCCAAATTGGGGATATCAGTTTCCATTTACACAAGGTAAACCCTAAACCCTAATTTAGATAATCAGAATTAATTTGTTTAATGTTTCCATCTCTGCAGTATCCCCTTCTCTCCCGAAGCGGGAAGATGAACAGAGTAATATACGAATCACGAGAAATCGAATTAAACAGGATCGGGCTTGACGATCTGCCCGGCGGGCCCGACGCTTTCGAGCTAGCCGCCAAATTCTGCTACGGAATTGCAGTCGATTTAACCGCAACCAACATCTCCGGCCTCAGATGCGCGGCGGAATACCTAGAAATGACAGAGGATTTAGAAGAGGGCAATTTGATATTCAAAACAGAAGCGTTCCTAAGCTACGTCGTTTTATCATCGTGGCGAGACTCAATTCTGGTGTTGAAAAGCTGCGAGAAGCTCTCCCCCTGGGCCGAAAATCTCCAGATCGTTCGAAGATGCAGCGAATCGATTGCCTGGAAAGCCTGCGCTAACCCTAAAGGAATCCGATGGCAGTACACAGGGAGATCCCCCCGGTCCGTATCAAGCCCGAAATGGAACGAGATGAAGGAATCAAGCCCGAGCAGGAACAGCCCGGTTCCACCCGATTGGTGGTTCGAAGACGTTTCAATTCTCCGAATCGATCATTTCGTGCGCGTTATAACCGCGATTAAGGTGAAAGGCATGAGGTACGAATTGATCGGAGCTGCGATTATGCATTACGCGGCCAAATGGCTGCCTTCGGTACTCACAGATGAGGGGAGTGGGAGCAATAGCAACAGTAGTAGTAGTGGCGGTAGCAGTTGGAAAGGAGGGCTGCATATGATTGTAGCTGGAACCGGTTTGGAAGACCGTTTGCCAGCTAAAGATCAGAGAATGGTCGTCGAAAGCTTGATAAGTATAATCCCGCCGCAGAAAGACAGTGTTTCGTGTAGCTTCCTTCTTAGGCTGCTGAAAATGGCTAACATGTTGAAAGTGGCCCCTGCTCTTGTAACGGAGCTGGAAAAACGGGTCGGGATGCAGTTCGAACAGGCGACCTTAGCGGATCTGCTTATCCCGACTTACACGAAGAACGAGACGATGTATGATGTTGACTTGGTTCAGAGGCTTTTGGAGCATTTTCTTGTTCAGGAGCAAACGGAAGTTGGTTCGAGCCCAAGTAGGCAGTCGTTTTCTGATATGAAATTGTACGATGGGGCTCCGCGGGGGGCTAATACGAACGCTAAGATGAGAGTCGCGAGGCTTGTGGATAGTTATCTTACGGAGGTTTCTCGAGATAGGAATTTGTCGCTGACCAAGTTTCAAGTTCTAGCAGAGGCCTTGCCGGAGTCTGCTAGGACTTGCGATGATGGATTGTACAGAGCAATTGATTCCTATCTTAAGGTAATCATACATCTCACATTATTTGTCACCTTATATTTCACATTTCAGTTTTAGACTTTTAGTGAAGTAAAGGCCATTTGGATTATGAATAGCATATCTCAATTAGTCAATGACTTTACATAGTTGTTCAATAAATAGTCAAAAGTTCATGATTAATTTATGATAGGCTATCCGCACGTTCAATTTCCTCCCGGCTTATTGACTTCGGTCAAACCTATTAGAAAAGTCAAAAATATTCTTGAATAATTTTTATCCCAAAAAATGTATTTATATTCTCTTTTATTTTAAACTCGTTTTTAGTTTTAATTTTCAATCTAAATGTTTTCTAATAAACAGTCTTGGGTAATCGATTGAAAATTAGAGAAACAACGGAATTGAAATAGAAGATATAATCTTTACAACTTAAGGGTATTTTGTTTATCTTTCTTAGTAGGCTGAGCAAAGTTAACAAAATTGGGTGTGTGAGTAGCCCCATCTTTAATCATATAAATCAGGATATCCTATTTCACTTTGGTGTTTAATTTCGTGTTGTAGTATATGATATGAGATTTGTGATAAGTAAGATTAAGGTGAGCATTGATATTTGTGTTGGCATGCAGGCACATCCAAGTCTAACAGAACACGAAAGGAAGAGGCTGTGCCGCGTGATGGACTGCCAGAAACTGTCGATTGATGCATGTATGCACGCCGCTCAAAACGAAAGACTCCCACTCAGAGTGGTGGTCCAAGTCCTCTTCTCCGAACAGGTCAAAATCAGCAATGCATTAGCTAACAACACCGCGGGCAGTGAGTCCCAGTACCAGCCGCTCGTGTCCAACCGCAAGACACTGCTGGAAGGCACGCCTCAGTCCTTTCAGGAAGGTTGGGCCACGGCTAAGAAAGACATCAATACTCTCAAGTTTGAACTGGAAAGTATCAAGGCAAAGTACCTGGAACTCCAAAACGACATGGAAACGTTGCAGAGGCAGTTTGATAAGGTGCCTAAGCCGAAACAGACAGCATCAGCGTGGACCGCCGGGTGGAAGAAGCTGAGCAAGCTGACTAAGACGACGGAGAACAATGATGTCATCACTAATGCTGATGTGGCAAAGAAGACGCAAAGGAGGTGGAGGAATTCCATTTCTTGAAGTATCCACAGCATTTTCGACGGTTTTCTTGATTTGCTTCTGTTTTTTCTTCTTATCATTTATTATTTGTTTTGTCTATTTTTTTTAGCTCAACTTCTTTGGGTTGGGTTGGGTTGATTTGTTTGATTGTTACTCATGCTTTTACATATAATGTTTCTGTTTGGAAATTGGAGCTGTATTTAATCAACCACAACTAACAACATCTGCATTTTGGGATGATCAGAATTTATAAAATTTAATTAAGTCGGGAAACTTATTGCTAATTATCATGGAGCTGTGTACATGTATTTGATGAATTGATCCTATAACATGTGACACGTTTAAAGTTTAAGATATGATGGTAGATAAGTGTATGCTACTCTTATATCATATGTAATATTTGTGAAGTTCAATATTCACAAACAATATCATAAAGAAGGACAAATTAAACAAGTAAACAGGCGCTTGGATCTTAGAAAAAGAGAGAAAAAAAAGTGGGCTCTTGGTCATGTTGTTAGTAGTATCATGATGGAAAAATGGGCGTGCAGGCTCAGGATTTCAAAACTGAGGGTACGATCAACAAATAATTATGAATGTTTAAACATAAATATTGTTTATATATAAATATAAGATATTCCATAAAGTTCAAACAAAAGTACAAGTACAATTACAAGTTATAATTGAGTTCGACGAGTCTTCATTTTTTTGAAAGCCGTCTATGACATCATCATTGGAAATTTGTAGAAACAAATCTTTCTCAATGAAAGTGACCAAACAATCATTTAGTAATTGATCGTCCATGCTATTTCGCAACTTATTTTTGACATAAGTCATTCCGGAAAATACTCTTTCCACTCCTGCAGTAGCGACGGGGAGAATCAACACCAGCTTGATTAGCAAATAAACTGCTGAATAACTCGTATGCTTCATTGTTTCTACAAGTCTCATCGAAAGGTCACCAAGATCATACAAATCTGCAAACCTATCATCTCTTTTCATATCTTTAATATATATATCAAGGTAGTGTTCAAAATTAATTAAATCAGTACCTGAAAATTCAAATACGCAAACATATCACCTCTTTACAAATTTTCAGTAAATTTATGATGTTAATATTCAAGAGTTACCAAATTAATACCTGAATATTCAGATGGATAAAATGTGGCAAGTTTAAGTATTTTCTCCTTGTCATAAGAAGAAAAACCATCTCAAGGGCTCAAGCAAAACATGCACGTGAGCAACTCCATATTAATCTCATCAAATCTTTCATTGAGCTCACTAACTTGTAAATCAATTATCCCTATAAAAGTATCATTTCGAAAATGTTGGAGGTTTGTCTCTTGTTGAACAAAACGTTTTGATCTTCCTCGTAATTTATAAGAAGCATCCATATCGGGAACTACAATGTCATATTTAGTGCAGAATGAAGTGACATCGTTCCAGATAGTTTCCCATCCGCAATCTCTTGTTTCTTGCAACAACTGTTTCGTTAATAAAACGAGAGACATGACAAATGAGTGGAATGAAGGGAACTCACCAACATTGGGAGGAACTTCATTATCACTTGGTGAAGAGCAAGAAGTTCCTTGAGATTTCATTCTCTTAAACATAAATTGTCGAAGATCGGGTTGTTTAATTACCCATTGCCTTTGATTTTGGTGTTTCTTCTCTCATTTCCTAATTAAGATATACAAAATAATACAATATATATATAAACTACAATTCTATAAAAAATTCGCAATTGCAAAATATAACAAGCCCTAATCTATTTAGCACCATCAATCTCATCAAATTAACCCAATAATCTAACTAAATGCATCTTCATCAATCTCATTAAATTAACTCAAAGCTCTAACTAAATGCACCATCAATTTTATATACATATTAAATGCAAAAAATATTACAAGCCATAATCTATCACTAAATACTATCAAATTAATTAAGAAATCTAAATAAATAATATTACAACTAAAAATTAATAAAAGTAAAAAAAAAAATACCTTACTTCCTACTAAGTGGCGCTGGCGCGACGCGAGGTGCCGGTCTGGGAGGGAGTAAGAAGAGAAACAGAGGTTGTGTTTGAAACTATTTCTGTAACTTTTTCGAAATCCCACCAAATAATGGCAAATTTGTGATATTAATTAAGTATAAAAAATAATATTTAATTGTACTGATGTACGCGCACAAATCGTGGAGGTTGGACCTAGTTTTGGTCAATCAATATTCATTTTTCAATAATTACGGCATAGTTGGTTTATAATCTTAAATAATAATATATTTTTTATATATATAAATATATATAGTAAAAAAATTTTTGAAATGGGGGCACAAATTGTGCCCCTTTTGTCCTAGACTTTCGGTCATAAACGGTGCAACATAAGTAGGGGTGGAGGAAATACAGAAAATACCGGTATACCACACTTATCGTATCGAAAAATATCAAATTTATCGAAATATTAGATTATCCGAAATTTTTCGATACGGAAGTGCCGCATCAAAAATTTCGCACGGTAACAATATATGAATATAAAAATTTCGATTATACGATATATTATCGGTATACCGAAAATCTTGTATTGAATTTATATATTTTTTAAATATATAATTAAATATATATATATATATATATATATATATATATATATATTAACACAAAGTCACAAACCCTACATAACATTTCATTTTTCACAATCTTCTTTGCGCTTCTCCCTTCTCCCTCTCCGGCTCCTCTATTTCTTGGGCCTCTCCCTTTCCTTTGTGGGTCCTTCTTTTTCCACCCGCTGCCCCCTTCTTGGTATCGCCCTGCCCGGGCCCCTTTGTTGTAATCCACCGCCATCCCGCCCGCCTCCTCTTTCCCCCTTCCCCATTGTCACATTTTGCTCAGGTAATTACTGCTACAAAAGCACAAAATATTTTGCGATTATTTTTCAGATCTACATTACATAGTGCATTTATTCATTTTTTATTCAAATCTTACAAAGAGTTTTTGCGAACGCGAGAAAACTTGCCAAGAGTGGGATAAGTTCTCTGAAACCGGAGGTGATTCACTCTACTCATCTATTTTACATGTTTTGTTTTATTTTTGTTATGCAATTCCTTTTTCATTCTTCAATATGCTTTTTCCAGGTTGTTTTCTTGGGGTTAGATCCAAGACTTTCTCTCGATCTTAGTCCAAATCAGGTATATATATTATATGTATGTGTGTTCTTACTATTGCTCTGGATATAAATGAAATTATAGAGAACATGACGGCCAATTCTGTTTTGGTTTTAATATTGGACCAATTCTCAATTAGATTGAAATTATTTTTTGTCCGAAATTACGTTGCAATGGTGCGTGTTTGCAGAGGCTAAGGTGGATAATTGGCTCATTTTTTGATCAGCAGGCTTGATTTTTATTCACACATGTAACCAGTGCTTTATATCTAAAGAATTTGCCCCGCTAAACTCAATGGTTTTCTTTCCACTAATTTTCTTGTCACGTGATGCAGCAGCTTGTTCCATCTCTGTTCATTGAATTGGATAATACTTGTTTTGATAAATCAATTCTTTGTCTTTTTATGAATTAAAAATTGCAATGATGAAGGTATATATTCAGATACAATTTATCAATTACTATTTCGGTTAATTAATTAGTACTTTGGAAAAAAGAATTGTCCCCTTAAAAATCATTCATTTCCCTTTTTTTCCCACTTAAGGTCTTGTATGTTGGGTAATTTACTATTTTAGTTAGTGTTTGTTGTTAGGATAAGAGTTTTAATTACTTGCACTTCTGTTTGTATTTTGAGGTTTATCCAAATGCACACTTTTGTATAGTTATGAAATAAATAGAAAAATCAATATGTATGGTTGAGTTGGCTTCGGCTTTTGGAAATCTTTCGCATTGGATTTGAGTTAGTGTTTGTTGTTAGGATAGGAGTTTTAATTACATCGTATTTTTGTCAAAAAGGGAAATTAATGTGCTATTGGGTTGAAGTTGAGAAGTGAACTGTAAATTCTTATAAGAGTATAATTTTGAACATGTTTGGTAACTTTATTATTATACTCATGTTTTTTTTTATATAGAATGAAATCGGAATCTTCTCATTCAATGCACAGAGATCCTAATGACGGGTGGAAGTACTAGTGGGTTAAAAAACTACTTAGAGAAACGGTGCAAGGAATTTGATTTGTACAAGAAAATTGAAGAAATTGACAAGTTATTCTCCTAATTAATCCTAAGCATAATTAATAATTTGTGAATATGGTATATTAAAGAAGTTTAGAAACTATTTGATTTTTTAAAAGTTTTAATAATTTAAAAGGGATCTTAAGCATTACTTATAAAAGTTCTAGTCAACCTCAAACAAAGTTAGAGCTTAGAGTCATACATGTAAAACTTGAGTTTGTTATACTTGAATTTATTGTTATTCGACTTGATTAATGGATTCTAATATGTTAATTGATTATTTTTTTTGTGTTTTGCAAGTTTCTTAAGATGTTATGTTGGACTTTGAGGGTGAATTGTGTTTTTTTTCTTTATTCGTGATTTGTATTATTTTAGATACTGAAAGTCTGAAACAAACTGTGTTTATTTTAATATGTGTTGTGTTGAACTGTTTAAACTTATTTTGTTGTGTTGAACTGTTTAAACTTATTTTGTTGTGTTGAACTGTTGAAACTTATTTTATTGTGTTGGACTATTGAATTTTTTTTTGTGATCACATGTTTTTCATAAAAAAATACAGGTTATTTTAAAAAAAAAAAATCGACAAGAACGGTATGCCGAAAATTTCGGTATACCAAAAATATCGAAATTTTCGGTATACCATTGTCATACCAAAATTTTTACTAGAAAATTTTAAATATATGACAATGGGTATACTTTTTTTTTTTTTTAAATTTCGAATACCGAATTATTTAGAAATTTTAAATTTTAAGATGACAACCAGTATGAATTTTTTGTATACCGAAAATTTTGGGTGACTTGAGAATGATATGTCGAGAAAATTTTTAGATATCTTGCATCATTCACCCCTAAGCATAAGTTCCCTTCAACCCTTCTATTCCTCGTGAATTTGAGGAGAAAAATAAAAACAGGCTGTTTTTTATATATTTCCATTCGGTTGAGACTTGAGACATACCGCAACGCAAAATGGATAGATTTAGCCTTATTTCATATGTAAGAAATTTTTTTATTTTTAATTTATAAAAAGACCACTCTTCTTGATTTGAAATTTTAGATATTAATAACAATAATTACTGTATGAAGATTTTTCCCCGTACAAAATGTTAAATTTATCCCTGATATTGTATGTAGATTAATAAAGCGTCATTTGGCCTTGTGATTATGTAAAATTAAAGAGAGAAAGGACTGATATATAGTAAAGTAAAAGATAACTAATTAATAATTATACAATATAATATAATCAACTCTAAAGCTTAATATGCGAAAAGATAGAATATTGAGTTGATGACTTTTAATTCCCATTTTCATGAATTTGGTCTGTCAAAAATCAATTCTCAAGTGGGTGATGTGATACATCACTAGACACTAGACCACTTTTGCTATTTGTTAGCATGTCAATATGGAAAATGTCAAAATATGATTCACGCTTGCTTTAATATGTCTTCTGAAAGTTCATGCATTTTACTCCAGACAATTAAATGCCTGCCGGCCTCTAAAATATAGCTTTAATAAAGCTCTGTTATTTTTCTGAAATTTATATATTTATCATTCTGGATTTTTATTTCAAACGTATGCATTAATGTCACGAGTGATGTGGCCCTCTAATGTGGAAAGAGGCCTTAAGATTAGATGGCCCAATAATTTATATCTACCTGACATATTAAGATGCATAATAATAAATTGTGTGACAGCATATAATATTATACAAGTATATGAATGTACCATTTTCGTCACGTACTCGATCATATATAAAATTAAGAGTATCAGCATCGACGTTGTCAGAGACTGAAAGGGATAGTTTCATTTCATGTCCAACCTTTTCTACTACTAAGTTAAACAACCATTGGTTAGAAGACGTGTTTGAACTAAATTGTAGGTGAGGACGATAATTAATGCTTATGAGTTTAAATTCATCTTATTGATCATAAAATTTGAGAATTGTTTAGTATGATGTACTTTTTTGGGTAGTTTATAGATCACTTCACAAGAATAGGATTTGTCTTGTGTTAAAAAAAAAAAAAATCGATTTGTCAACCCATTATGCAAATTTACTTCCTTCCTTCATTCTATTTTTAATTGTTCAAGCCAAAACGAAACGAGTTTTAATAAGATAGTTATTTATTAATATTTAAAATGAGTAAAATTGCTTTTTTTTTTCTTTTTGATTCAAAACTTTGAGAATGAGATAAAAAATATTTTTTTATGTGTAATTATTAGTGACATGAGATATAATTTAAAAATGTTTATAAGGGGTTAAGTTGGGAGGGTTAATTATTTTTGTCATTTATGAAATGAAAAAATAAGATAAAAATTTATTTATAAATTTTGAGGAATAAAAACCAAAATGAAGTATCAATCAGATATAACCACAAAAGAGAGAAATAAAACTATTGCTCAAGGAAATAGTTGACTTCTGTTTGTAGATTTTAGGGTATGTTTGTTCGTAGCTTATAGTGGGCGGAGGAAATCCTGGACTTTAAAATCTAGGATTTTAAAATTTTAATGAATAGTAAAATTGTATGTTTGTTTTGAGATTTTATAGGGTATGATTATATAGGATTATAAAAAAGTTGATTGATTTGTATTATTATATTATTATAGTAATGATTGAATGATTGATTATTGTGTTGGAAATTATGTAAAAGTGATAATATTATTATTAATGGGAATAGGTGCAGATGTAGGGTTTATGTTAGGTTTTAAATTGGATTTTGAAATCCTGATTTTAGTATTGTATTAAATGGGTATGTGGAATTGTAAAGTTCAAAGTCCGTGTTTGTTTTGAGCTTGAGGTGAATGAGGCAAATTCGGATGGGAAAAAAAATGGACGGGGGAAATCCTATGAATAGTAATTTCTTGTTTGTTTTGGGTTGGATGTAATAGGAATTGATGGAGCTTTATGTCAAATCAATATTTTTTAAATTATGATGATGTATTATTTTATTATTGTTAGTTAGTGTGATAATGATTGTATGAAAGAAAAGTAGGAGAGATAATGAATTGTTGTAAGAAAAGTATGAGAGAGAATGAATTGATGTAAGAAAAGTAGTAATTTGATAGTTTTAGGGTATAGATGTATAATAAAGATGAATTAATATGTATTTAGATGGAGGATGAAATGTGAAAATCCGAAAAGTGGATGGGACGGGGGAGGCCCATCCCCCATCCGGACCTCCCCGGCTGAAAACAAACACCACCATAAGGATCTTGGAGATGGATACAGTTCGATATACGTTGTATTTGCATTGGTTGAACAGTGTTATCTTAAGTCAATAACTACCTTCCTTGTTAGTCGAAGTAGTCTGCATGTAATGAATATGATAATCCTACGACTCTTTTTCAGTTCACTATATATGAATGAAGTGCCAATAATGGTACCTTAATTATGAAATTTTAATTCCACTCTAATATTCTGATATTTAAATTCCCAAACATATTTGTTGAACCACCCTGCATCATCAACCAAGACTGAAAATCAATAAATACCCACCTAACAACTTATTAAATCTGCACGAATTTTTATATTCAAGATTTACCTATAAATAAAAGGGGTGATCCATTTGTATATAAATCCCAAAGCCCAAGTGAAAATAGTTGCACACTTCAGTGTAAATAAGTTGCAATTTTTAGTATAAGAAATTGCACGTTTCTAAAATGCACTATGAGTGCAAGGTGGTGCACCTTGGTGTACATGAGACTCACTCAATCACAAATTTAAATATTTTCTCGATTTTTTTCTAATTCACAACTTGTTTGACAATATGAATAAATGCCAAAATGATTGAACCATAGACCTTTTCAGAAAACAAATTAGGTGTCAATTTCCCAACTAGAGGTCGTATAATAATTTCTCAATTTACCAACTTTTATTTAATCCTATAAAAATGATAACTTTAATAAGAAGAAATGATCACATACCCACGATAGCACTAAAAAATCCTCACCAATAATTGGTCCCGCAGCACCAGCATCACAAGAGAAAGCAATCACATTGAAAATCATTTTCATATAGTAAAGCCAAAAACCAAAAAAAACATAAAAAGATACTTCCGTCCTGTTTTAGATTGCACATTCATTGTATGACTCGTGTTTTAACAAATAAATTATTTATTAATATATGAAATGATAAAATGACTTTTAAGGAGATATATGACAAATGAGGAGTAAGACTATCATACTCCACCTTAAAAATATCTTTATCATTTCAAATACTAATAAAAAAAACTCGTTCGCTAAAACACGAGACAGATAATGAATGTGCAATCTAAAACGAGACAGAGGAAGTTTTAAATAAAAACATTTAAAAAAACAAAAACAAAAACAAAGTGGTTAGAGAAACACTCAGAGCATATAATGGTTGTACATGAATCAGTATGATTAAAAAGCCCATCTGTAACAGTAGTACGTATTCATTACAAAGCACACGACCTCAACAGTAAAAACACTAGCAAAAGATGATAAAAAAAAAAACAGAGTTGATAATAATAATAATAAAGTAGAATCTCAAGCTCACACACACACAAATTTTACAAAAAAGATAGGATTTTGATGATGAATCTTGAATTGGGGTCCTCCTCAGTTCACACCAATATTATCTGGTTGAGGCTAAAAAAAGCATAAAGATGATCAAGAATGGAGTGTGGGGGCCCAAATGACCATGACCAAACACGCATGCTCTCAATCCATGGAGGTTTTCTCAATAATCCTGCCAAAAAAGGCTCCTCATTTACAGCAAAGCACACCCACCATGCCTTCAAATCTGCCATAACTTGCTTTAATCCCGGAATAAAGCGTCCAAATAATCATTTCACGTCAACAATTACAGGCTCCAATATTCTTCACCTCATCATAATGAGAGAATTGAGATTAAAGAGAGAGCCCATTAATCTCGTCCGTCGTTGGACCCTAGTATTGGTCGAAAAGGAAAAGCCAATCGTTCTACTTTCAAATCCATCAATAGTTTTATTCAAACACACACACTTACTGTTCTTTGGCTACCCATTGATTCAGCGATTCCACGCACCAACGGTGCCTACTCAACATGAACGGTTAACGGAAGGCGGAAGATTCGCTGAGCCCGAGAGCTTCAGCTTCGACTTTCATTGTTTCAAAGTAGAGAATGGATTTCTCGATTATGGAGAGTGGATCCTTGCTCTTTAATCCAGGAATTATGTTCCCTAAAATCTTGAGTGCCTCGTGGATCTTACCCTTCTTTCCGGTCTTGCTCGAATCTAGACAGTCGTAGAAGGTTCTAGATTCACCATAACACGACTCCACATCATCCTCATAACCGCGTGGAGTAGCCCGTTTCACGGGATCTCTCTCAACATTCACCAATGATGATTTCTTGTAAGTGCCATCAAGCAGTTTTTGCCTTTTTGGTGAGCCGTCACAACTTGCCACTTCTTCCACGACTTGTTTGTCGTTATTGTAGCCTTCTCCAATGCTGATTAGAGTGTGCCTCGTGCTAGTTACTTCATCATTCTCCCCATCAGTATCATCATCATACTCATCATCACTATCGGAGTAGAGCAGAGCATCGATTTCTTCACTATCTTCAAGCATCTCACCGTCATTCAAATTATTTTCATCCAATTTCTCGTCATCAAAAGGTTGATGATGATCTACCTGAGATGCCACTTCCTTGTACGAACCGTTCGCACTGGCAGGAATCTTGGCGGCAGCAATGTGGCTTTGGGGACAGAGAGACGGGCTAACGAACAATTTAGTTTGATTCTCAGAATGATCAAATATTAGAAATCTCTTCCTCGATGCACAATCGACTGGCACGTCAGAATTCCCAAGATTCCCATTAGGACATGAGATATTCTGGTATGGAGGAAGGAGTTTGAAGAGCCCAAGGACTGCGTTTGGTTGTCCTAAGTTCAAACCACATAAACCGGAATTAGTGTGCCCCGGTGAAGCAAGATTTGCTGTATGCATGGAAGGCGTAGAATAAGGCAAAACATAGTTTTGCTGTAGCTGTAGAAGTGCCTTTTGATTCAAACCAGGTAAATTCCAAGCAGATAACTGCTGAGTTTCGTTGGCTGTAACCATCAAGCCAAGAAAATGTGACCTGGAACACATGATTGGGATAGAGGTTCCAAAACTCAGTAAACAAAATCAGGGTAATTATAATTAAGTACAATCAATTAAAGCTTACTTACCAGAACAGTGCTCGATATATTCCAGCAAATAGATTACTTTTGGGGGATATTCTAAACAAAAGAACAGAAAAAAACACACACAAAATATATTGCTAGCTTGATTTGATAGACGGAATAGTTGGAACAAATTTACGTAACAGGTTTCAGCAACTGGCGGAAATATTCAGCCTGAAGGAGAAAAACAGGGCAAAATTCAGCAATTGGGAAACCATCAAACAATAAACCAATCATCAGAAAGAATATAAAAGAAGTGATCAAATACCAGAATCAAAATGAGAAAATAACATGAACAAACCTGGCAATTTTGCAATGGTTGAAAGCAAGCTATAATTCTAACAATAATGGTCGTTCTCCCGGCAATCCCGTGTTCATGTTTAAGTGCCCTAAATCTCGTCTGGCTGGCTGCTTGGCACACCATAACTACTTTTGACACTTGAACGAATTTCAGAAAGAAACTAGAATTTGTTTTTCAACTAAAAGGAAAATCACAAATTGTTGGAAGCACAACGGAGAGTTAAATAAAGGAAAGAGAGAGCAAAGCAGGAAATCAAAATGACAATATCTAGAATTTCTTGTTTTATAAACTAACTTGGCCAAAAATCAAAAGCTACCAGAGATCAAGAAGGTGATGAAGTATTGAAAGAAGTAGATGGTCTAGAGAGTATTTTTGAACGATGAATTTCTACGCTTACTTATAGAATATAGAAGAAGCAAACACAGCAAGGAAAATGATTGGATCCCATGGATGTTTATTTTAAAGGTTGCATAAACAAGGGCTACGTTCAAAGGTGAATAACAACTTAAAGAATAACCCTGCAGTACAAATTCAAGGAGATAACAAAACTAAACATATAAATCCACATATTGGTCCCTCCAATATCCAATTGAACTTGTTGTAAGTTTACAGATTTATAAACCCCAAAGGAACCTGAAAAACAAACAAGAAAATTTAGTAATATGCATTTGTGTAACCAAAAGTAAAGAATCATATAAATCTTAAGTGAGCGAAACTGAAGATAAAACTGATTTCCAATTTTCGGAAAATAACAATTTATCAGAATTACAAAGCCAGGAATAATAATAAGGCAAAAGAAATCTTTAACGGCACCAATTTATATTCACTTTTCTCAGCCATATCAAATCTTTAACAGCAAGATTTGTCATTTCTCCATCCTTTCTGGATCATAACATCCCCCAATCACAAATATAATTTACCAAAACTCATGTAAATGGGATATTTTTAACCTCATATTTAAAATCACACACAATTGACAAGAAAAAAAAAATACAGATGCATTAAATTGTTAAACTAACAAACTGGGACGCCATAAAAACCAACAGCGTTAAAGACAATGTGCGAGAATATAGTGAAAGCCCTTGAAAATGAAAGCCACACGTATTGGCACTGTGGTTTTGCGGAATGGCTCGATTTAACAAGTAAATTGACTCCACCCTGAAAACGTAAGGATCAAACACATAAAGTATATACAATTATCTTTTATCTGGGAAACCAAGAAAATCGAAAGAAATTAACCCATAAAAACTGAATTCATCATGAAACCCCAAATCAAATCAAGATTCAAGAAAGAAATTGAACTGACCGAGAAAGGAGGCGTGGAGAAGTATTACAGATCGTGAAGAAGGAGTGTTGAAAACTATGAAAATTCTCTGAGCAGAGTGTATGAGATAGTACAAATTAGACTGCGAGTGAGAGAGAATTTGTGAATTGTTAGAAAGGAGTGGAAGAAAGAGAAGCTCAAGAGTATGGATAGCAGTTGAAAGTAGGCGATAGGCACCAATTCTGGGGTTGCCTCTCATTATATAACAATTCAATGACCAATCTACCCTTTCTCTCTATTTTACTGGTTGCTTCATTTATTTCCTTTTCTATTTTTATGATATTTCCATTGTATTTTTAAATTTGCATGGAATCCTAACTCAAACCTCATTCTCATAAAGAGTGTAGTTGAAGAAAATGACTTGGTACTTGAATCTTTTTTTTTTCAACAGCAAAGACACTTATATTATTGGATCGCAAGAGCAAGTCGAAATAGGGAGTCAAATCACAAAATTCGTGGAATTCATTCTTTGAACTGAGTTGATCGCATCTTTTTATTATTTTCTGAGTCTCCCCTTCTACAATCACACCAATCAGATTCATCTCCTTCACCCAAGTTAAAACTTCCATAATCCCCATAGCTTCACCCACCTTATCTTCAAAATACTCATCAACGGTAATTGTTCGTCCAACAACGAATTGACCATTATCATCATGGATGACCATCCTTACCCCATACGGAATAAAAATCCTAAAAAAAAGGATGCATCTACGTTAGGCTTAAACTTGCCCGGTGGAGGCCTATGCCAGGCCAGACAATTTGGCCTGTTAGTCACCAAAGCTCGTGTACTCGTTTATTCCCATTCCCTATAAAACCCGATAGCAGCGTCAACCGTCGATGCTTCTGGTTTGAGAGTCCCTTCCCACATCTTAGAATTTTGTTGCTTCCACATTTGCCAAACAGTCATGGCAATGTAGTGCCTGCATCTGTACCCACCATATTTGTAATCAAATCCTGAAGAGATTCAACATGAAAGATCATCTCCTCAATTATATGTCGTAGGTTCACCGATCTCCAAGAGCCCACAACATAAGGCCAGTCTATAAATGTGTGTCACGAGGTCTCCGGAGCATTATCACACAAGACACAAGAATTATTCTCAACCACTTTCTTCCTTTGGAGATTGTATCAATTAGGGAGACAATCTCTACTCACTCTCCACACACAATCCTTCACTTTCGATGACACTTTCAGATTCCACAACTATCTCCAGTTTCTCTCAATTTCCAAATTTCGATCGAATGCTAACTTCGTAGCTAGTTTGTAGCCTGATTTGACGGAGTATTTACCATCCTTGGAGAAATGCCATATGTATTTATCATCGAATCCAACTAGCGAAATCATTGTACGCAACATCTTGATAATATCATCAACATAAAAAATCACTTCCACCACTTTGTGATTCCAAGACCTGTGACATCTTTAATTTCGAGACCCGGAGAGAATCGAGATCTTGTGATGCCATAATGCTGGACCAAGTATAGCTCGGATTGGACCCAAACTTAAAATTCAACTAAATCAATTTATTTGCTAACTTACCTAATCTGAATTAGGAATTTCCATTTTATTTACACACTAAAATCTCAACATAAACACTATAACAATAACACATGAAAGTATATCCAATTCATCTTAGCAGCGGGGAGAGGAATCTATGTTCCCCACGGGGTTCCATCCTGAATGAGACGGAGAATCCCCAATTCCTTCCTACGTGGAAATGAGGATAGGAAGATTTTATCATCGTTGATGTGGACTTTAACAATAACGGGATTCTGGTCTCGTTTCCATGAGGATTTTATTCATATTGTACATTTATTTCATCATATTACTTAATATAGTGTGCATATTTAAAAGTATTTTTAACTTCGTGGGAATGGGAATTGATCCCCGGCCCCACCCATATTGACATTATTCAAATGCGTCTTATCTATTTTTACTTTGATTTAAATATTTCTTTTTAACTAATTAGTTTTGAAGTCTAAAAAAAAAGAGTGCTACGTATTTAATAGATCATATATTTAAAACAAAACACTGTTACCTGGATTTATTTTTTTTTTGGATGAAAAATAAATTTTCATAAATTAGCATGAATAAGTTATAATATGAAGAATATCCACAAATAACATACATTCGATCCAACAATAAGAACTAAGAAACAAATTGATATTGACACCATGATTAACCAGACCAATATTAAAATACGGGCAAGTCTCTAAAATTTACTTATAACCATGAACGATATTGTAAAACACAAAATATTATTAATTTATACTTTTATTGTTTGCAATTATTCAAAGGCGTTTAATATTTAAAATATCTGTAGCAATTCCACTAATCTACACCACAAACATTAACAATTAATTAATCTCAAATGCTTAAAACAAATTTTAGTGAAAAGTCAGTATGGCTCCGACACAGAACAAGAACCCTTCCTTTTTATTATGTGTTTTGAGTTATTAGAAAACCCATTAGACATCAACCACTTTGTCACTAAGCCTTGATATATCATTAACTAAATAATTAGGCCAACTAATCAAATTTAAATAATCAGCTACTAAACCCCGCTTTTTTCTCTTGAATATTCAGTCTCATGAATATGGTTCAAAACTTTTCTGGAAGCAGGTTTCTTACAGTTCTGTTTTTTTTATTAAAAAAAAATCAACTTCTAATTCATGTGATTTGAATTTAATTAAGTACTTGTCAATATCGAAGCAAATATAAATTACATGCGGGGATAGCTCAGTTGGGAGAGCGTCAGACTGAAGATCTGAAGGTCACGTGTTCGATCCACGTTCACCGCATTTTTACTATTTCAAGTATATAGTTTCATTTATCACGTTCACCGCATTTTTACTATTTCAAGTATATAGTTTCATTTATCCAGAGAGCTCCACCGCATTTTTACTATTTCAAGTGTATATAGTTTCATTTATCCAGAGAGCTCCACCGCATTTTTACTATTTCAAGTATATAGTTTCATTTATACTTTCATTTATCCAGAGAGCTCCCAAGGGCAAAAATGTTATTTGACATTTTCCTCTTTTTCATTTTTACCAACTACATTTATTAATATATATAGTTTCATTTATACTTTCATTTATCCAGAGAGCTCCCAAGGGCAAAAATGTTATTTGACATTTTCCTCTTTTTCATTTTTACTAATTACATTTATTAATATCTCTATGTTAATTTTACCTACTGTGATAGAGATACTTACCAAAAATGATAATTAATATACCCCTTCATTACCCAATGCCAATTTCTTGATTAAACAAGAAGCTCGTAAATATTGTGAACTTCTTGGAATAATGTCATTCCAAGGGCAAAAATGGCACTCGGTTGTACAGCACATTTTGATTTGCTGTTTAATAATAATTGATCATTAATACCACGTTTTCACATATACTAACCACTTGTGCTTGTCATTCAAGACTCAAAAAGAAAATAAATAAATAAATAATAATAATAATAATACTAAATTTGGTAAAAGATGATGTGTGTTTACTGTTAGTAACAAACAATTGAGTCAATTGGCCATCACAGTGGTGTAAAACCATGACTAATTAGGGTAGAACAAACTACACACTATACACAAATAATCATAACACTTGCTTTTACTACAAAGAAAAAATTCCTTGGTAAATACCAATGTATAGATTAGTATCTAATAAAGTTCAGCCACAGTATCTAATAAAGTTCAGCCACTTGTAAAGCACTTCCACAGCTTATTTTTTGACAAATTCCTATTTTAGTTGCATGATTAAAAATAAAGCCTGATAATGACATAATTGGAAAAGCGTGCTTCAAGTTTTTGTATTTTTCTCCACCAAACTAATCCTAAAGATGACAAGTTATGTCTTGATTCATACTCAGAGTAAATGGAGATGCAATTGAGTCAACTGACATAGTGTTAGTGCGAGAATTATTATTATTGATATGACAAAAAGAGTTAGAAAGAAAGCATGGATCATTTTAAGACAAACTGGGTGGAATTTTTTTTTCCAAGAAGCTGATTTGCTGGTTAATCCACACTCAGGACTTGAATCTCAAAAATCAGATCTGAGTCGGGCTGGATACCCCATGCTGGAAAACCATTCGGGCCGTACGCATAGTCTGGAGTGCACTGCACACATTGATCAATTATAGAGAGACATGTTATATAGACCTTCACACAATGAGCATATTAGGTTGCTTTTCAATAGACACATTCGAAACTAGGGATTACAAATCCGCTCAGAAACTAGAAACAGCACCAATGAATTTGCTATTGTGGGTTTCTAGTATTCATTCTCAACTATTATGATTGAAACAGAGCCTTTGAGGGTAATAGGCAATAGACAAACAATGAAGCTTGTGGAATGTGGATAGAAAGAATAAATAGGCTTCAATAAGTCAAGAAGCAGAATCAGCAAGTCATACATTCTGGCAATTAGCACAAAGGAAAAATATATGCACATTACCCGCAATCGAGCAACTTCTCCAACTTGCATCCCTAACACCCCTTCATCCCAGCCTGTAACAAAGGTAACCAAGGCTCCGGATTAAGAACAAATTATCATAAAGAATATACAGAATCTTACTATAAAATCAACATAACTCATGCTTCATCATAAGTTATAGTAGGTCCTACTACTGCAGTACATGTAAAAAGTGCTACTCAAAAGAAACTGCAAAGATTCATGAACATTCCCACAAGCAAAATCCTAATAATCCATGAATATATAATGTTTCTCCAACTTTGCCCAAATAAAGGCAATAAATCAAATTTATATAAGAATCCAACACTCAAGTAAATAATAACATCAATAGAAATCATCACAAAGGTGCCCACCGCCTGGCATCTCTCAATTTGAGAGTTTCGAGTCCTCCACCCTCAATTGTAACTCAATAGAAAAAGTGGAAAAAATCACAAGCTAATATATAATAAGCATACATACATCCATCCAACAATTGAAAATGCATACTAAAAGCTGAAAAAATGGGGAAAATGCAGTGGATAATTAGTAAAAGTACCTTTAATAACACTGCCTTGGCCGATTTGAAAAGAGAAGGGCTTCTGTCCCGGATCCTTGGTGCTGTTACCCAAGTTAAACATTCCAATTTACTCAAACAATCCATGAAATACCTTAAAATAAATCTAGGGTTTTTTTTATTATGGAAATAGGGGGAAAAGTAACAATATTTACCTCCAGAACTTTTTAGTAAGGTCGCCATCTTTACCAAAACCGGTGCAGTGAACGGTGACATTTTGACCGGCGACGGGTTTGGGGCCGGTGCCGGGTTTCAACAAGTCCTTTTCCACCCCCATTGCTCTGATTGGATAAGCTAGCATCATCGCCATGGCCACTCTTGTCGAGGTTTTGGAGTGAGTGAACTGTGGTAGGTGTGTAATCATATTCTACACTGCACGTGCTTATCACGTGCGACGGAGATATATTTACTGACTTAACTATTGAAAAGAAAACATATTTACTTGACTTAACTATTGAAAAGAAAACGAAAACATATCTTAGTGGGGTGTTTCTTGTAACAGTCAGTGTGTCGTACTAACTATCAAAAGTCAGGGTCTAAAATCTCGTGAGATAATTACTGCTAGATTCCAATTTAACACTATTATTGCAATAAGGTTCCAAGACTTTTTAGTATTACTAGGAGGTTCCAATTTATAATATTATGACATTAATACAATCATAACTAATAATATTAAAAATAAGTATTAAATCAAAAAATTCACTCCACACTTCCCCACCTTCTTCTTCTTCTTCTTCTTCTTCTTCTTCTTCTTCTTCTTCTTCTTCTTTCTCTCTCTATCTCACAACCAAATCCTCGCTCTGCCCCCCCCACCCCTCAACCGCCCGCCGCCGCTCTCCAAACCTGCAAAAACCCAAACCGGCTCCCACCACCCCCACTAAACCTGCAAAACCCAAACCGGCTCCCACCACCCCCACTAAACTGTTGTCGCTCCCACCCGGCGATGGATCTTCGTTGCCTCCATTAATGGAGCATGTCTCTGTTTCACCTGAGACAGGCAGTGGCACTCACCCAACTTCTCTCTCTAAAACCCCATTTCCATTTCAGTGATACACCAAACGTGGTGTTCGCGATCGAGTGAAGAAACGGTTATGGCCGTTTCGGAGGGAGAGAGAGATGGGCCAGAAAAATCAGAATTTTATTCCACAAAAACTGACTCTACAAGACGGGTTCAAGAGTATTTATAATACTCCAGCCCAAACTTACAATGAAATGGGCTCAAGTCTAATTGGGCCCAAAAGAAAAAGAAAGCCCAAAGTTGCGCAGCCCACACCAGCAACATTAAAGAAACACGGGTTGTGCACGTGATACCCTGTCGTCGTCCTTAAGCAGCCATAGTAACAGTAACATTGCCCTCTCCTTCTCAAAGCTTGTCCTCAAGCGTGCAAATGAGGATACTTCCGGCGAATGACGTCATAATCCTCCCAAGTCGCCTCTGAATCCGGCAAGTGAGACCACTGGATGAGAAATTCAGTAGCTGCATCATTACCAAGTTTAACCATTCTCCGGGCAAGGATACGGGTAGGGGTCAGGATGACTTTCCCATCGCCATCGAACTCCGGTAACACCTCATTCACTAAATCCGAATGACCCACGCGGCGCTTGAGCAAGGAAACATGGAATGTGGGATGAATCTTAGCCGATGGAGGAAGAGTCAGAGTATAAGCTGTTGGGATTATACTAGAAAGTATGTTTTTACTTTTGTATAAACAAAACTGAATTTCAGACTTATTTACTGAAATAAATTGTTTATCACTGATGCTTTAAATATTATCGAATGTTACATATATTTATTGCGATAATCGTTTCAATAAGTTAAATGCGTGTTACATTGTAGTTAATTTAGTGATACCAGATCACAGAAGATTAAATTAACAGTCCCTTGTAACTAAAAGTACGTCATTCACGACCTAGATGGAAATGAACAACCCATCGTGAAAGGTTGAAGTGTAAGGCTCAGATTGGCTTGTCTTGACCAAGAGATTACACTAGTCATGGTGATGACCGATTTGAATAGGACCTACTGGGAGGATAAATTCTTGAGGAATCGAACAAGGAAGAATTAGACCTCGATTGGTTCGTTATTTCTTAACCTTCGCCCTTAAATAGGATCACGTGGGATTGGTAACTATTGCTTTGACTTATCATGGGTAGCGAATCGGTGAGATTCAATACTTTTATCTTGGACAATATTATTAGTCACATGTGATTGCTAAGATTTAATCTGAAGAATCGTGTGTGTGAAAGCACGCATTGTTCGATTGCCCCTTGGGAGGTTCATAGCTTTTATCATACCAAATCTTGCAAGTGGAATTAGTTTTAGGTATGGATAATAATGTTGAACCGCTCCTTGACCAAGGATAAAAGATATTAATTAATGGAAAGCTATTTCAATTGGCTTGAATTAATTAATGGGCTAGATAATCTTAAACACGGGAAATAATGACCGGGAGCCATATTGACTGTAATATGGGTTAAGATGGATACTGCAATATTAATTATGTAGTGGGATTAATTAATATTTATGGGCTTGAATAATATTGTGGCTCAATATTAGATATTCAAGGTCCATTAGAAGGTCCAATCTTAATTCTCCTAAAGGCCCCCTAAGTAGCCCAACATATAGTCCATTAACTGAAAAAGGTGATTAAAATAAAATAAATATTGTTGCTTATTTTTCCATGAAAATTTCGATTTTTATAGATAAGTTGGGAGAAAGATTTTCTTTGAATTTTGTTATGGAATGAAGATATGTATTCTTGGAATACAAGATTATCTCATTAAATTCAAGAAATCTCCCACTTGGTCATCTATAATAAGATTTCGAAAATTTGGAAATATAATGGCCAAGAAAGATTTTCTTGAAAAGATATTATGGAAGATATGTATTTCTTGAAATACAAGAATATCTCATAAATTCAAGAAGATCCAAATCTTGGAATCTTGCACATCATATTTTTGAAAATTCAACCATAATATGAGTAAGTGGGATTTTGTGGAATATTATAATTATGGGAAAGAGAATATAGGAGATATATTCAAGATTTCTAGGAGATCAAGAAAAGATTTTTCCACATTATCTTTTGCCACAATTTTCGACCACTTGGCCTCAATAAATAGGGGATGATTCTTTCATTCCCTAGTACAATTTCATGTGCTGGAAAAATTAGTAAATCCACAAAGGTGGTGCAACATAATTTATTTTCCTTTTGTTAAATCGTTCACAAGAGTCCTTCCACCGGATAGTCGAACGAGGGCTAAGGGAATACTTGGGAAGTTTTTTTGGTTAGTCTAAATCACTGCCATCCCAAGAGGTACGTTCACGTTAACTCGTAGAATTCCGCATGCGTAGGTTTTGTGTGAATTATTATATGCATGATATGTTGTTGGATTATTATTTGAATTAATATAGGATTAATTCATGCTAGTAATAATTAAAGAATTAAATTTGTATTTAAATATTCACCCCGAATAGATCTGTGCAACTTATTCCCAACATAAGCGACCTTCCCTACACGTTTGATGACGTGAAATTGTCCAGCAAATTTTGGACTGAGCTTCCAAACATGACTGCGATGGATGGACATCTGTCTGTAAGGCCTTAACTTCAGGTAAACCCAATCTCCAACCTGAAATTCCCTTTCAGTTCGATTTTTATTGGCACTAGTGATCATCCGCTCTCGGGCTTGGTATAGTACCTGCTTTAAATTCTGTATTGCTTGCTGTTTGTCTTAGATGAGATCATCCACACCCTGAACCGAGCTTTGCAAATAGGGCCCCAAATTCAATAGGTGTGGTTGGTAGCCATATAGGGCCTCGAACGGAGACATCTTAAGGGATGTATGGTGATTAGTGTTATACCAAAACTCAGCTAGTGGTAACCATTGAGCCCATCCCTTAGGATTCTGGCCACACATATTTCTTAAGTAATGTTCCAGGCATTGATTCACTCTCTCAGTCTGCCCATCAGTTTGAGGGTGGTATGCAGTACTGAGAAGTTGTTGCACCCCTAGTAAATGAAACAACTATTTCCAGAAATGGCTTGTAAAGATCTTGTCTCTAGCAGAGACAATGGTTGCTGGCAAGCCATGGAGTTTATAGACTGAGTCCAAAAAGATTGTAGCTAGGGTAGAAGCAGTATAGGGATGTGACAGGGCAATAAAGTGACTGTACTTGGTGAATCTGTCCACTATCACCCAAATAGTGTCACAACCTTTAGATTTAGGGAGTTGCTCTATGAAATCAATCAAGTTATCAACCCATGCTCTCTCTGGAATAGGAAGAGGCTGAAGCAGCCCAGGAGACTTCAACAACACATGTTTACTGAGTTGACAAACATGGCACTCAGAAACAGCCTTGTGCACATCAGCCTTCACATTAGGCCACCAGAAAACCCCCATAACTCTGCGCAAAGTAACTTCAATCCCTGAGTGCCCACCAACTGAAGAAGCATGCATATAATCTATAATTTTCTGCCTTAACCCTTCTGCAGGTCCCACATAAACCTTTCCTTTGAATTTCACCTGCCCTAAATGATAGTCCCACATAGATAAATTGTAGGGACAAGTGAGCTTCTCAGTAATCACCTGAGACACCATCTGATCTCCCACATAGCTATCTTGCAACTCTTCCACCCAAGCAGGTTTGAGGGAAATGATTGCGTAGCTTTCACCCTCCACAGGCTCTCTTCTTGATAAAGCATCAGCCACCACATTCTCCTTCCCTTGCCTATACTCAATGACATAGTCAAAGCCCAACAACTTTGTAAGGTACTTGTGCTGCAGTGGTGTAGAAATTTTATGTTCAAGAAGATACTTTAGGCTTTGGTGATCTGTTCTTATAGTGAAAGTGGAATGGAGTAGATAACTTCTCCACTTGTCAACTGCAAGAATGATGACTATAAACTCCTTTTCATACACTGATAGCCCCAAATTCTTAACCCCCAAAGCCTTACTCAAGAAAGCCAAAGGCTGATTTTCTTGAATGAGAACTGCTCCTAAACCTCCATAGCTAGCATCTGTTTCAATGATAAATGGTTTATTGAAATCAGGTAGCCTCAGAATAGAAGAGTTGATCATAGCATCCTTCAATTTGAGAAATGCTAATTGAGCCTCTTTATTCCAAATAAATTGACCCTTCTTGGTTAAGGTAGTCAAAGGCCTAGCAATCATGACATAAGACCTTATAAACTTCCTATAGTAACCGGTCAATCCTAAGAAGCCTCTTAGTGCCTTTACTGAGTTTGGAACAGGCCAATCCTGCATCACTTTTAGT
Source organism: Stenogyne calaminthoides (assembly GCA_037126765.1). Lineage (NCBI taxonomy): Eukaryota > Viridiplantae > Streptophyta > Magnoliopsida > Lamiales > Lamiaceae > Stenogyne > Stenogyne calaminthoides. The sequence continues at coordinate 11,971,959 of JBBCBC010000037.1, read as the reverse complement.
TTTCTTGGACCAGCTTGGACACCATTGTCTGAGATAATGTGTCCCAAGTACTCAACTTGAGAGAATCCAAACTCACACTTAGAAGCCTTAGCTAGTAGTTGATTACTAGCCATTAATTCAAAAACTTTTTGGAGGTGATCTTGATGAGCTGTCATCTCTTGACTGTAGATCAGAATATCATCAAAGAAAACAAGCACAAAGTCCCTTAGATATTCAGAAAATATCTTATTCATTAGAGCTTGAAAGGTGGCCGGGGCATTAGTGAGTCCAAATGGCATCACCAAGAACTCATACAGGCCATAAATGGTGGCAAATGTTGTTTTGGGAACATCCTCAGGGTTCATTCTGATCTGGTGGTACCCTGCCCGCAGATCTATCTTTGAAAAAACCTTTGCATGTCCCAACTCATCCAATAACTCATCTATCAAAGGAATGGGATAACTATCCTTGATAGTAATGGAGTTTAGTTTCCTATACTCCACACAAAACCTCCATGTCCCATCTTTCTTCTTAACAAGTAAAACTGGAGAAGAAAATGGACTATTGTTGGGTTGAATAACCCCTTCTTTAAGCATCTCTCTCACCATCTTTTCAATTTCTTGCCTCTGTAAACAAGGATACCTATAGGGCTGTTGTTTGATAGGTTTTACCCCTTCTTTCAATGGAATAGAGTGATCTAGCCCCCTGTGTGGAAGTAATGTTGTAGGCACCAGAAATATCTCACCATACTCTGCAAGTAAGGGCTCTAACTCAACATTAGTCTTACACTTAGTGATCTCAGAATCAGACTTGACAAAGCATAAAAATGTCTGGTCCTCACACTGATTTGTTTTAACCATCTTCTTCAGCTGTTTCCCAGTAATCATACTGAGCTGTAACTCCTAATCAGTGTATCCCTGAAAACATATGGTTTGTCCTTCCTTCTGAAATTCAACCTTATGCTGTTTGAAATCAAATGTAATGGGACCAAGTTGACTCATCAAGTAAACTCCCAACACCATGTCACAACCTCCCAAACTGAGTATCCTAATTGAGCAACAAAATTTGTTGTCACCTACTTGCCACTCAAACTTAGGGCACCTACTGCCATCAGCTATAGTCACAGACAGTGGAGTAGTGCATTCTATAACACATCCCAACTTCTTAGTTGTTTTGTAGTCTAGGAAGCTATGAGTACTTCCTGAATCCCAGAGAATAGTCAGGTATTGATTCCCCATTTGGCCAGCAATTTTCACAGTATCAGGTGTTTGTACACCCGATAGAGCATTCAATGATAAACTTCATCAAACACCAGTTCACTATCTTCTTCAATTGGATCTTCAACCAGGATCACAAACACTTTCTTACACTTGTGCCCAATGTGATAAACTTCATCACAATTAAAGCACAGGTTCTTCTTTCTTCTCACCTCCATTTCAGATGGAGTAAGTATCCTAGGGGGGTGGAAGTTTACCACTTTCTCCCTTGTCAAGCTTTTCTGGTAATGTGGAAGGTCTACCCCCATCCTTAGAGTTTGTCAAAGTGTAGGGATAAGGATGCTTAGAATGATTAGCAGCTGGACTCCAGTTAGACTTAGTTGATGCCTTAGTATACCTACTGTTGTCATTCAATGCATGCTCCTGCTTGAATGCAAGCTGCACAACTTCAGAAAGTTGTTGAGGCTTCATGATGTGAAGCATGTTCCCTATCTCACTCTTCAGATCACTGATGAAGCTTTTGATAAAGTATAACTCAGTGAAGTAAGGGTTAATAGCTGCCATATACGATTTAAGCTCCCCAAACTCCTTCACATATGCCTTCACAGAGTCTTCCTGCCTCAACTTATTAAACTTCCCTATGATATTCTCATCTTCAACATTAGTGAACCTCTCCATAACCATTTCTGCAAACTGATTCCAACTCAAATTCTCCACACCATCCACATAATCTAGGAACCAATTGTCCGCTTCTCCTTCCATGTTAATGGCCGCCAGCATCAGCTTATCGTGATCACTCATATTGTGAAAGTTAAAATACTTGACACACTTCCTAATCCACAATCGAGGTTGCTCACCGTTGAATTTAGGAAAGTCAATACGCGGTTTAATCGGATGCGAAGGATGAAACTCATGAACCTTACCAAAGTGGTATGGTTCCGCATGATTGGTGTATGCGTGATGGACCTCGGCTCCAAATCTTCCCTGTGAGTAACCGTTTGGAGCCCTCGGAGCAGGATAGCCTCCAGCAAAAGGCTGATAATATGTGTTTTGTTGCATATGAGCTGCTCCGGAGCTGGATTCGCCAGCGGAGAGTCCATAGCCATCCTTCGGTGCGTTATAGCAGCCAAAAACTGGAGGACTCAGATGTGAAGCAAACTTCACATGTGACAACGAAGTAGACAAGATACCTGCCTCCGATCTACCGGTCGTATGAGTCATCGAGCTTTTGAACGCACCTTCCTTGTTATCCTACGCGATTTGGTGTTGCTCTGTAACTTCCGATTCCTTTGCTTTACCTTTATCAGAAGAATTCACGGTTAATTGTTTGATCGCCTCAAACAACTGTTGTTTCAAAGCCTCCGTCTGTGCGTCTAGCCTTTGAAACACCTCTTCCTTACTGGCCGATTGTTCGGTGAGTATTTCCGCCATTTTCGCTCCTTGAGCTTCGAGCTGAGCTTCCAACGAAGCAATACGATCTGTGTTAGCAACCATTGCGCAACATAGAACGAGAATCGAGTAGCTCTGATACCACTGATACACCAAACGTGGTGTTCGCGATCGAGTGAAGAAACAGTTATGGCCATTTCTGAGGGAGAGAGAGATGGGTCAGAAAAATCAGAATTTTATTCCACAAAAACTTACTCTACAAGACGGGTTCAAGAGTATTTATAATACTCCAGCCCAAACTTACAATGAAATGGGCCCAAGTCTAATTGGGCCCAAAAGAAAAAGAAAGCCCAAAGTTGCGCAGCCCACACCAGCAACATTAAAGAAACACGGGTTGTGCGCGTGATATACCCTGTCGTCGTCCTTAAGCAGCCATAGTAACGGTAACATTCAACTATCGCAGAATCACCACGCTGCTCGACTTGAAACCATTCAACTCAAAGATCTCAACTTTCATGAGAAATGACCTTGTTCAAGACGCACAACAAATGTTCGACGAAATGCCTCAGAACAACACAGTCACGTATAACGCCTGTTGTGCTCAGATATATCACACGTCAGCATCACCAGATTTTATTGTTGTGCTCAGATATATCACACGTCAGGATCACCAGATTTATCACACGCCGCCAGGATTTAATTATCGATTTCAGCAGAGTCCCACCGACCACGTGATTTGTCGGCTTACGCGATATGTTTTGTCACGCTTTATGCACTTGACTTGTCGTGCTTATCGATTTGTCGCGGCTTATTGATTTGTCGTGCTTATGATTTGTCGTCTTTGGTCCTCTTTATATAAAGGACCTCATGATTCATTGTAAAAGGGAGAGACATCGAATGTTTCCATTCCACTTATATACCTACACCCACATTTCAGGGGAAGAACTACGGTTCTTCCCGCAGAGGTTCTTTGTTCGATTAATCATTTTGTTTGTGAGTTGTTACCAAATTAGCCACATAATACTCTCGATAAAAAACGACTCGCAACAATTGGTATTTAGAAGGAGGTCAATTGAAAAATTCCAAGAACAACTTTAATTTTCGAATCCCAAATCCAAGAAATCACAAGAACACAAATCCAAAAAAAATAAAAAAAAAGATACAGAGACAAACCGACCGGGCGAGAAGAAGGGTCACCGCCCATTTGAGCAATCCGCCCAAGTATCGGGTGGGTGGAGGACTTGGCGAATGGAAATGCGGTCAATACCTCAACCGAAAGTGGTCGAAAAAGTATGGTCGCAATTTTCGCACACTCATAATGAGGGCGTATGCTAATTTCTCCAATGGAGAATACCGGAGTTCGGCCTCTTTTAGCACTTGGCTAACATAATAAATGGGCAAATGTGTGGTTCCTTCGCCTGCATAAGACAAAGACTAATTGCATGTTCGGGATGCAAAGAAGATACAAATAGAGTTGTTCTTTGGGATAGGCTTAGAGCAAAGGTTCCGAGTATCTCCATGGAGTCTTCTTTTAATGATTCAAATGCATTCGGCAATGCTCGGGTCCATCAAACTTTCCTTTCTTTAATGCATCAAAGAAAGGTTTACATTTGTCCCCATTTCGTGATATGAACCGGCTTACGGAAGCTAATCGTCCGGTTAACTTTTGGACCTCTTTCACATTTCTGGGGGCTTGCATATCGAGCACAGCTTGAATCTTTGACGGATTCGCTTCAATCCCCCGTTGACTAACCATATGTCCGAGGAATTTGCCTGAATGAATCCCAAAACTGCATTTCTTGGGATTTAACTTCATATTATATTTTCTTAGTATATCAAACGTTTGTGCGAGGTGAGCGATGTGGTCTTCCTTATGTTCGCTCTTTACCACAATATCATCGATATATACCTCAATTGTTCGGCCGATGTGTTCGTCGAACATTTTGTTCACCAAACGTTGATATGTTGCTCCGGCATTCTTTAATCCGAATGGCGTGCGTTGCCAACAAAGACATATTCTTTTCAATCGCACGTCTTTGTATTTTTTGATCGTCCGGATGCATTGGTATTTGGTGATAACCAGCGAACGCATCCATAAATGTCATGAGTTCATGGCCCGCTGTACTATCAACCAAATAATCAATGTGCGGCATTGGAAAATTATCTTTTGGACATGCCTTATTCAAATCGGTGAAATCAATACGGTCCTAAGATCCATTTGATTTGCGTAACGAGCACAGGTTTAAGCCATTTTGGGCATTTTACCTCTCGGATCAATTTGTTGTCGGGGCGAGCTTTTTGATTTCACTATTCATCGCCGATATTTTTCCGGACTAAATTTTTTGCGTTTTCAACAACTGGAGCTTGTGTTTGATCAAGGTTGAGGGAGTGGCAGGCATGCTCTGGATCTATTCCAACCATATCTTCGTGTGACCATGCGAACACATCTAAATTTGCTCGAAGGTAAGTAATTACTTCGCTCGGATTGGTTCAGTAATTTCAACCAATGAACACTTCATAAATCGAAGTCCGTTTCGGGTCGACATTGATTGGTTCCAATTGCTCAACAGAGTCGCTTGCTTTTTTTTTTGCTTTCCACGAGGGTCTTGAATGGGTCCCCGGGGTTCATCATCAACCTCCATAGTTCAAAACCTATCGCGAGGCTCAGTCCGATCGCTTCGTTTGGCTGATCTATGTTCATTTGATCCGGGGAGATCGGAGGAATCAATTGTTTTTCCACATTCTATGTTCGCGCCTTTTTGTGTTCATGACGATTGGTTATGCTTTCGCCCGAACTCATGTTCGTTGACGGAAGATGTTTAGATGATGTTTTTTACTTTGGCTTGACTCACCTAATCTCCCCGTTTCGTTCCATCATGTTAACAATATTTTTTTTTTCCGTACACATGATAGCAAACAATCTCGAGCCTCTTTTGATCTCCTTTTACACTCCCCGTTCCATCTTGAGCCTGGAATTTAACACAATAAGAATACGTGGAGAATGCGCCGCTTTGAATTCTCGAATAAACAGGCGACCTAGAAACCCGTTATAAGTGGGATTGAACATCGACGATTACAAAATCTAACATTCTAGTTCGTCTAATGTTGGATTCAAAGTTGATTCTAGTTCGACTCTAACCTAATCATGCCATAGGGTTGGGTCACGATTCCCCAAAGCCCATTATAGTATGATTACATGGTTCAATATAACCGCCAAATCCCCAACTTGTTTTTTCCATCCGGTGAAGGGTACTAACGAATAAAATGTTTGCATAAGCCCCAAGATCAACTAAGAGGCGATGTACCTTCAACCCGGGAGACGAAAGCAATCGATGGTTAAGGAGTCGCGTTGTGGGGAGTTATAATTAAAATCAAGGTCGTCCTCCGAGAAAATGATTTGATGTGTAGGTGGGGAACCTGGATGATGTGTTCGCCACCTTTTATCGATGGATGTTCTCGCGATGGCACGATCTCCATCTTTTTTGCGTCCGCTCGATAACGTTGGCGCCGGTAACATCCACCCTGGGACCATATTCAGGGGCGAATCATTTGGATTTCTTGACTTTCTTGACCTCTTCCAATGATGGGAGGCCCTCTTTTGGGCGTTTCATGTCTCTTTGCATGATTCTTGGATCACTTTGTCAAATGTTTGTTCGGCCTTTCGCTTTCCCCTTCGGTCTTCTGTCTTTTCTGTTCGCGAATCCCTGTTCGCTGGCTTTTTTAAGAACTGGGAAAGACGATTTTCTTCATATAGCTTCCAAAGTTGGCGGAGTAAATCGCGACAATTTTCTGTATTGTGCCCGATGTACTCGTGATAATTACAGATTTGGAAGCGTTGAGTCGACAATTTATCCATTACAATTCTTCTTGGCGGTCTAACATGTCCGATCTTTGATTTGATTAAAGATGGTTTCTATTTAAACGCCCAAAAGACTTCGAAGGGCATTTCTTACGCTCTTTGTTGAAAAGGTTTGAAGGAATTTGGAGATCTGTACCCCCCTTCATTCATCGTTTTCTTTTCGAAAGCTTTCCTAGCGATGGGCTCCTGTCTCAATTGTGATTGTGCGAGCAAATCTTGCATAGCTATAATTTTAGCTGCTCGCTCTCTAAACTCTGAGTATGAGTTTGGCCAATCTTGATGCATGGCCTTCCACATGTCTGATTTAAAGTTAGGCCTCCGAGCCACCTTGAGGATCTTAGCATCCTCCTCAGTGGGGGCTCCATCATATAAACATTTATCAAATCTTTCTATGTATGATCGGGTCGACTCACCTTTTAGTTGAGAAAAATCGCCAACCTTTGTTTCAAAAGCAGGGCAGCACACATGGATGAGAAATGGGAATTCAAAAGGTCGATGATCTGATGATTCTCGGGTAATTGTTTATCAAGTAACAAAGCGAATATGAAGCGAAGGCGAACAAATGACTCAATATCAACAACTAGCAAAAGAGTTGCTCGAGCATTTTGACCAAGTTTTCATTGAACAATTACCACGAATGGGTAATTCGTTCACGACGCTTTAGCACGCGGCAACAGCAGGCGAGTGACGAACACGACGTACATTGTGGTCGCCACTACTTATACGCCCATCCGTTCGGGGGTTATGATTGCCCAAATAACAGCTTAACAAGCAAACTTGGATGACTCAATAACGAGTTATTTACAAAAAGGGACTTCTCCCGAAAATAAAGCACAAAGCTACTTCGCCTCCGATTACATACCGCTTCGATATACTATTATAGACGAGCATTTGTACAAAAAAGCTTCTCACTTCCACTTTTTAAAGTGTATTACTTTCCGAAGAGGACATGTCTTCCGCAACAAATCCATGATGGAGTTGCGGAAATCATATTGTGGGCTTGTTCCGGCTCATAAAATAATCGTGCAAGGTTATTATTGGCCAACTCTTAAAAAGGATTCACGTGCATATGCTCGTGTTCGCTATCAATGCCGTGTACATGCTCCACTCATTCATAGCCCTTTGAAGATTTAGTATCGGTTTATAGTCCATGGCCATTTGCTAAATGGGGAATCGATTTGACCGCCCATTTCCAATTGGCACATCGGGAGTTAGATATATGCCGGTAGCCGATTGATTATTATACTAAATGGGCGGCCGAGGTCGTTGTTAAAATCACCGAACAAAGGATGTGGAACTTTGTTTGGAAGAACATTATCTATCGATTTGGGCTTCCCAATCATTGGTCACGGATAACGGCAAACAATTCGATGGAAGTGAATTGAGATAAAATTGTGCTCATCGGGGAATAAAAGCACTACTCGACTCCATATTATCCCCAATGAATGGTCAAGTTAAACCGTTAATAAAATTATCAAGCATACCCTCAAGGCTAGACTTGATAATTCCAAGGCGGAGGATGGGTCAAGAATTGCCCGAAATATTGTGGGCTTACCGAACAACTTTCGAACATCATCTACGGAGACCCTTTTGCTTTAGCATTTGGTGCAAGGAAGTTGTTATACCCGCAGAATCAAAATTCCAAGTCATCGAACAATGACTTTTGGAGAGCATATTAATGACTGTGGCACTCGCATCCGAGTTGAGACTTGTTGGAAGAAAGATGACAGAGGTCGATTTCAAGAATGCTATGTACAAAAAGATCGGAAAAATTTTATAATTCCAAAGTCCGAATCGGAGATTCAATGTGGGCGAGCTGGTTTTAAGGCGATCGATGGGGGTACCCAGTGGTGTGTTCGGTCGAGCATGGGAAGGTCCTTTCAGAGTCACGGAGGCGTTTACTAAAGCGGGGCATATGACTTGGAGGACCTGAATGGAGTCCCATTGTCTTACTCGTGGAATGCATCAAATTTGAAAAAATATTATCAATAAAAGCGAGCATAATGTTGACCGAACACAATCAGCCATTCAGTTCAAACGAGCAAGATGATCATAAAAAGAAGAATATATTATTTTCGACACTTATCTTCAAGAAAAATCTTTGAATGACATTTTTTGATAAAAGCGAGGCGATGTCACAACAAGTTGTCGATAGAAGATACGTGTCGAAGCGAAGTTGATAAGTGGTGGCGCCCATGCGGGGGTAATTTAATTTTTTTAAGCAAGAGTGTCAAAAAGCGGATTTAAATAAGTAAGCTAGCACCGGTATCTACGCCAAAGACTAGCTTGGGACGATTCTATAAATAGGGCATACTTATAGTTAAGAAAAGGGAAAAAGATGAAGAAGAAAAAAAAGGAAAAATACTACGATTCTCGGAATGAAGACGCTTTTAGTATGCCCCTCAGACGAAGAAGAAATCTTCCTCGATTCAAAGAATCATTTGGCTGAATCGAGCATCCGTCCGGACACGAGTATTTTACCACATTCGATATGAAAGCACGAGGTTGAGGTTCGCTGTCGGACTCAAGATGTTCGAAGAATCGGGTTACCACTCCACGCTACTCAACGCTTATGCAAGAATAAGTTACGAAGTCCCTATGATCCCCAAAATCTCCTCCGGAAGGGGGGGATGTCAGAATCCACCCAAAATAAGATAAGACGCCGACGCCAGCATCTAATCGGAGGGGATGTAATGGTGCGAAATAAAAATTTTGCTTTCAAGATTTATTTTAAGCGAAAGCAGAATGCTCGCCACATGCTCATGCCTGCGTCACCAAGATAACCGCAACTTGTCCGGGAGGGACAAAGCTTATCTTCTTCGCCGCTTGAGCATGTTACAAAAGCGAGAAAGGGTAGAAACCTTTGATGTGCTATATCCTTGTCAACATCAATTCCGGGCAAGGCGAGGCGAGGCCGATTCGTATCTACTCAAGACAGTTTTAAATCCAAAACCCTAATAACAATAGTTGTGTAATAGATAGTCTTCTTCAGCGGTATGAACGATGTAATAGAATACAAAGTGTTGCAAAAAGAAAAGAATGATATATGTACTTTTTTTCAAGAGTTTCTAGTTCGACCTATTTGAGGTCGCACCTAATTGGGACGACCGAACAAAGACGAACGAGCCCAGTCTATGTTCACCGACGAACAACCAGATTCTCGATTCCCCAGCAGGTAAAAGCGAGTAATGGGTACGCTAGTCAAGATAAGTCGACTTAGTACTTACAGACACCAGAAGACGAAATGGGTGACGAACACGTGGTCGATCTAAATAAGACGTCCGAGTAATTAAGTGATCGCGATTTAAATAAGACGATCACAAGACCAAGAAAGGGGGTTCATAAAGTAACCCATCCGTCGCACCTAAATAAGACGATCAACCGATTGCAACGCTAATAAGACAATCAAAACCGAAAAGAAGTCAGGAGCTGCATAGATAAAACCTAATGTTCGAATTCATTCAAGAAAAGAGGCAAAACCCGAAAGCAATAAAGTTTAACGCAAAGCAACAAAGCAAATATCAAGCAACACAAGTATCAACATTCATCCTCAACAAACAAAGTTAGAGGAAATAAATTCAATATGAAATCCATTTGTTCAATCAAGAAATATTCTGGACAAGAGAAGAAGTATCAACAAGAAATGTTTAAAGATATATTGTTCAATTAAAAAGTGAAGAAGACGAAATTACACAAGTCTTACAAAGAAAAAAGAAGACATCAATTTATAAAGTCAAAATTAGGTGTAGAAGGAAGGAAATATCGAACACATTATGTTCGGGTCCTTCCAACAACACATTTAATGTTCGGATATCGAATGCTCATTGGAGGAGGCTGCGTTTTGCTCGATTCTGGGAGGTTCTTGCTCGCCCCAGATCGATTGGTCCCGATTGATTCACCGAAGAGTTTATCGGCAACCTCAAAGAGTAATAACATCGCGTTTCTTCTCTTCATCCAAAATTGGGTTAAATCGATTTTGATCCCTTCGGGAAGAATGTAAAAGTCACACGCACCATTCAAATCCGAGCATTGGGAGGTCACGATCCGGAGGATTATCAACCAAGAAAATCACGAAAGTCGGATGGGAGGGGCAATTTGTCATTTGTTGAGTGTGTGGCTAAACGATCGAATGGCATCAAAGAAAAGCACAAATGTACGAGAAATTAGATATGGAGTCAATATACTGCCGTCATCGTGACTTAGAATTTTCAAGCCCTAACGGGTGTTGGTCTTTCGGTGATAATCGGTTTGTTGGCGAGCTCGTCCTTCTCACTTTCCACTTTTTTTCAATGGTCTCTGAGTCTACGGCTTGATCATTTCATCTTGAGCCCCTTCAGATATTGATTACCTCCCCGAGATCGATCTAGAGCCTCTCTTCAGATGACGAAAGCATCCTTGACTAGGCGAGCATTCTCTTGAAATTGGCGAGCATCCTCTTGAGCCTTTGGGCACCAACTTTGTCTTAAAACGGTTTGTTCTTGAGCCAATTTCAACTCATCACGGACCTCGTTATTTCGACCACTTTATCTTCAAAGTTTCTGTCGAGCAAATAGTTGGCTTGGATGTTGGCCGATTGAGCATAAAACTTTCTCGGGCGACCAAAGACCGACCAAGCACCATCCCCCCAAACGCATGGTTTCGAGGGTGGGACACGTAGTGAACTCCTCCAGTCAAGAGTCCATGCTCGAACAGTGAGTCCGGGTAAGTTTTTGAACATGTTCCCAAGACGCTGGAACTCTCGCGAACACTTGGTGGCGTAAGTAGTTCTTTAGATTGGGCATTAAAAGGCGATAACCCGCCTAACCCGCAATCTGAACACATTTGACAAGTGAGTAGAGATGTCAACCAAAAATCAAGGCAACATCTGTAAGCTAACAAAGTGTACCGCCCCACGCTTGAGCCGGGATCCCATCCCAGAATGATTTGTCTTCGGAGATCGGAGCTCGGGATCGTCGGAGTCCATGACGGGGGCACCTTGAAAGTGGAGAAGAAATAACTTCCATTTTCGACAAACTCGAAATGGGACCAACAATGAGGGCGGCCGCCTGACGCCGACGATTGGGGTCCGAAGTCACCCCGACAAAGATCGATTTGCTCGATTTTCGCTTCGGCCAACCCGCTCGTCGACCCATGTTCGACGGCCTCCTCGTTAAACTCCCTCGTTTCACAGCGTTTCCACCTCGTCTTTCGGGCGGCGGAGTCGTTCACCGCCCCTATGCTCAACCGAACAAGAGCCCTTTGAGCTCGCTTGACTCTCCAGGGACGATGAGAGTCCTTTCGTTTCCCCTACGCTTCTACCGTTGGCGAAGATTCCTGCTCGAATCGGTCTGCGAGTTCTCGGGTTTTTTCTTCGAGCCATCTCGGTATGCTTTCCGGATGTACTCACGAAGAACGGTCACAGAAAGGAAAAAGCTTATAAATTAAATGTAATTTAATTAACGGATGATAACGAACAAAAGGACGCGAAACATATAGAGAACAAAAATAATCTTTTGGAAGGATCAACAAAGAACAACAAGATGATGAGAGGCACGAACAAACCTCTTTCTTTCTCTCGTCGGGCGGTATTCAAAGTTATTACAGATCTTTACGAACGAGGTTCCAGATCAACACGCCAAATTTCTTTGAAATAACCGTCGTTTGTCTCGCTTATCCGAGCCCAATTTGGAATCACGAAATAAAAAGTGAGTTAAAATCGGTTCAAATTGAAGAATGAAAAATACAAAATCACTTGCCGGTACACTCAAGTCGATTGAGGATGTCCAAACGAGCATTTGGCTTTTTCCAGAGGCCGGACTTTTCCAATCGCCCCTACGAACCGTAACTTTCTTTCCATCCATCGATTTTATTCGCACATCCTCGATGATTTTGCACTTGGCGTTGGCTTGCATAAACAACCACCCATGTTCGCCCCTGGACGTGTCAAGTGCACTAACCGAGCAAGTTCTGCTTAGAAGGATAATACTTCGCTTCATTTTGCCGAAACAATGTCAAAAAAATGATGACCATATGCCATCCGATTCGGTTTTTAAGGCGTGTAATGGTGATATTCCATTCCACGAGCAAACGGGTAATTGCGGGATGGAGAGAAGAGGAGACCAGCCTCCATCGTATCTAGATTAACGGCAACACAACCCTCGGGGGTTGATCGGCCATTCATCGGACCGGGTGCCCAGAAAAAAACATCTTTAGGAGTTTCATAAATCCTATGCAACTGGGCGAGCATATCAACATCAATTATGCTCGCCATTTTGCTCGCTGGGTACTCGTTTTCTACACTAATCCTATGGGGTTGTTCGGGCAAGCCAAAATTGTAACGAGTATTGTACTCACTATATGTTGGACTATGAGGAACACCAACAGGTATACCAAGTTCGGAGTTTTCCCATTATCTATACCTATGTTCGATTCGCCAAATTCACGATTCTTCAAATTTCCCCTCATGTCGATATCATTTCTAATTACATCAACATTATCAATAAATACTAAACCTATTTTGAATTTGGGGCAAAGAATCATGGTCAGAATTATCCGACGAGTCATTATGCGACAAAACCCTATCCGACCTCGTTTGGGCTTCGTCGGAATCAGAAGAAAAAACAGTAAATGGTTGCCGAAATTGCCAACGGAATCCTAAATTCGAAGCATTTGCCTCCGATAAATTTGCGCCACTACGGGGAATTCTACTTATGGGGGAAGACGAAGGGGAACTACATTGATCGGATTGAACAGAGGAATTCGAGCAAGAGGCCATGATTATAAAATAGAAGAGAAATGCAACTGTTACCTGTAAATTTATTCGCCGGAACGATGAACCCTTCGCCGGAGACTTTCGAATGCAGAAGATGATAAAAGAGAAGAAGAGAAAGGGAAAATTTTTGAAGTGGAGAAATGGGATTTAAATAGACACGGTTACTAATTAATTCAAATTTCACGAATCGAAGCGTTTCCAAGCATGGTCCAATCAATCTTTAACAAAGTAGGGCCCAATGTAGAATGTCTTTTGGGGGTATTGTTGTGTTCGATATAATAAATCGGGATTAATCGAACATCAAAGAGGACACGATGTAATATTCAATATAATAATCACACCCGGTGGATAAGTTACTTTTTGTTCGCCGACTCATCGTAATTGTTCGCAAATTTATCGAACAAACATAACCAGTCAATATCTTGAACTCAACTCTCGCGAGGAACCCAAGAGCGGCGAACATAAAGTACGACCGAACAGAAGATTAATTTCGACGGTCAATAAAGCTTCTAACGACAATGGTTATACAAAGATGAAACCAGAAGAATGAAACCTGAAGCGTGGCGACATCTCTGGAGTTCTTGCATGATCCAGAAAAATCCAAAGACATGTTTTTACCAATCCAAATTTCATGCTTAACTAAGTAGGAAAAATAGAAGGAGAGGAGAAAGGAAATGGGAGGGAAAAAAGGGAAAGAGGGAGAAAAAAAAAGAGAGATGGATATAGGAAATCCCTTGAGAGGTGAGGAACAAAAAAAGAAGAGTGTTCATCCACATATACAAAAAACCCTAGAACTCATTTACCAATCAAAGATCGATTCATCTTCATAAGGTGTATCGAAATGTGACGTGTAAAAGCAAAATACTATATCCTCGGCTTGGTATGCCCCCAGAGTAGTCATTTTCTTGATGAACTGGGTCAACAAATTCATCTTATTTACCGTTTATTTTACACGTATAAGTTTTGTTTGCGAGTTGTAATCAAATTAGCCACATAATACTCTCGATAAAAAAAACGACTCGCGCCCGTCAGACGCAGTCTTTTTCGTGCGGCTCAGATTGGGGAGCCCTGTCAGACGAAGTCGTCGTTTCAAAGCCAGATTGGGAGAGCCCGTTATCTGAGTCTTTTCGTGCGTTTCGTACAACGGGCTCCTCGAACAAAGACGAACGAAGTTCAGACTACGATTCCCATGACAAAAAAGCGAGTAATGGGTACTTGCAATGAAAAAGACGACTCAGACTTACAGATACCAAGAGCTTAAAGCGGGTGACGAAAAGCGGGTCGCATTTTAAATTGACGACGGGCTCCCGTCTGGCTCCCGAAGAAGATCGGCACGAGGGGCTCGGGCGACGAAGACGAAAAGACTTGCATAACTGGGGGCTCCGGTACTGAGCATAGAAAAGACTCGTCACGATGCGATGGGGAACTCAAATCTGAAACACGAGAAAAGACTCGTGAATCCAAAGAATCAAAGCTTCATATTGACCGTTATTTGTTCTTTGGAAAATCAAATCGGATGGTCATTTGCAAACGCGTTTACTGGTTGGTGATGAGAACTACGGCGCTCCGGCTTTAAACTTGTTGATGATCCATCAACATACATACGCCATGGTTGATCGACAATTTCGCCAGAATTTGTGGATATGTCAATTCAACCATGAAATCGCCATACCTCGACCTTTTCATTCTTTGTTCGTGGAAGCTTAACGTAATGCCGATTAATTCTAATTCCACCGCCCATTTGAGCAACCGCCCGGCATCCGGTCGGGAGGACTTTGGCATAATGGAAATGCGGTCAATACCTCAACCGAAAGTGGTCGAAAAAAAAGTATGGTCGCAAATTTTCAGACACTTCGTTATGGGCGTATGCTAATTTCTCCAATGGAGAATCTGGGAACCGGCCTCTTTTTAAAGACTTGGCTAACATAATAAATGGGCAAATCGTGGTTCCTTCTCGCCGCATCTGAGTCAAAGACTAATTGCATGTTCGGGGATGCGTGAAGATGAGATAGAGTTGTTCTTTGGGATAGGCTTAGACAAAGTCTCGAGTATCTGCGAGTCTTCTTTTTAATGATTCAAATGCATTTCGGCAATGCTCGGTCCATCGAAACTTTCCTTCTTTAATGCATCAAAGAAAGGTTTACATTTGTCCCCATTTCGCGTGATATGAACCGCTTACGGAAGCTAATCGTCCGGTTAACTTTTGGACCTCTTTTTTACATTTTCGGGGGCTTGCATATCGAAAGCACGGCTTGAATCTTTGACGGATTCGCTTCAATCCCCGATTGACTAACCATATGTCAGGAATTTTTTGAATGAATCCCAAAAACCGCATTTCTTGGGATTTAACTTCATATTATATTTTCTTAGTATATCAAACGTTTGTGCGAGGTGAGCGATGTGGTCTTCCTTATGTTCGCTTCTTTACCACAATATCATCGATATATACCTCAATTGTTCGCCCGATGTGTTCGTCGAACATTTTGTTCACCAAACGTTGATATGTTGCTCGGATTCTTTAATCCGAATGGCATGCGTTGCAACAAAGGTACATATTCTTTTCATCGCAGAACGTCAGTATTCTTTTGATCGTCCGGGATGCATTGATTATTTGGTTGATAATACAGCGGGCCATGAACTCATGACATTTATGGTCATTTGTTCGCCTCCGCTTCATATTTTGTTACTTGATAAACAATTACCACGAATGGGTAATTCGTCACGACGCAACTTTTGGCCGCGTTGAAAAGCAGCGAGTGAGGAGTTTAACACGACGCATATTGTGGTCGCCACGCGGCTATACGCCCATCCGCTCCGTGGTTACGATTGCCCAAATAATGTTTAACAAGAAACTTGGATGACTCAATAATGAAGTTATTTACAAAAAGGGACTTCTCCGCGAAAATAAAGCATGTTTACTCGCGCCTCAGACTGACCGCTTTCGATATATACTATTATGGACGAGCATTTGTACAAAAAAGCTTCTCACTTCCACTTTTAAAGTGTATTACTCCGAAGAGGACATGTATACTCGCTGAACAAATCCATGATGGAGTTTGCGGAAATCATACAGTGGGCTTGTCCCGCTCATAAAATAATCGAGCAAGGTTATTATTGGCCAACTCTTAAAAAGGATTCACGTGCATATGCTCGTGCTCGCTATCAATGCCGGTACATGCTCCACTCATTCATAGCCCACCAAGATTTAGTATCGGTTTATAGTCCGTGGCCATTTGCTAAATGGGGAATCGATTTAATCGCCCATTTCAATGGCACATCGGGAGTTAGATATGCCGTGGTGGCCAGATTGATTATTATACTAAATGGGCGTAAGCGAGGCCGTTGTTAAAATCACCGAACAAAGGATGTGGAACTTTGTTTGGAAGAACATTATCTATCGATTTGGGCTTCCCCAATCATTGGTCACGGATAACGGCAAACAATTGATGGAAGTGAATTCGCACAAAATTGTGCTCACTTGGGGAATAAAAAGCACTACTCGACTCCATATTATCCCCGAATGGTCAAGTTGAAGTTGGAATTAATAAAATTATCAAGCATACCCTCAAAGCTAGACTTGATAATTCCAAGGCATGAGGATGGGTCAAGAATTACGAAATATTGTGGGCTTACAGAACAACTTTCAGAACATCAACTACGGGAGACCCCTTTTGCTTTAGCATTTAGTGCGAAGGTTCGTTATACCCGCAGAAATCAAAATTCCAAGTCATCGAACAATGACTTTTGGAGAGCATATTAATGACGGGCACTCGCCGAGTTCAGACTTGTTGGAAGAAAAGAAGACAGGAGAGGTGATTTCAAGAATGCTATGTACAAAAAGAGATCGAAAAAAATTTTATAATTCCAAAGTCCAGAACGGAGATTCAATGTGGGCGATCTGGTTTAAGGCGATCGATGGGGTACCCAGTGGTGTGTTGTTGTCTTTCGAGATATATCACACGCCGCCGGCATCACCGTGATTTTATTGTTGTGCTTCGAGATATATCACTTCGTCAAAGATCACCAGATTATCACATCGCGTCGGCCGGGGCCGAATTATCGCATTCAGTCCGAGTCGGTGACCACGCGTGATTTGTCGTCTTCTGCGTATGTTTTGTCATCTTTTTATCGCACCAAACGTCGTCTTATCGATTTGTCGTCTTATTGATTTGTCGTCTTAACGATTTGTCGTCTTATGATTTGTCGTCTTTGGTCCTCTTTATATAAAGGACCTCGCGATTCATTATAAAAGGAGAGACATTTGGAATGTTTCCTCATTCCACTTATATACCTTTCTGTGGCATTCGGGGAAGAAAAGAACGATTCTTCCCGCGATGTTCTTTGTTCGATTAATCATTTTGTTTGTGAGTTATTACCAAATTAAATACATAATACTTCTCGATAAAAAACGACCATGACAATTTATTAGAAGGAGGTACAATTGAAAAAAATTCGTCAAGAACAACGCTCGAATTTTCGAAGCCAAATCCAAAAAAATCACAAGAACACACAAACACAAACCTGTATACTCAGATTAAAATACAGAGACAGATACAGATGAACAGAGAAGGGGGTTCCCCCGGTGCACGCGCCGCCGCGGTACCACCCCACCGTCGTCGCCCTCGGCTCCGCGGCCGTATCACCGTAAATCCTTCATCCAAAATCAAAACCCCCAACATCCAAAATCAAAACCCCCATACACACATCCATCCATATATACATACAGATATACATACAGATATACATACACATACACATGTAAAAAAAAAAGGAGAGAGAAAGGGGAAGATGAAGAACAGAGGCATGTCGTCCGAACCAGAGCTGCCGCCGTCTCAAATCGGCGCCGCCCGCCGAAGCCGCCAAGACTGAAATTGCGCCACCATCGCTGCCGAGCCGCCACCGCCTCTGCCGCCTCCAGCTTCGACGCCGCCGCTACGGCGGCGACCATTCCAAAATCAACCGAACCGGCGCCGCAGCCCGCTACAAATCGACGCAAGCCGCGGAACGTTCACCGCCACGCGGCGCCGAATTTGAAGTCGCGACCGGCATCGCTGACGCCACTCATCTCCGCCGCCGGCGCTTCGATTCTACCGCTCAAACGCCGCCTCACCTCCGCCGCTGCAAACCGCGTACGGCGACACCAATCGCCCGAAACCGCCGCCTCCAAAAACTGAAGCAGTGCGGCCGCGAGCCACCATCGCCGTTCCACGGCGCCGCTTCGTGAATTTCCAGGCACTGAACGCGTGGAGGCCTGAGGTTAAGCCTCTCCTGTGGGTAACACGTTTTCAAAGTTTTAGTCTGATCAGTTGGTTTCTGAACCCAACATTTATCTGAAATGGTTTGGGCCCAGAAGTGAGCCATCTTGAATTCTTGGACCCAGTACGGGCTTATTCTTTTAATTAAACGATTGGGCCCAAATTTAATTAATCATTAATCATTGGCCCAAAATTGCGGCCAAGATGGTTAACTAATTAATTTATGGCCCAGTTTTAATTAAAATTTTGGGCCCAGGTTTAGTTAATTTTGGGGACCATTTAGATGGCCTGATTTCGTGGGCCTGGGTATTTGGCCTGATTAATTCATGGGCCTGGCCATTTAGCTGGTGGATATATGGGCCTGGGCTGTTGGCTATTAATTTTTGGGCCCGATTTTTTCGGCCTGAAAAAAAAAAAAAAAAAAAAAAAAAAAAAAAAAAAGCACCAGCAGTTCGGGAAAAGAAAATTAGACGAGCACCTGGAGTCTCGCTTTGAGCTACTTTCAAAGAATCTACGGGGTAGTCTTTTACCCACCCCACCAGGTTTATTATATTTATGTCCTCGTGGCTTTTCATTCTTTCGTTTATTATCATTTAATTTGGCCGGTGGCCTGCGAAGAGGTCGCACCTAAGCCGGACGACCCGAACAAAGACGAACGAGCCCAGGTCTATGTTCACCGACGAGCGATTCAGATTCGATTCCCGCAAAGAAAAAACCAGTAACGGGGTATACGCAATAGCGATAAGCCGACTAGTATTTACAAGATACCCGTAGCACGAAAGCGGTTTAAAACACGGGTCGCAATTTAAATAAGACGCCCGAAAGTAACGGGGTGATCGCAGACCTAAATAAGACGATCAAGACCAAGAAAGCGGGTTCATAAAGAACCCATCCAGGTCGCACCTAAATAAGACGATCAACCGATTGCAACGCTAATAAGACAATCAAAAACGAAAAGAAGTCGAGCGGACATAGGCAAAACCCAATGTTCAAATCATTCAAGAAAATGGGCACCACCGCCAAATTACAAAAAGCCACTTCAGACGATTATGGTCGCTTATTCAAGAAGTTATACCGCTTTTCTAGGCGATAATTATGCCCGGCCATTTTGGCGCTGGCAATACCGCTTTTAGGGCGACGATTATGCCCGCTTATTCGGCGCTGGGTAATATCAGCTTTTTAGGCGACGATGGTGTTTTTATTTACTGCGTCAGGTAATACCGCTTTTTAGCGACGATGATGCCCGGCTTATTCGGCCGGGGTAATACCGCTTTTTCTATGACGATTATGCCCGCCTTACTCTACCGGGTAATACCGCCTTTTTAGGCGACAGACATGTGTTCGCTTTCTCGGCTACTGCACACTACTTTTTCGGCGACGATTATGCCCGCCTCACCGGCACACCACTTTTAGAACGATTATGCCCGCCCCATTCGGCGTCACTTTCCCATGACACGATTATGCCCGCCTCACTCCTGCACCACCGCCTCGGCGACGATGTTCACCACTGGCTAGCTATACCGCCTTCCTACGACGATTATGCCCGCCTATTCGGCGCAGGCTATACCGCCTTTCCTACGATGATTACGCCACTATCTTGGCCGGGCTATACCACGCGATGATTATGCCCGCCTATTCAAGGCCACACACCGCTTTCTCTACGACGATTATGCTCACTTACTCTACACAAGTAATTCACCGCCTTCTCGGCGACGATTATGTTCCTACTTACTCGGCTACTGCACTATCGCCTTTCCTACGACGATTATATTCGCTTAATTCGGCGAGTTATACCGCTTCCTACGATGATTATGTCTACTTATTCGAAGCGCCGGGTAATACCGCTTTCCTACGACGACATGTCACCACTTATTATTGGGCTATACCGATTCAAGGACGATTATGCCCGGCCACTCGGCCGTAATACCGCTTATTCATGACGATGCTCACCACTCAAGGCCGCAATACCGCTTCTCGGCGACGATGAGGCTCACCACTCCTGGCTGCTAGTGACCATCATTTCTACGACGATTTTGCCTCTACCGCTGTTTCAGATTCCGCTAACTCATTGCTTAATATATTCACCGCTTTCCTTGCTGACGAGATCGCTTGGCCATAGCCGACGAACAAATGGCCTCGGCGCAGATTCCGCTAACTCGGGCGATGTCAGCCCGCTGCTTAACAGTATTCTCCGCTTTCTCGGAGTGGCGAGATCGCTTGCCGCAGCCGACGGTATCGTACCGGCCGGCTAAGCGTGCAGATTCGCTAACTTTGCCGTTCAAATTCGGGCCGTTTTGGCTGGCATTTCTCCGCTCGGCGCCGAGATTGCCATGGTAGCCGACGAATGTACCGCCGGGTATTCCGCTAACTTTGATGTTCACCGGGCCATGAAGGGCAGGCTTTCCACCTTCGGCGGAAGCGAGATCGCTTGCTGCGAAGGATGAATGTTTCGCCTCGGCGGCCGCTTCCGCCATTCGGCGATAACCAATCAACAGTTTTAATGGAGCATTCTCTTGCTGATGAGATCGCTTACCGCATTGACGACCAAATTACCTCGGGCGCTTGCCACATCTTGCGATGTCCAATTCACTGCTGATGAAGCATTCTCCGCCTTTCTGCTGACGTAGATCGTCAGGCTTACGAAGATCCATCACCGCCTCTTACAGGCTCATTAACTCCCCATGATGTCCAAATTACCGTTTTAACAAGATTCTCGGCGATGAGATTCGCTGGTAATGAGCGATCACCGCCTCCCACGGCTCCGCTAATTCAAGCGATAACCAGTTCACTGCTTAGCTTAAGCATTCTCCTCATTTCAGCCAGGCGAGATCGGCTCTGCAGTCGACGGATCACCCCGCCTCCCCTGTGGCTCCAGGCTTCTTCCGGGCTAATCTGCCACGCTCAAATCACGGTTTTAATAAGATTCTCCCATTTTCTATGACAGATCGCTTGGCCAATGACGACCAATTACTGGTATTCGGGCTAACTCGGCGATGTCCACCAGCTGCTTTAGCTACATTCTCCGCTTTGGCTGACGATCGCTTATAGACGATCAAATTGCTTCTCAAGGTCGGGCTTCGCTTAATTCGTACGTCCAATTGCTTAATGAAGATTCTCCGCTGGCGATGAGATCGCTTACGGTACGACGATCACCGCCTTTGCTACGGCTTCCGCTTATCCGCGATGTCCAAATTACCGCGAAGATTCGCCTCTAACACGGTATCGCCGGCTTTCCAAATGACGACCACCAGCCGGCGCGCTTGGGCTCATTAACTCATGATATCCAAATTGGCCGCTTTTAGCTGAAGATCATTTCTGGGCGTGATGAGATCATCTACAGAATGATTCTCGCCTCGCTTGCTTCCGCTTAACCTCATGATGTCCAATCAACAGTTTTTAATGAATATCTCCGCTTTCTACGATGAGATCGTCGCCAGTAATGATTACTGGGCCTTTCTACTTGCTCACATCTGCTGAGCGTTCAATTACTGTTTAGCTATATTCTCCGCTGGCGACGTAGAGATCGTTTGCTATAGCCGACGACTACCGCCTCAAGGCTTGCCTGGGCGACCAAGTATGTCCAATTCATTGCTTTAGCGAGCATTTCGCTTTCTTGCTGGAGTGAGATCGGGCTTATTATACCGACGATCACTCGGGCCCCAAGGCCGGCTTCCGCTAATTCATGATAATATACTCCTATAAATTCTCGCTTCACCGGCGTTCGATGCAGTGAGAGTCGGCGGCCGGCCATACCGCGGTGACTTTCAGCTAAATGTGGTCGACGCGAGCGCAAATTCCTACCGGCGTCACATGCGTCTAACTTTCGGCGGCGGCGACCAGCCATCACCGGCGTGACTTCGGCCTTATCTCGAGTAGATCCAGTCCGCCCGTTTATAAAAGCCATCTCGCATTCGTGATTATCTCGGCTTATCCCATCTAGACCGGCCAGCCTCCCTCGTCGAGACCCATGCATCTCATATAGATCCGCCCCGTTTTAACGAGCATTCTCGCGAAGACCGGCATTAGAGATGCATTCCCATCGCGGCGGACGGCCAGCCCTTACCGGCCGGCTTTCCGCATGAAAAAGATGTCGGTCCGCGTTTTTCCCAAGTATTCTCGCGCACCGGCGTGAAATGTTAGCTCATTGACAACGGCGTGACGGTCCAAAGTATCGGCGTTAACTGTCATTTTCATCGCATTTTGGGTTTCTCTCATGAGACCACACAAATAACGGGACGATTTGTACGTGTGAAAGGTCGGTAAATCGCTTCTGCATTGTAAGTTGGTCGATAACGAAATAAGAATTTATCTTTATAAATCGCATGCATTTATTTGCAGGTTGTGGTAAAGGCTCTAAACTGCCGGGCCAGAAGTTGGTCGATTTATTTGTTAAATTTATTCTATAAATCGCATTGCATTTATCTCGGGATGTGCAGTGAGTAGTCGCAAATCGCCAATTATGTTGCCCATTTACGCAGCTAAACTCTCTCCTAGCTCCCTCGTTATCTTCACTTCCTCACGAGCCATCTTAGAAGACTATCTCTTTAGCAGATCCCATTCTGCCTCTCTAACGGTGCCATCTCGTATGACCTACTCATCTCAAGTAGATCCCATCTAGCTTCCTAACGAGCCATCTCGTAAGACCCCTGTCATCTCGAGTAGGATCCCCATCCTATCAACAGCCACCCCGAAAACCATTTTCCCACGGGCATAGAAAAAGACTCAGACAACGGGCTCCCCTAAAGCACGTAGAAAGAAAAGACTGTATAACCGGTTCCCCCAAAGTACGAGCACGTAGAAAGATCAGATAATCCGGCTTCCCCGGCACGAGAAAGTAACTCAGATAATCTGGGCTCTTCCCCGGCACGAAAGACAAAAAAGATTTCAGACGGCGGGCTCCCCTAAAGTACGAAAGACAGAAAAAGATTGCATAACGGCTCCCCCAAAGTAATGAAAGCATCAGAAAAGACTGCACGTAGGCTCCCCAAAGTACGAAATTAAAAAGATTGCATAACTGTGGCTCTCCCTAAATACGAAAGATTAAAAAAGACTCGCATAACCTGCCCCCCAAAGCACGAAAGAAAAAGACTCGCATAACTGTGGTTTCCCAAAGCACGAAAGCACGTAAAAGACTCAGATAACGGGCTCTCCCCACAAGCACGAAAGACAGGAAATGACTTGCATAATCCGGGTTCCCCCAAAAGCACGAAAGCATCAAAAAAGACTCATACACGGGGCTCCCCAAAGCACGAAAGAGCAAAAGACTCGTACAACGGGGCTCTCCCCCAAAGTACGGAGCACGTAAAGATCAGACAACGGGGCTCTCCCCAAAGACGAAAGCACAGAAAAGACTCAGACAAACGGGCTCTTCCCGGCACGAAAGCACAAAAGACAGCACGGGGCTCCCCCCAAAGTACGAGCACAGAAAAAGACTCGTACAACGGGGCTCTCCCCCGAAGTACGAGCACAGAAAAGACTCGTACAACGGGCTTCTTCCCCAAAGCAACGAAAGCACGTAAAAGACTCATAACGGGCTCTTCCTGGAAGCACGAGCACGTAAAAGACTCGTACAATGGGGCTCCCCCCGAACAAAGACGAACGAATCATTACTCTGATTCCCGCAAAGAAAAGCTTGGTAATGGGTACGCAGCGAAAAAAGACGACTCAGACTTACAGATACCCGTAGCTAAAGCGGGTGATGATGGCGGGGTCGCAGTTACTAAATTATGGGGGCTCTGGCACGAGCACAGAGACTCGTCAGACGAGGGGCTCCCCGGCACGAAGCACAAAAGACTGCATAAACGGGCTCCCCGGCACGCACAGAAAAAAGACTCGCACGGGGCTCCCCGGCACGAGCACGAAAAAGACTCAGACGACGGGTTTCCGGCACGAAGCAATGAAACGATGTGACGACCCGCCTCCCCGGCACGGCGCGAAAAGACTCAGACGAGGGCTCTCTTCAAGTACGAAAGCACGTAAAAGACTCGGGGCGATAACGGGCTCCCCAACAAAGACGAACGAAGTTCAGACTGATTCCCCGCAAAGAAAAAACGAGTAATGGGTACGCAAACGAAAAAGACGACTCAGACTTTACAGATACCAGAAGCTAAAGCGGTGATGAAAAGTGGTCGCAGTTTAAATTACGACGGGATCCCCCGGCACGAAAGCATAGACAAGATCGACGACAAAGGTAAGATCCTCTACGCAGGGCTCATTCTCGAACGATCAAGATCTCATACGACACCCAAGCAAGCTCTTGAGGCAAAACAACGCGATCGCAGATACAACAAAAGATAAAATGGTCGAGACATGAAACAAGATCAAGCTCGAACAACGCCACCTCGATCTTGGGCTATTGTTGTGCCGGATATATCACACGCCAAGATCACCAGATTTTATTGTCAGGCCGGATATATCACACGCCAAAGATCACCAGATTTATCACACGTCGCCAGGACGTAATTATCGATTTCAAAGAAGTCCCACCGAGACCACGGATTTGTCGCGGCTTACGCATATGTTTTGTCATGCTTTTATGCATACGACTTGTCGGCTTATCGATTTGTCGTGCTTATTGATTTGTCGTGCTTAACGATTTGTCGTCTTTTTATGATTTGTCGTCTTTGGTCCTCTTTATATAAAGGACCTCACAGTTCATTGTAAAGGGAGAGACACCGAATGTTTCCCCATTCCACTTATATACCTACACCTGGCATTTCAGGGAAGAACTACGGTTCTTCCCGCAAATGTTCTTGTTCGATTAATCATTTTGTTTGTGAGTTGTTACCAAATTAAACATAATACTCTTCGATAAAAAAACGATTTCGCAACAACGCCACAAAAGAATAATGACCTGTGGGCACCGCCGAGATCTGTTGGTTTTGTGGTGAATAATTTTTTTGTTTGTAGATGTGTAATTTTTTGTTTGTCGAGATCTGCGTTTAATTGGTTCAAAGTATATGAAGATGGATACATTTGTGAAAGATGTAGATAGATACAGTTGTTGTGTTACTATTTAATTTTTTGAAATTGTGGATTCAATAGTTCATTTGGTCGAGATGTGTTCAATTTTCAGCTTTGTTCAATTTTTTGGATTTGTGGATTCAATTGTTGAGTTTATGCATATATGCATGTATTCGTGCATATATATAATACATGCATATATGTATGCATATTTATGCATATGTGCATGTACGGATGCATATATGCATGTCGAAAAAATAAAAAATATGTAATTTTTTTCATGATTTCGATGAGAATATGTAAATTTTTTATTTTGAATATGTAAAATTTGGTATTTAATCAATTTAATATGAAATTTCTAAATGTGTATACATAATATAATTATATTTGAAATTATCATCCTATTTTAAATAAAGGAAAATATCCAAAAATTACCATCAACTCCATTATTGTACAATACATTTAAAAAAATTAGGAATAAATAAAGAAAAATAGACACAAAACAAAATATGAATAAATAGACAAAAGATAGAAAATAGGAAGCAAAAAAAAAAAAAGAATAAGAAGAAAGACTAGTTAAGGCGTTTATGTAATCCAACCACCTTTTGAACCTTATAAGAATGTTTTTAAAAAGTTGAAGCAAGAAGTAATAATAAATGAAGTCAAATGGAACCAGAAATTCATCAACTCAAATCAAACACACATCATGATCTTTCTGTCAGATCGACTCATAAGCTACTAATTTACCCTCTTTCTAAAACATATTAGTATAAAAATATAAATATTTAATGACAAAATCACCCTTTTATTTAGTTTTCAAATCAAAATATTCAAACATAATCAAATCAAAATCACAAATGATATTTCACTACTAATTCATCCTAATAAAAAATAAAAAATAAAAAAGAAAGGGTATGACGAAAAAAGAAAACCCCTTCGTCCCCGACAAATAAAATCGGATTCCGGCGAACTCTTTCAATCAAAAAGACGGTCTTCATCTCAATTTAAATTGATTTCTATAATTTTCCCAATCAAAGAGTTGGCATATATGTGAAACTAGAAATCGCTCCTCCTCATCGCGTGGATCAATATTCGTTCTCTGTTTCTGAGACACGATTACCGTGCGGAACAGACCAGAGTATTTTTTTTTTCCAGATTTTAAGGATTGATAATTTTGACAGGAAAATATAAGGTATCTCTCGTTGTGTAGATTGGAAGGATTTTTTCAAGGTTTCAAGCATCTGTTCTATTTCTTTCGGTAGACCTGTTTTTGTCGTAATGACTAACTCAATAGGATTCGAATTATAATCCTTTTGATTGGCATAAACCCGTCTGGTAGTTGAAATTATACTTTAGTTGATAGCACTGGTAATTACTGGTGTTGCATCTGAGTAATTTAGACTGCTACAATCCTAAAGACACATTAACTTTTTAATTTGTTGAATTTGTTTATCTTACTGTGATTTATGTTAATTTTGGAGGTTTAGGGTGTTTGTGTTGTGTTATTTTTGTCGATGGCGGATGATAAATACATCTTATTCTACACATTGATTATCTGTGTTGACTACCAACTCTGCTTATTATTTGATGCGGCTGCCGGCGACGCGAGGTTGTGGTGGGAAGAGGAAGACGATAACTCTTTTTTTTCTTAAAAGAGGAAAATGAACCTACGCAATTAAAATAATTTCAAAATTGATTTGAATATTCTTTAAAAATTATATAAGGGTAATTGTTCAAAAAAATAAAATAAAAATATATATATATAAGGGTAAATTCATAAATTTATAATTATATTTTTATATTATTTAATTTATTATAATAGTACGACAATTCGATATAGATCGACAGATAGTACGATGCAGTACGACACTTAGTACAACAAGTAGCAGATTATTAAATTTAAGCCTTTGAATTTAAAATCTAATGACTCAGATTAACTGACTAATGACAGTCAGTACGACACTTGACTGCTGTAAGAAACACTCTATACTAACAATTAACTTTTGCCCAATTAAAAAAATAAAAATAAATTTAGTATTGCACGTTTGAGCTTAATTATTGAAAAGAAACACACAGTTTTAAATCAATATTGACGAACACGTAAGCATATTGTAAGTTCTGGTTGGTTATAATTTATGAAAAAACATTTGGGTGCATGATATGTTCCCATCAAATTTGACCCAATACTGATTGCACCCATTACATGAGAAATATATATTATAAAAATTATTAACTCACATTAAAAAAATTAGCTCATATAGAAAAAGTAATCATTTATATGTAACATTATTAACACTTTTTAATGTACAAACTAAAGTAAGGAGTATATTTTATAATACATTTTTATCCCTTTTTTTTCTTTTTTTGTGCACAGACCTGCACAAAATTTTCCATGAATAATTTGACCAAATGGAGAATACCATAATATAACAGCTTACCACTTGTAAAAACCCTCTACCCACATGAAAAAAATCAAGCTAAAATGGATGTGTGTACTTTAGTTGAGACTTGAGACACCAACCCAAGTGTCCCCAATAAGCGTTTAGGTTGCGTTTGTTTTTGGATTTAAGTGTGCGGAGTAAGTTAAGGTTTAAAATTCAGGAATTTATAATCCTTGATGAATAGTAAATGTATGTGTTTGTTTTGGGATTTAAGTAGGGTGAGATTTAACTTTATGTCAAATCAATGTTTAATAATGATTGATATTGTATTATTTTATTATATTAAGAAGAGTAATAAAGTGTATAAAGTGTAATGTACTGAGAAGAGTAATTATAGATTATATAGGTATTTGTAGGTGTGGATGGAATGTGGGATTTGAAAACTAGACTCTAAATCCCAAACTCGTATGAGACGGGGAGCGCAAAGTCCTAAGTCCATCCGTGTGAGTTCCAAAAGGACCCACCCAGAAAAAAAAGGTCCAATACTTATTTGGCAAATTCTCCTGTGCACCACATGCACCAATAAAATTGGTGCAATTTAATTTTAAAAGCTCTATTTCTATTTTTTTTAGTTTTAATTTTTTTTTTCAATTTCGATTTTCTTTTAACTTTAATTTCAAATTTTTTTTAAATTTTTTAATACCCGACCCGACCCGAAACCCGGCCCGAGTGGTTCATGGTTCACTCGGCCCAAGTGGTTCATGGTTCACCCGACCTGAATGGTTCATATATGATTTATGGTTCAATGTTTAGGGGTTAGGGTTTAGAGTGCACCAATTTGAATTGGTGCATGTGGTGAATGACTCTACTTATTTATATATTTGTATTATGTTATAACGTAAAAAAAAATTGACATTCATGGTCTCATAAGAAAATTCTTATTTGACCCCACGTATATTTAGATAAATTTTATTTATACTATGTTATAATGTATAAATATATATGTTGATATTCACGGCT
The DNA here is from genome assembly GCA_037126765.1 of Stenogyne calaminthoides. Lineage (NCBI taxonomy): Eukaryota > Viridiplantae > Streptophyta > Magnoliopsida > Lamiales > Lamiaceae > Stenogyne > Stenogyne calaminthoides. The sequence goes on along the minus strand of JBBCBC010000037.1, from coordinate 11,943,145 downwards.
TCGTAAGAAACTTGAAACTCTTTTTTTTTGGGCTATGTATATATAATTATATATATATGTGTATAAATCATTAGTAACTTCTCCCGTTGCTCAATTTGTTTGACGAATTAAAGCTGATATTGATATATTTTTACATGACATGACATGATGCTTCTTATTGCCTAACTTGCGTAACTGTGTTTAATCTACCAGCTTTTAAGTTTCAAACATTCATGATTTCCATGCTTCTTGTTGCATTATTATGAGAGTGAGAAGCCATCATATATCGTGATGCGTTATTATATGCTCCTCCATCCCCTAATTATAATTTTATTTTATTTTGGCATAACTGCAAGCAAACAGGTACGGACGCAGAAATATAGTCCAGACAGGATTTTTAAAAAAAAACGATAAAAAAAAAGTTTATAATTTGAATCACAATTGACTGACGATTTACTAAATTTTTATTCATTTATTCATTACCGTATCTAATTTTTATACTACAAGAAGAGAATGCACTTTTTTCTAACATTATTCTTAAATTTTCAACAAAATTCCATCCTTGAATACCTTATAAATTTGCCTACGGATTTTTATCATTCTAGTATGCAAACATATTGCCTACGAATTCTTAAATTCAAACAAATTACATACAAGCAAATTTCCTACACATTTATCATTTTCATGGATAATTACATTTATAATTTGAGGATTGAAAATATCTATATGATCAGGAAAATTTGTAGGCAAGTCGTAGAAAATTCTAACTATTTAAAAATGAAATTATTTTAGATTGAAAAAACCGTAGAAATACATATTGAAAATTTTTGTAGGCAATTCTCTATTTTCTCATTTGAAAGTATTTATAAAATTTTGAAAAGTATATATGGTATTTCGCAATGAAAATTGAGGTTGGACACTTGCTTCTACATGCCTTCGCCAGTGACTGCAAATTGAATCACCACCTTTCACTTAAATCAAGATTCAACAATAACATTAGGTTGCATTTGGATTTAAGCAAAAGGTGGTGCTTTAATTTGCAATTAAGAATTAGTATAAATTTAATTCAAGGTGGTCATCGAGCATCTCGAAACCAGCAATCGACATTCAGAAGAAAGTCATCAAAAGATCTGGAATTGACAACCAGAACTACTTACCAGATGGCAATATCTCCGGGATGGGTTGTAGTGCTGGGATTTTGTCCTTCAAGTTAACTAGATATATTCTTAAAGTTCACAAGGATTCCCTACCATTGGTTCTCAGCACAGAGGTTGTGTCTCCCAATTTTGAATGGGTGAAGCCGCCATTTTCCTCCAGAACAAAGCATGTCATAGTATCACGACAAAGTTTGAACTAATGCATATAGTTAGGACTCAGTTGGGATCAAAAAATGGTGACTACAAATGTGTTATTTAAGAACTGGATGAAGGAAACACCGGAGTTTCTCTATCCAGATCCATAGTTCAGGTTATACATGTATACGTATGCATATATCGATTTTGATATGGAGTCTAGTGTTGGATTTATTATTGGCCAACATCAACAAAAATTACTTGTGCCATGTTTTAAAGTAGTAGTTTATGTTGATATTGAACTTCATAAATAATCTAAAGCTCCACATTAAAAGTAGTTGTAAAACAAAAATTTTAATGTTAGGTTGCAGCAGATGCGTTGAAGACGAACATGGGCGAACTAGGAGTGCTTGCTCTGCAAATAAAATACGGTCTGTCAGTGGCCTGGAAGAGAGCATGGGGACCTCAAGCAAAAAACGGGGCCTAAGCAAAAAACGGGGCTTATATTCCTGATTTCAGGAAGGTTTATCAGCATTTCTGCATTCATGCTGGTGGGAGAACAGTGACTGAAGGATGAATGATCTGTTGTAGTTAATGGAGAGGGACACCGAAGCTTCTAGAATGACTCTATAGATTCGGGAAATGTCATCTTCAATAACATGGTACTCACTTGTGTATATAGAGTGGGGAGAAGGCATAACGTGTGACAACTGACTTTTGGGAGTGGATTAATAGTGTTGTTTGGAAGTGTCCAAGTGCCTGAATTGCATTACTATTGATGTAATAGTTTGGCCTAATTGTTTGGGATGTGTAATTACAAAATAACATGTATGATCTTATCAAAAAATGTGCACTATGAAACATAAACCATCAGGTTTGATATTTAAAGACAATTACACTGACAAAAAAAAATAAAATTGATTTCAATAGCAAATGCTTCAAATCAGATAGCATTCCGATCAGAACTGAGAAAATGTTTTAACTTTGTTTCCTTGTGGGAAGGTGACAAACCGATCTACTAAATATCAGCATGTTTATCAGAAGGCATTGGCAAATAGAGTTGAAGTTACTCAAACCATCATATTCATTTCAAATGTTCTTGTAGACATTAAAATGAGAAAAAAAAACTAAATATCAAGCTAAAAGGCAGAAACTCACAAAATCAACATCCAGATTAAGCATTCTTCTTGCCTTTCAATTCTGACCTGAAAGAATGTCCGTGTAAATGGGAATCAAGATATATGATAAAACTCAAGAGATCTCTAGTCATATTTTCTGGTTAAATTTTTGTCACTTTGAATTTACTTCATTAATTAATATATCTGCATATCTAAGAAAATAAAGGAACTCATGTATATCACCATTAAGTACCAATGCAAGAACTATTAGCCCCCCTTTTGGCGTAATAGATCCACCACTCTCTGCCTACACCACCAAAACTATCTCAGAAGTCTACATTGCTTTCACTGCTTCCCTAGGTGAGTAACAACCATGAGTTTCTAAATCATTCAAAAAACGTCAAATATAAATGAAGCTTGTCAGATCATATCATGTATAAAATCATACCCAAAGTAATCATGAAAGGAAGCAAGTTGAACCTTAGAGGGGGCCTGTTAACGAAATTAAATGTTTCAAATACCTACCTACATCCCACAACCTTTCCTTTCAGCTTCTAAGTAGAATGTGACCTCTATAGACTCTCAAGGGTTCAAATGGCAACACTTTTTCTTTGATAAACAAATTACTTCAATTTACGTTGCAAGACCAATGTATATGGAGATGATGTCGGTAATTTACTGCCACGATCTGAAACACTCTGCAAAATAATATAAGAAGAAATATATGTGGATTTCAAGTTAAGACACTTAAATTATATTTCTTCCTTATGATTCATATTAACCAGAGATAATGATTGTGGGTAATAAAGCATCAAGTGTGAATCCAATGGATATAAAGTTACATACTTATATAGGTACATGGTTATGAATTCTTGGAGAATTAACATACTCCGTGATATTCTGAGAGAGAAGTAACTTACTGGACATGTCAAATAATCAAGTTAGAAATTGGAGTTGTGCCCTGTTGGAAAATTGGAAAAACACCGAACTCCTAATGTTACCTTTTAGACAATCACAACCACAGTATCAGAAACTCACGCCATTCCTAAATATATTATCCCACCCTCACCCAGTTTAAGATCCTGCAGCAAACCATCAAACAAAATTAAAATTAGAAATGAGATTAATAAGCATAAACAACATATTAATTGTGATTTTTGCACAAAGATAAATTACATAAAGATGCATACAAAAACAGGGGATTCTCAAACCAAAAAAATAAAATTAAAAATTAAACGATATTTGCAGAATGAAATTCTCACTGCCTTGAAAACATGGTGCAGACTATTGTATTGCAACTGTGAGACAATTTGAAGGCAGATTTGTTAGGAGGCGATTTGTGAAATTGTTTTAAGGCAAATGTTGAAGATCCCACTGAGATGATGGGTCGAATAGTTGTAAGGCAAGAGGCGTAATCCTGGTTAGATCGAACCCACATAGTCCCGATAGTGAGCAGGCAAGCATGAAATTCTGAACAAATCATCATATTCTCTTCAAATCGTATGAAAGTTTGACTTGTTTCACAGAAAGAATTGGCAAAAATCACAAATCACTATATTCTATTAGAGTCAAACGAATGTTTACTGTACTAACCATTTGCAGGAAATTATGTCTAAATGACGTCGTGCATGGAAAATGAGAAAAAAAACTCTAATATCAGCTAAAAGGCAGAAACTCACAAAGTCAACATCCTGACAAAGAATCTTCTTGCCTCGTTTCTTCTTTTCTGACCTAAAAGAATGTCAGTGTCAACTGGAAACAAGATATATGATAATTCAAGATACTCTAGTAATTTTTTCTGGTTATAAATTTTTGTCACTTTGGCTTTACTTCATTAATAAATAATTTAAATATAATTTAAATATATCTGCATATCTAAGAAAATAAAGGAACTCATGTATATCACCATAAAGTAGCAATGCATGAACTATTCGCCCTTTTTCGCGTAATAGATCCACCACTCTCCGCCTACACTACCAAAACTATCCTCGAAGTCTACATGGCTTTCACTGCTTCCATAGGTGAGGAACAACCATGAGTTTCTAAATCAATCAAAAATTAAAAAATGTCATATATAAATGAAGCTTGTCAGATCAAATCGCGTATAAAAACATAACCAAAATAATCAAGAAAGGAAGCAAGATGAACCTTAGAGGGGGCATGTTAATGAAATTCAGTGTTTCCAATACCTACATCATGCCACAACCTTTCCTTTCAGCTTCTGCGAGAATGTGATAGACTCTCAAGGGTTGGAACGATAACACTTTTTCTTACAAATGACTTCAATTTACACTGCAACACCAATGTATATGGGAATGATGTCGGTAATTTACTACCACGACCTGAAACACTCTGCAAATATAAGAAGAAATATGGATTTAATAGTATCCCTCATCTCAACGCAAATACTAATTGTAAGAAAGCCAAGCACTTGTAAAGAAGAAACTAGTCAAGTCTTTGTCAATCAATAAAACCCTTGACATCTTAATGAAGTATCTAAGCCGTTTTAATGATACCATTGGATTTTCCATAAGTGCCGAATCATGGATTCAGCATTGAACTGAGAAAACAGTTTCAGCCACAGCACATGCAATGGATCACAGCAAAAACTGTTTACAAGAATGGTAAGGTTCTCTGAACTTATCAATTAATAAGAACAACTAATTTTCAATATGGTCCTAATATTGACCAAGGATATAATAAATATATTCTACAGACCTTTCCATCCAAAATCCAGTCGAGATGGCTGATGAACTTCCTCCTTTGTCACAACTCACGCTTCACAGGGTGGTCATAGAGATGGCTCAAGGTTGTCTATTTGCATCGTTTACAATGTTGGGATTTTAGGGCTTTCAAAAACACAGGATTATGCAACAACTCTATAGGTTAAAAAGCTAATAGGAAAAAAAGGGGTCTTAAATCAATTGAAGAGATTTGATGTTTCATATTCCATAGGTATTCGTATTATAGTATAAACGCTTGAAATACAAATTTTAGGAAGGAAACTAAAAACTTCTAGTAGTTTTAGGGTTATCAAATATTTTTTGTCCAAGTAACTAATGGGTTAAGAAAATATATTAGACAACAGTTTACAGTAAACTACCTTCCCGCTGATTCCAGCTGATTCTTCCAAAGGTGATGATCGTGTAGGCAGTTTCCTACCAACAAATTAAACAGTACATCCTGCAAAATTACACAAGTTGGTACATGATTTTGAACAATATGTTAAGCAAAGAAAGAAATTAACAACAGAAAACTAAGGAACTTAAAATTGAACTTCTTCCTGTGTTCTGCTAAGTTGTCAAGAGCAGATCCATATAAAAATCCTATTGAAGAACTCCATAACCAGTGAATTGTTGAGGATCGCGTAACGGCTCATGCCATATGAAGTCTCTGAATCGTCCAACACACAACTAAGATCACAGGTCATATTCAAACAATTTCTACCCAGAAACAGAAAATACAGAAACATAATAACAATGGGGAAAGGCATTGACGCTCAGTTTCTTCTCGCAGGAAAAAAAAATCGCCATCAATCCCTGTATTTTAACGACGCTCAATTTCTTCTCGCAGGAAAAAAAAAAACGTCATCAATCCCTGTATTTTAACGAATCGATGTTGCGCGCGATTTTGTTACAAGAGTGAATGAGTGAGTATTTTAAGATAAAGCATCTGAAACGCCCAAACCGATATATAGAAAATGTTTAGGGCCCCCATCAATTTATAGGCCAGTGAATTATCAACGACGAACGCGTTTTTAGCCCAAAATTTATTAATGCGGACTTGCCAGCCCATTGGGATACGTTTCTTGAAAACATAGCTGTTTCATTGACAGCCCATTTGTTAACCGTTGACAGCCCTATTATTTTAATTATTTTACCGTTGACAGCCAATTACGGCACGTTTCTTGGATAATAATTATGTAATAACAGAAAAATTAAATTCTGCCAGCTTTTAGGCGCCTTTCTTGGCCCAATAAAAAATTTCTTTTAATTTAGAAATACTTTTTATAGCCCATTAGATTCCAATTGTGATGTAAAACACGGACCCATGAAAAACAAGCCCATATAAAAAATTTAACTCGGCCCATGAATAATACCTTTGTCCTTTGGTCTATTTGGAAATAAAGTCATTATATTTTATAAATTCTTTTATCTGCAAATAAAATGTTCATAAAATATGGAGTACTGCTTAATAATTAAATATGGTGACACTCATATAAAATGTATCAATTACTGACTACCTCTTCTTTTGTTCTATTTAGTAAAATGTGAAAATAGTCTTCTATAAAAGACTTGTAGCTCAAAGCAAGTACGAGGAAGAATGTCCAATTGGTGAAGATCATCAAAAGGAGCAAAGATGTTGTGAAGTTATGCCAAGTGTTGAAGACTTGTTTGAAATATATTTTACTTGAAACCTATCAAATATTTGTTTCGAAAAAATCTTCATTGGTGGAATGCAAGTTTCACAACTTACACATGATATTATCTAGGATTCAATACATCCTGCACCTTCAACTAAAACTCAACAAAAAAAAAGTGTGTAAATTCAACATAGAAAAATAATTACATTGATGGTGATATTAATTACAAACAAAACAGAAGAACATGAGATAAAAGTAATCTAAAAAAGTGAATATAATTATATTAAATAATACTATTATATATTATCTTGAATTAAAATTTGAAGTGTGTTAAAAATATAAAACGTAAAATGTAACAACAAATTAAAATAGTAGTATACGTAGTACTTTTTTTGAAAAAAGAAGAAGACATTATTAGGGATTGCGTCGGTGTCACGGTTGGGAACCCGTGATAGAATTATTGCAAACTCCCAAATCCAACTATGGATATAGATGTTCATTATTGGAACATCATCAATCTGGGGACCATATTTTCAATTTTTCGACAATATGGTTAACTCCAGTGTATGAACAAGACACCAACATTTATTTCCATTAATCAATAATGTCTGCTACTTTATTAGTCTGGTAAATAAAATAAATTATCTATGTTCATCTTTCATATGGAAGCTTTAAAAATTAAGCCATCCAGATGAAAATAATAATACATTGACTCATACGGCTTGTATAATTATATATCCACATTACATACAAACACTATATGTGTTCGAATTCTTTATGTCTAACAATGCGTAGTAAACAAACTACGTCCTATAAATAAAGTGTGACTTCGAATGAAAAATTAGATCATGACCATTTAAATTCATGCTCATCTTTTTTCTTCTATTGAACCATAAGTTATACTACATTATGAAACAACATTTAGGAGTATTTAACATGTTTTATAGGTCATAGGTTCAAGTAAAAACCTATACGACTAGGAGGACCCTAGACTACATCCCCACACGCATCACAAACAATTCCTTCCTAATCCTATATATACATCAGTAATACGTATATGTATATGTATATGTATGTATCACCCCCTCGTAATTTTTTTCATTTTCATTAGAAGAGAGAAGATAAATGTGCATACTTTTCTCTGTTTTCTTCACGCCATCTCTCTTTCTCTCTCATGGTATGTGCTTGAGTTGCAGTTAAGGGTTTTCTCCAATCATGTGAAATACCAATTCATTTCAATTGGAAAAAATAGGAAACAGAATAGAGAAATCAAAGGTAATGGAAATTGCTAGAATTAAGCAATTGCTACTCCTCTGGTTTGGAATCCCAAGTAGCCGCGTCGCTCTCGTGGGTGGAAACCACACCGCTTCCAGATTCTGCACTCGCTAGATATTCCTCCATTACCGCCCTTGTTTCTTTTCTCTATCTTCACCGATTCAGTTTCCGGTAACATTTCGAGTTTTCAGTGCTCAATTTCTGCGTGTGATGGATAAACCGGGTCGTGGTCGCGGGTACCGACCCAAGAATGAAGTGGATGAAATCGGGTTGAGTTCCCGCACGCTTTTGATAATCAAGCTCCCCGATTCACGCTCCTTGCGTATTGTATCCAGATCTCTGTTTCTCGCAATGCTTCTTCTCGCATTGCCTTCACTCGCCTCAATAATCACAGCCTCTCGCAACGATCCCGATCCCGATTCGGGTATTTCTACTGATGGATTAAAAATTCTGCCGATTATTCTTCGCGATTTGCTTGATGATGGACTCCTCAAGAGAGGCCATAAGGGTTTCGTTCTCGGCCCTGCCATTGGAGATGACCTTGAGCTCCTCAGGAGCAGCGGTATTGATTTGCTCACCGGAGCTGATTTGAGGAAGAACAATGACAGTGAGCACAAAGTTGTTGATTATGTTTACGCTCAGAGTTTCCAAGGGATCCATCTTGTTGATGGGATTCTCAAGGAGGGAGGCCTCATAATCTCCCCACTAGGCCTTGATCCATCATATGATCTGAGATTGCTGAAGAATTTCAGGATAGTGTACCTCAGAAGATTCGACAACACGGTGGCAGCAATGAGGAAAATGGAGGAATCATCAAACAGCGTTGAGAATTCCTCTGCAAATGAAGTTTTCTGTGGGACTACTCCAGAGAAGAAGAAAGCCGCATTGAAGGAGTTGGAGGACGTATACCTCGAGCCGCCTAACAGAGCAGCAACAGCTAAGAGATCAAGCTTCGTATCAAGAAAAATCAAGTTCCTTCCTGATTTGCTGAAGGAGTCGTTACACGAGTATCCACGACGAGTGTTCATCACAGACGAGTCGAGAGCGCTGGACTGGTTTTACAGAAACTATCCCATGAGGAATCAAGAGTTTGAAGTTTATGAATTGGAGAACGATGGGTCGGTTTCTGATTTGATGAGGAAGATTAATTTGAGGCCCGAAGACTACGTAGCCATGAAAGCGGAGGCGCAAGTGGTGGAACAGATGATGAGGGACGAAACGATGTGTCTTGTGGATGAATTGTTCATGGAGTGCAGGAATCAATGGGAGGGGGATGGAGAAGAAGTGAGCGGGACGAGGGCGTATTGGCAGTGTTTGGCATTGTACGGTAGAGTGAGGGATGAAGGGATAGCTGTGCATCAATGGTGGTATTGATTTATAAAAGATTTAAGAAGGCCCCTCATCTTTCTTGATCGTTTTCCCTGTGATTGTGAGCGTGTGTGCTTTAATATCTATTCAGTTTGTCAGCTAATGCATGTATTTCAAGAGGGCTAGGCTCTCTCTCTTAGGATGTTATGTTTATTGTAAATTTGTAATGTAAATGAATAATGGCAGGGAAAGAAAGGAACGAAATGCACCTAATGCAGTCATATACTCCCTTCGTTCCAGTTGTATTTGTCTCATTTCTTTTGATTGAATTGTTTAAGGAATAATATTAAGATAATAAATAGTGTGCCTTTATAGTATTTAATTGATGAAAAGTGAGGTATTTGGGATAATTTAGATAAAAAGTGAAGAGAATAATATTAAAATAACAGTTAGTGAAATGTTATTTTTTCCTTTTATGAACTGAGACAATTATAGTAAAACATTCATAAAAGGAAAGTGGGACAAATACAATGGGACGGAGGGAGTATATAAATATATTTGATATTTCAATGTTTGACGTTATTTAAAATTATATATAGTTTAATGATTTAAAGTGGGAAAAAAAATCAAGGGAGTTCATACAACATAACAAGGTAACTGATAATAAGAGTGGTATTCACATAATAGTATATTATTACCATACATTTCCTACACCTATAAATCTATAACTAAGCTGCACATGTAATGTACATTATACCAAAAGCTAGGGTAAAATTATACAGATTTTGAGAGTATGCATGCTTCAATAACAGGCATCCTTCTCAACACAAAATTGCCAACTCGTACCAATAAAAAAGCTATTGACTAATTGTGCTAAAATTAATGATTTAGAAACAAGTGCAAAAGAAATTTAACATACCTATCTATTCAATCCCAGACTCGGCTTCTTTCAAGGCTGTGTCATACTCGCCTATCAAGAAGTCACATAGCTCGAGAAGTTGATCTGCAAGAGGAGGAATATCTGGATTCCGCCGATCATTATATGCATGGGCATTGAACGCAATCTGATGCACATCGTGCCTGAAGTCCTCACGGCTCTTGTATTCCATCCTCCTTGTCTTATCTCTGATTGTAGACAAATCCATTGGACGATCAACAAAGTCCAGATAATCTGGAGCTTCCTTTCTCGTTACTGGCTTTAGGAATAGGTAGGATAGTTCTGTCCTCGCCTTGAGTGTCTCCACAATGGTTTCCAAGATATTTGCTAAACCAACCCGTGATTGTTTTTCAAACAAAATTGACTTACACCAGAAAAGAAGTTCTATGTGAAAACTAGTAGTATAATGTGGTGTTTTCAAGCTCAATATGGACACTAAAATCACTTCTTCTTTTTTAAGTTTTATACCAGCTTCCAAAAAAAAGTGATTTTAAACTGTTGATTAGAGTTTCAAAGCAGGCCCTAAATGATGCCCTGTCGCGAATGTATAGCTGGATACGGAAAAGTCAAGAGTATTGTTAAGATTTTCATGACACCTAGACATTAATGTCAAAAAGGATTTTTGATAACAGTGTTTTGTAGTGTCTACTATTCTCAGGCACACTATCTGACCTTCCTGTCTGTTCCTTGGAAATAAGTAAATTGAAATAACCCCAAATTACAGACTCCTTTACAGAGTTTAGAACATAATGAAATAACAATTAAGGTTAAGCCAAATTGTGGTTTCTAAAACATGCTTGAAACCATAGTCAACTAACAATAGTTTACCTTATATATCTCTCCGAAATTTACAAGAAATTTACACAAAGAAATGGAGAGGATCCAAATCCTATCCAAATAGATCTCAATGAGAGCTATACATGCCTTTGGTTTAAAGTCTCAGATTTATACATAGAAGCCCCAACATGATTTGCCTATTCAGTATCAGAGAAAAAAAAATCATCTCATTCGACAACCTTGGAACATATATCTCTATATCTAAACTTGTGAATCCCTGATTGATGAACTAGAACAATCAACTAACTCTAACCAGCATTCAGGTTTTTAAGCATAACTTTAGAAATTTATATAAGTACCAAACTGAGTTCCAGCAGATATTTAGAAATTACAAAACAATGAAAGATTGTAAGCAAAAAACACCTACCTAGAAAAAAAAAACTTGGGCTCAATTCACAAAATAAATACCACAGCAATTCTAAGTGCAGTTAAGTTTGTACATAGATACTTGAATAACAGTTAAGTAATTATATGCTTCCTCATATTGGTGAATCATCATATATGATTTTCCATTCAATAAATACTATACAGCAGAAAAATGTCAAGCTAGAGACAACAACTTCCCATGGTAGTTCATCAAATATCCACTCCAGATAAACTTAATCAACAGTTTGTAATGCTAGACATCAAGCATATATGAATTCCAAAATCAGGCTTATCGTTCACTAGATTTTGGATAAACTGAAAAACGGGGAAGACGTCCACCACTATGACACATTTAATTTTTATTTTAAACAAGTAACAAGGATTTTGGCTTAATGAAGATCTACTTAAAGAGAGAAGCACATAGAGAAAATTAATTCTTGCACGCGTGATTCTACTATTGGTTCATGTAGCCTACACCAGTCATTTGGATTTTTAAAGGGTCGTTTTTTTGTCTCTGTGTTTGTTATAAGAAACAAGAATTTAATATAGACAAAAATTATAACGTGCAAACGGATGTATTGTCCCTACAATAATGAGAACATTCAAGCCATAGGATACAATTCCAATCACAAACTATACCTGAAACAAGATAAATCTTCAACTCCGTTTAGCAAGTAATCCACCAAGAACCAAGAAACCCTACCTTTAAACCTATCCCGGACTTCCTCTAGAGATTCCTCATTTTCTAAAAGAAAACTTATATTCCTCCCGAGTCAAAGTGGTCAGAATAAAGCTGAAGTTATAGTTTCCCCAAAAGACTTGACCATCTTTACTAATAAAACAACCAAGATTATAGGAAAACAGTTCAGTGACTAAACATGGAATGACCCACTGTAACCCCATAACTCTCAGTACTCTAAGCCTAAGATATTAAAATTGAACAGTGAAAATGATGTGACCCAGGTATTCTGAATGATTCCTGCACAAAACACCAGATCAGGATAGACAGGCAGATGAAGTATCTTTGTAAGTAAACAACCAACAAATCCACCAGCAACCATGAGAAAATTTGAACCTCCTTATGTACAGGAACTCTCCAAACTAATTCATACCAAGGGATAGGGGGTAGGAATCTTCAAGAAAGAAAGACATAAGAAAGAGATTACACATAAACATACAAGATGAAAATAAATGGGAAAAAATTATTTCAGGTTAGTATCAGTCAAACTAAGCGAAGTTGTTTGAACATGGAAACCCAATTTTTCCACTGTCAGAAATCTAGAAATGCTAAGCGCCTATCAGTGCACCTCCTCAGTTATTTCGTCAACATAAGCAAAGAAAAGCTTATAGCCATTAATAATTATTTAATATTTATTGTGGAATCCTTTTACAAAAGCAGAAGTTCAAAAATTAAAATAATAAGAGTAAAGCACCAACTCACTGCTGAAACTTGCATTAAGCAAGCATCTTTGATTCAATAGATGGCAATTCTCATTTTCAAAAGAGATAAGTATAAACATCACTCGCCATTCACCAAATCTACATATCAAATTCCAACTCAAATCATATAACCTCCATGCAGTACTTTCCAGAACGTGGAAACGCCAAACATATTAAAACATCTGATGTACACATAGATGTCAAAAACAAGTTAGGACGTTTACTGAATCCATATATTGAACTTCCAAAATATTACACCTTTAATTTTTTCATTTGATAAGGACCGGTTTTATGGATTTCTCATAGATAGACCGAAGAATAAAAATTAGCGAGCACTCTTGGCAACTGCATGAGTGCCCTGTTAGAGCTTTTCCTAACTTTTAGGTTCATCTGCTCCCTCCGTGGATTTTAATTCAGTATTTCCCGTGTAGTATGAGTGAGAATTTAAAGTTGTGGTCTGTGAAACCACTCCACTCGAGCAAACGCGGAAACAAGAGAATAACTCATGGCACCGTCACTCTATAGCTTTAATAATAAATAAGAGAAGAAAACAAAAGAAGCACATTACCTCGTCAAGATAATCAACATCAAGATCACCCGCGCCATCAACATTACCAAACATAAATCCAAGTAGGCGGTTTCCCCCTTCAGCCTCCTCATACTCATCCTCGTCATCTGCCAATTCAAGAAGTTCTAGTAGTTTGCCAAAATAAAAGAATTCCAAACGTGACAAGAACTGCAACTAGGAATTGACAGCATGGTAACATCAATAAATAACAAAATAGCCTCATCTTCGCGCGCCTTCGCAAGAAAAAATAAAAACCCTAGTTGATTTGGGGTTAAGAAATCAACACATACCAACGGCTAATCCTTCTTCTTCTGCGGCGAAACGGCTGGTGGAAGCATCTTCACCTGTTCCGTCGGCCCACAGAGCCATATCTACCCCCTTAATACTTTGTTCTTCAATTTCCCTCTTCAACTTTCTTCATCTGCTTTCTTCTTCATTCTGGATTCTTGTAATCTTTTCTCCCTCTTCTTTTATATAGAAAAGAACATAAATAAATAGAGAAAAGAAAAGACTAAAATGAAACACGCAAAAACACGATTTGGGCTAAGCGTAATTCTCAAGCTAATGGGCCTTTAAATAAGAATGGTCCGTTAGTAAACCCTAATTTAAAAGTTAATGGGCCTTTTGGGTTTACGTATTGGAAAGTTAATGGGCCTAAGGGTTAGGTATATGGGCCTTATATTACACCGACAAAATGCAAATGGACCTAATTCATTCAAATAGCTATTGAAATCCAATAGTTGAGAAGTAAGCTTATATAAAAATTATTTCACATGTGAAAAAAAATAAAAATTACGCTGACACCAATAAAATTAATTAATTAATTAATTAGAGAATGTTGTGTACTAAAATATATAGATTAGGGATTAAGATGTGACTTAATGATCTTAGTAACACAAACAATAAATGTGAGATATGAAATGTATTTATGACTTATGATTATTTGAGAGAATAAAGGCTTGAGTAATAAATTTGCAAGAGTTTCGGTAAGGTAATTAATTCTCCTCTTTTTTCTTGGTCATAAATGACCCATATTTATAGAGGTTGGGAGAGTGAAGCTCACTCTCCCAGGTTACAAGCATAGGGAGCTGAAAGTAGCTCAACAATACATTAAATGTTACAAGATTGATGTGACTCAGGTCGGTGGTCGCTGGGAGGTCGCTCGAGGTATCCTTTTCCTTGGGCACTTCGTTGGGACGTCGCCCAAGAATAACCTGGATTTGCAGGGATTTAGTCATTTAAGTACCCCTAGTTGTCAATCATAACTGTCATTTACTGACTTATCTTTGATTAAGACCCTCTTTAGGTAAGTTCTTCGGCGCCGCCCGTCTGACATTGGTCAAGTCGTAGTTAATGCCTCGCAATTGTGTCAGTCCGAGGTGACCGTGGTCTTCTCAGGTAGCGCGTTCCATATTCGATCTGCCTTTCATCTTGTTACATCCGGCGAAGTGTTATACTTGTGGAAAATTCGGTCTTATCTTTCTTAGACCCTTTCCTGGTCGCATCCGACCTTGCGCGGTATGCACACAACAGAGAAAAATAATAATTGTTTGATAGTAGATCAGATCTCGTTTGATATTAGGGTTAATTACAAATTGCAACTTGTATTATTGACCTTTTTATTAATTGTATTTTTTTTAACAAAATACAACCTGTATTAATAAAAGTAAACGATTTTAACTCGAGATTCGTTTTTTGTGAAACTTTCCGGGTAAATATCACCTACAAATCATATATTGTTATACTACAATGCTAAAAAGTACTTTAGCAAACATCAAATTGAATAAATTCGATAGAAAATTTTAAAAAATAACAAGTCAAGGTTGGAATCTATTAATTTTTACTTTTACATTGTTAAAAAAAAAGTACAAATTACTATTTGTAATTAACACTTGATATTATACTGGTATTCACTACAAAATAAATTTTATGATGGTAAAAACATTTTTTACTAATTTAGTACGTGACTTTACCAATTAACGAGGATGTGAATTGTTATTGTAACTTTTTTTCCCAAAAAAACGAAGTCTTCCGAATTGTGACAGTTGATGACTACTTTTTTGAATCACTTGATCAGGCTTCAAGAAGATTCTAACTTTGTGTGATTGATATAACTTTAACTTATTTTTTATTAAAAACTTCTACCAAGTTATTTATTTTTATTTTATGCTAGATTGACAAGTATTAGTTCGTTGTAAAGGTTTTAATTCATGTGATTGAAAAATATCAACTCATACATTGAATAATTACTGAAAAAATATTCATCTTATATATGAACTAATACATTCATTTGTATGAACTAGTATTTTTTCTTCCTATAAACTATACTTCTTTTTGGCTGGTTAATGCATTCTTATTGAAGTGACAGATTAAAATTTAAATCACGTTACCATTTATTAATTTGCATTTGCATCTCAACCTGTGTGATTGTTGGGCTAGATAAATTAATTCACATATTCATGTGATCTTACTCGCATTAAAAATTACTCTCCAACATATCAATTAATTAAAAATGTTCTATTGTGTTTACCGTTGAAAAGAGAAGGTGGACCTTCTGTTGTGGATTCAACAAAATTCCCTCATCTTAAACACATTAATGTTTAGAGTAACACTTGTGGAGATAATTTCATTTTTTTCAAAGCTGTCTCTCCCATCTTTTAAAAAAAATAAAAATGATTTTAATAGTTTTGTAAAATTTGAAAACACGCCCTTAAAGAAACATGCAAATTTTTAAGGGCCAGTGAAAGCAGGTGGAGGTGGGAAGATCGGAAAATAGGGGATAATGGGATTTAGAAGGGACGCCGGAGGAAGGTTGGGGAGCGAAGGATCGGGAAGTGAGGGAATGTTAGGGAGGCGACGAGCGGACGAGGTGGCATTAATGACAATGAGTGAGATTATAAAAAATTTGGAACTAGACATGATTGCAAGTAATTTAGGAATGAATGAAGGAGTTGTATATATAATGAAGCATGCATTTATTTGAGGGGATCTACTTCAACTTTATTATTCCAGCTAAGTTACACCATTATAAGTGGAGTATGTATGTATATCATGAGATTTAGGGGGAAATGGTAGCACTGCATGCATAGTGTGTTTGAGGTTGCGAGCGCCGCCGCTGGATCTAGAAGAAGGGAGGTCCAAGATGGTGGTGCGGCGAAGCGGCAGATCCGTTTTAATTTTGACAGCCAAATGATTTTTACATAAAATTGTGGGAAGTTAATTAAAATGCCTATTTTATGTAAAAAAGCTGCTCCAGGGTGTGCTAAATGTGGATTGCAAAATATAAGTGGATTTAAAAGCTTTTATGAATAATAACCGACGACCCAATTTTGTGTTGTGCAATTATATACTCTCTTTAGATCCAATTTTGTGCTGTGAAATTTTGATGGGAAGTGGATTACAAAATATGGATACCCTTTTTAATGGATCTGTTAAATTTGTTTTTTTATATTTTTTTGTTGTTAGAAATTTGATTTAATCAATCTGTTAAATTTGAATATAGTTTTTTTTTTCAAAAAGAATGTTGTTAATTTGAGTCTCAAGTACTTATGGGATAATTGTGGAGGTACTGTTTATTTGATGGATCCAGAATATTTGATGGATCTAATTTTTTTTTTCGAGTGTGTAGTTTTTTTTTTTTGGTGTGCAAATTTTTTTACGAGTGTGCAAAATATTTTTTATTGGGTATACAATTTAATATATATACAAATGTGTAATATGCTAATATTGATCTGTTAAATTTGAATATAGAATACAAATGTGCGTGTATTTTTTATTGCGAGTGTCCACTTTTCTATTTTTTGTTGCGGGTGTGCAGAAATTTATTGCGGGTGTGCACTTTTCTAATTTTTATAGCGAGTGTGCATCATTTTTTTTATGAGTGTGCAAAATTTTAATAAAAAGACAAATGATTAAAAAAAATTGAGGGTGTGCAGAATTTTTTGAAAAAAAAAATCAATTTAAAATCTAAAATTAATTGGATAATAAAAAAAAATATGCGTACAATAAGATAAAAAAATCTGCTCACAAATAATTATATAATAAAAAAATCAATTTAAAATCTAAAATTAATTAGAAAAAAAATTGTACACAATTAGGTAAAAAATTATACACACAATTAATTAGATAATAAAGGGCTGATAATAAAAAAAAGGTTAAGTAAATTCAATTTTTTAGGACTAATTTATTTCTCTAAAAAAAATTAATTAGATAAAAGAGAAAATGTGGGGTGCAGAAATTACTAAGAATATGAGATACATAAAAGTGTTTTACATGGGCCATTTTTCTGCAAACTACTATTCACATAAGGTTAATTGAGATATTTTAACACTTAATTGTAAGACTCAAAAAAGTTTGCACCTTACACTAAATACTCATTATAAATGTCTCTATTAAAAAATTAGAACACTAGAAAATTGGACTGGACAAAGATAGATGACGACTGTGATACTAACTCATGTGACGCGTACTCATGAGTAGTACTAATGACCCAATTAATAGTTAAATTATGTATGCAAAACTAATTTACTTCCCATTTGTTTCTCATGGAGTATATGAGTTGTTTAGATTGTATCTGAGGAAGTAATTAATAGAAGTTGGTTGTGTCATAAATGTAAAAAAAATAAAATTGGTTGAACTAGCTACACGCATCTACCCACACCATTAAATAATTTGTGTGGCGTATGGCCTAGGAAATTTCAGCATAGAGGGTTAGCTTGGGTGGGGCCTAGTAACAGTTCATCAATCATAAGATTCATAACAAGTGCCACCATAAAACCAGTACACCACAGATTGCTACAACAAATGCAAATCTCTGGCCAACTACAAATAATACCATTAGGTAAAAACAACTAATACCGTAAAAAAATACACTTGAATTGTAAAGTGATACATTGAAAAGAAGCAGAGTAAATCATATCTCAAACAGCAGTGAGTTTGCTCATTGGCCAAATTTTAGTATCATAATACATGAATTTAATTCGATATTAAAAGTGATGCACTGAAAAGAAGAATTAAAATCGTACCTCAAACAAGGACCTTGGATTGCCTACAATTCTCAGTGCATAGTAGAGAGGTATTGATGAATGAAACCTCTGCTTATATATATTCTGCAGTTCAAACAATCCTTGGTATGCAAATATGAATACATAATTACATACAACATATTCATAAGCTGACAAAGTTTTCGTAATGTTTAAATAAATTATGTTCTTATAGTAAACATGTAGAAGGTATTTAAGCAAACAACACTCAATGGACTTGCGATACATATTGTCTTCAACAGGACATGGAAAAAAATAATCTATGCTTAAGAACTCAGGACCAAAATTCACGGTTGTTGAACGAGCATTCAGCTACCGCACTACCCTTGTAGTCAAGAGTCCACTTTTCAAATGTACAGTTGATGAAGTCATAGTAGCCACCATGGATCAAAAGCTTCCCCCTCATTACCCGTTCTTCGATCCATGGATAGGTCAGCAAGTTCAACAAGGACCTGTTAATCGATTCCTAGAAAAGAGAGAACGAGATAGAATCAAGATCCAGCCAGAAAACCGAATTTTACTACTAGTGCTATGGAATATTTGTTCTTATTCATTTCCCTGTTTTTTGTAAGAATTTTCCAACAACAAACAGAAAAGGCAAACACAACATTCAAAACAAACTACCTTTTCGCAGTGTCTGCACTGTTGATCGAAGTCGAGGTGTGAGGCAGCATTCTTTGTTATTAACCCAGCAGGTTTTGCATTACCCACCCAACTTGCAATGAAGCTACTGGAGAGCACAAACATAGTTGTTAGAAACAGAAACACGTTTCAGATGGATTAAAATGAATTGAACACATATTAGCGAAAGATGACAAAGTAGCAGAACCTTGACTTAACTTCATCTTGCAAGCTCATCAATGCTTTAATCCCTCCACAACAGCTGTGCCCTACAACCAGTATATTTTCAACCTGCACAATCATATGGCATACATCTTACCTATGTTCCCAGAAAAGGGACAGAGAGTTTCTGCTAAATTATAATCACACATGTTTAGAAACAAGTGAATTTTGATCCTGGACACAGCAGTCTAGATTAGGGTCAATGACAAACCTACTTCACAAGATTGACTTAATGTTTAGGAACCAGTAACTTCTTTCCACTTGAGATTATATCTGGACTATAATTAAATTTTAACCTTCTTCGACTATCACTGTTGATATATCTTTTGTGTTATGCATAAATGGGTGCCAGAATGGGAACATTCACAGAATAATAGAGCTGAACACCATATATACAAGTATTCAATAATCACACAAACATCTACAATAAGCAGGTTGGCAGCTGATATACTTACTTCAAGAGAATTTACAGCAAATTCAAGGGCAGCGTTTGTTTCTGTAGGTCCACTCTGCATCATAGAATACATAACACACAAAATTTATCGGCGGAACTGACACTCCTGATTCAATATTCAAGTACTATAAGCTCAAGGAAATATAAGAAACAGACCTCACATGAGGGCACCAAGTTTGCCACATTGCGAATCACAAAGGCTTCTCCTGGTTGGAATCCAAGGATGCTAGAGGGACAAACTCGTGAATCTGCACAAGCAATCACCATAAACTGTCCGTCAAATGTTAGATTTCCATTAGGGTTTGAGATTTTAAAAAAATTAACAAAAGAAACATAAATGTAAAAGTACCATCCTTGGAGAAATGCCATATGTATTTATCATCGAATCCAACTAGCGAAATCATTGTACGCAACATCTTGATAATATCATCAACATAAAAAATCGCTTCCACCACTTCGTGATTCCAAGACCTGTGACATCTTTAATTTCGAGACCCGGAGAGAATCGAGATCTTGTGATGCCATAATGCTGGACCAAGTATAGCTCGGATTGGACCCAAACTTAAAATTCGACTAAATCAATTTATTTGCTAACTTACCTAATCTGAATTAGGAATTTCCATTTTATTTACACATTAAAATCTCAACATAAACACTATAACAATAACACATGAAAGTATATCCAATTCATCTTAGCAGCGGGGAGAGGAATCTATGTTCCCCATGGGGTTCCATCCTGAATGAGACGGAGAATCCCCAATTCCTTCCTACGTGGAAATGAGGATAGGAAGATTTTATCATCGTTGATGTGGACTTTAACAATAACGGGATTCTTGTCTCGTTTCCATGAGGATTTTATTCATATTGTACATTTATTTCATCATATTACTTAATATAGTGTGTATATTTAAAAGTATTTTTAACTTCGCGGGAATGGGAATTGATCCCCGGCCCCACCCATATTGACATTATTCAAATGCGTCTTATTTATTTTTACTTTGATTTATATATTTCTTTTTAATTAATTAGTTTTGAAGTCTAAAAAAAAAAAGTGCTACGTATTTAATAGATCATATATTTAAAACAAAACACTGTTACCTGAATTTTATTTATTTTTGGATGAAAAATAAATTTTCATAAATTAGCATGAATAAGTTATAATAGGAAGAATATCCACAAATAACATACATTCGATCCAACAATAAGAACTAAGAAACAAATTGATATTGACACCATGATTAACCAAACCAATATTAAAATACGGGCAAGTCTCTAAAATTTACTTATAACCATGAACGATATTGTAAAGCACAAAATATTATTAATTTATACTTTTATTGTTTGCAATTATTCAAAGGCGTTTAATATTTAAAATATCTGTAGCAATTCCACTAATCTACACCACAAACATTAACAATTAATTAATCTCAAATGCTTAAAACAAATTTTAGTGAAAAGTCAGTATGACTCCGACACAGAACAAGAACCCTTCCTTTTTATTATGTGTTTTGAGTTATTAGAAAACCCATTAGACATCAACCACTTTGTCACTAAGCCTTGATACATCATTAACTAAATAATTAGGCCAACTAATCAAATTTAAATAATCGGCTACTAAACCCCGCTTTTTTCTCTTGAATATTCAGTCTCATGAATATGGTTCAAAACTTTTCTGGAAGCAGGTTTCTTACAGTTCTGTTTTTTTTATTCAAAAAAAAATCAACTTCTAATTCATGTGATTTGAATTTAATTAAGTACTTGTAAATATCGAAGCAAATATGAATTACATGCGGGGATAACTCAGTTGGGAGAGCGTCAGACTGAAGATCTGAGGTCACGTGTTATTTTTACTATTTCAAGTATATAGTTTCATTTATACTTTCATTTATCAAGAGATCTCCCAAGGGCAAAAATGTTATTTGACATTTTCCTCTTTTTCATTTTTACCAACTACATTTATTAATTTATCTATGTTAATTTTACCTACTGTGATAGAGATACTTACCAAAAATGATAATTAATATACCTCTTCATTACCCAATGCCAATTTCTTGATTAAACAAGAAGCTCGTAAATATTGTGAACTTCTTGGAATAATGTCATTCCAAGGGCAAAAATGGCACTCGGTTGTACAGCACATTTTGATTTGCTGTTTAATAATAATTGATCATTAATACCACGTTTTCACATATACTAACCACTTGTGCTTGTCATTCAAGACTCAAAAAGAAAATAAATAAATAATAATAATAATAATAATAATAATAATACTAAAGTTGGTAAAAGATGATGTGTGTTTACTGTTAGTAACAAACAATTGAGTCAATTGACCATCACAGTGGTGTGAAACCATGACTAATTAGGGTAGAACAAACTACACACTGTACACAAATAATCATAACACTTGCTTTTACTACAAAGAAAAAATTCCTTGGTAAATACCAATGTATAGATTAGTATCTAATAAAGTTCAGCCACTTCTAAAGCACTTCCACAGCATATTTTTTGACAAATTCCTATTTTAGTTGCATGATTAAAAATAAAGCCTGATAATGACATAATTGGAAAAGCGTGCTTCAAGTTTTTGTATTTTTCTCCACCAAACTAATCCTAAAGATGACAAGTTATGTCTTGATTCATACTCAGAGTAAATGGAGATGCAATTGAGTCAACAACATAGTGTTAGTGCGAGAAGAATTATTATTGATATGACAAAAAGAGTTAGAAAGAAAGCATGGATCATTTTAAGACAAACTGGGTGGATTTTTTTTCTTTCCAAGAAGCTGATTTGCTGGTTAATCCACACTCAGGACTTGAATCTCAAAAATCAGATCTGAGTCGGGCTGGATACCCCATGCTGGAAAACCATTCGGGCCGTAAGCATAGTCTGGAGTGCACTGCACACATTGATCAATTATAGAGAGACATGTTAAATAGACCTTCACACAATGAGCATATTAGGTTGCTTTTCAATAGACACATTCGAAACTAGGGATTACAAATCCGCTCAGAAACTAGAAACAACACCAATGAATTTGCTATTGTGGGTTTCTAGTATTCATTCTCAACTATTATGATTGAAACACAGCCTTTGAGGGTAATAGGCAATAGACAAACAATGAAGCTTGTGGAATGTGGATAGAAAGAATAAATAGGCTTCAATAAGTCAAGAAGCAGAATCAGCAAGTCATACATTCTGGCAATTAACACAAAGGAAAAATATATGCACATTACCCGCAATCGAGCAACTTCTCCAACTTGCATCCCTAACACCCCTTCATCCCAGCCTGTAACAAAGGTAACCAAGGATCCAGATTAAGAACAAATTATCATAAAGAATATACAGAATCTTACTATAAAATCAACATAACTCATGCTTCATCATAAGTTATAGTAGGTCCTACTACTGCAGTACATGTAAAAAGTGCTACTCAAAAGAAACTGCAAAGATTCATGAACATTCCCACAAGCAAAATCCTAATAATCCATGAATATATAATGTTTCTCCAACTTTGCCCAAATAAAGGCAATAAATCAAATTTATATAAGAATCCAACACTCAAGTAAATAATAACATCAATAGAAATCATCACAAAGGTGCCCACCGCTTGGCATCTCTCAATTTGAGAGTTTCGAGTCCTCCACCCTCAATTGTAACTCAATAGAAAAAGTGGAAAAAATCACAAGCTAATATATAATAAGCATACATACATCCATCCAACAATTGAAAATGCATACTAAAAGCTGAAAAAATGGGGAAAATGCAGTGGATGATTAGTAAAAGTACCTTTAATAACACTGCCTTGGCCGATTTGAAAAGAGAAGGGCTTCTGTCCCGGATCCTTGGTGCTGTTACCCAAGTTAAACATTCCAATTTACTCAAACAATCCATGAAATACCTTAAAATAAATCTAGGGTTTTTTTTATTATGGAAATAGGGGGAAAAGTAACAATATTTACCTCCAGAACTTTTTAGTAAGGTCGCCATCTTTACCAAAACCGGTGCAGTGAACGGTGACATTTTGACCGGCGACGGGTTTGGGGCCGGTGCCGGGTTTCAACAAGTCCTTTTCCACCCCCATTGCTCTGATTGGATAAGCTAGCATCATCGCCATGGCCACTCTTGTCGAGGTTTTGGAGTGAGTGAACTGTGGTAGGTGTGTAATCATATTCTACACTGCACGTGCTTATCACGTGCGACGGAGATATATTTACTGACTTAACTATTGAAAAGAAAACATATTTACTTGACTTAACTATTGAAAAGAAAACGAAAACATATCTTAGTGGGGTGTTTCAGAATAAATCAAGATGTCAGACGACTATCAACAAAAAGTACTTAAAAATCAAGTGTTAATTACTACTAGGTTCCAATTTGACATTATTATTGCAATAAGGTTTTAAGACTTTTTAGTATTACTAGGAGGTTTCAATTTATAATATTATGACATTACTACCCTCATAACTAATAATATTAAAAATAAGTATTAAATCAAAAAATTCACTCCCCACTTCTTCTTCTTCTTCTTCTTCTTCTTCTTCTTCTTCTTCTTCTTCTTCTTCTTCTTCTTCTTTTCTTCTTCTTCTCTCTATCTATCAACCAAACCCAAACCTCGCCTCCCCCACCCCTCAACATTTCGCCCGCTTCTCCAAACCTCCCAAAACCCAAACCGCTCCCCACCACCCCCACTAAACATTGTCGCCCCACACCCTATGACAGATCTTTGTCGCTTCCATTAATGGAGCATGTCTCTGCTTCACCGATAAACGGAGACAGTAACGGCACTCACCCAACTTCTCTCTAAAACCCCATTTCCATTTTTGATACACCAAACGTGGTGTTCGCGACGAGTGAAGAAAAGTTATGGCCGGGAAGGAAAGAGAGAGAGAGGCTGAAAAAAAATCTCAAATTTTATTCCACTGGCCCGACTTCTACAAGATGGGTTCAAGAGTATTTATAATACTCAAAGCCCAAACTTACAATGAAATGGGCCCAAGTCTAATTGGGCCCAAAAAAGAAAAAAAAGCCCAAAAGTTCGCGCGACCTTTCACACCAAAGAAACATTAAAGAAACACGGGTTGTGCACGTGATACCCGCTGTCGTCATGCTTGAAACCATAAGAACGATAACATTGCCCTCTCCTTCTCAAAGCTTGTCCTCAAGCGTGCAAATGAGGATACTTCCGACGAATGACGTCATAATCCTCCCAAGTCGCCTCTGAATCCGGCAAGTGAGACCACTGGATGAGCAATTCAGTAGCTGCAGCATTACCACGTTTAACCATTCTCCGGGCAAGGATACGGGTAGGGGTTAGGATGACTTTCCCATCTTCATCGAACTCCGGTAACACCTCATTCACTAAATCCGAATGACCCACACGACGCTTGAGCAAGGAACCATGGAATGTGGGATGAATCTTAGCCGATGGAGGAAGAGCCAGAGTATAAGCGACCTTCCCTACACGTTTGATGACCTGAAATTGTCCAGCAAATTTTGGACTGAGCTTCCAAACATGACTGCGATGGATGGATAGGCATGCAGAAGGCCTTAACTTCGATTAAACCTTAATCTCCAAAACGAAATTCCCTTTCAGTTCGATTTTTATTGGCACTTGTGATCATTCGCTCTCGGGCTTGGTATAGTACCTGCTTTAAATTTTGTATTGCTTGTTGTTTGTCTTGGATGAGATCATCCACACCCTGAACCGAGCTTTGCAAATAGGGCCCCAAATTCAATAGGTGTGGCTGGTAGCCATATAGGGCCTCGAATGGAGACATCTTAAGGGATGTATGGTGATTAGTGTTATACCAAAACTCAGCTAGTGGTAACCATTGAGCCCATCCCTTAGGATTCTGGCCACACATACTTCTTAAGTAATGTTCCAGGCATTGATTCACTCTCGACCGGTCGCCCCATCGGTTTGAGGGTGGTATGTAAAGATCGAGAAGTTGTTGCACCCTAGTAAATGAAACAACTATTTCCAGAAATGGCTTGTAAAGATATTGTCTCTATCAGAACAATGGTTGTTGGCAAGCCATGGAGTTTATAGACTGAGTCCAAAAAAATTGTAGCTAGGGTAGAAGCAAAGATAGGGACGTGACAGGCAATAAAGGATCAGATTTGGTGAATATGTCCACTATCACCCAAATAAGTGTCACAACCTTTAGATTTAGGAGTTGTTTCTATGAAATCCATCGAGATATCAACCCATGCTCTCTCCGAATAGAAGAGGTCAAGGTACCTTCAGAGACTTCAACAACTCATGTTTATCGAGTTGACAAACGTGGCACTCTCTTAAACAACCTTTTGTGCACATCGCCTTCACATTAGGCCACCGTAAAAACCCCCATAACTTCAAGAAAGTAACTTCAATCCTCGAGTGCCCACCAACCCAAGAAGATGCATATAATCTATAATTTTTCGCTTTTAACCCTTCGCAGTCCCACATAAACTTTTCCTTTGAATTTCACCAACCCTAAATGATAGTCCCACATAGATAAATCAGGGACAAGTGAGCTTCTCAAGAATCACCGAGACACCATCCGATCTCCCACATAGCTATCTTGCAACTCTTCCACCCAAGTTGTGTTTGAGGGAAATGATTGCATAACTTTCACCCTCCACAGGCTCTCTTCTTGACAAAGCATCAGCTACCACATTCTCCTTCCCTTGCCTATACTCAATGACATAGTGAAAGCCCAACAACTTTGTAAGGTACTTCAGGTCAGAAGTGGTGTATAAATTTTTTGTTCAAGAAGATACTTTTAGGCTTTGGTGATCGTTTTATATAGGAAAGTGGAATGGAGTAGATAACTTCTCCACTTGTCAATCGCAAGAATGATGACTATAAACTCTTTTTCATACATTGATAGCCCCAAATTCTTAACCCCCAAAGCCTTACTCAAGAAAGCCAAAGGTCGATTTTTCTTGAACGAGAATCGCTCCTAAACCTCCATAGCTAGCATCTGTTTCAATGATAAATGGTTTATTGAAATCAGGTAGCCTCCGAATAGGAGAGTTGATCATAGCATCCTTCAATTTGAGAAATGCTAATTGAGCCTCTTCATTCCAAATAAATTGACCCTTCTTGGTTAAGGTAGTCAAAGGCCCAAAGAATCATGCCATAAGACCTTATAAACTTCCTATAAGAACCGGTCAATCCTAAGAAGCCTCTAAGTGTTTTTTATCGAGTTTGGAACATGCCAATCCCAAGATCACTTTTTAGTTTTCTTGGATCAGCTTGGACACCATTGTCTGAGATAATGTGTCCCAAGTACTCAACTTGAGAGAATCCAAACTCACACTTAGAAGCCTTAGATAGTAGTTTATTACTAGCCATTAGTTCAAAAACTTTTCGGAGGTGATCTTGATGAGCTGCCATGTCTTGACTGTAGATCAGAATATCATCAAAGAAAACAAGCACAAAGTCCCTTAGATATTCAGAAAATATCTTATTCATTAGAGCTTGAAAGGTGGCCGGGGAATTAGTGAGTCCAAATGGCATCACCAAGAACTCATACAGGCCAGAAATGGTGGCAAATGTTGTTTTGGGAACATCCTCAGGGTTCATTCTGATCTGGTGGTACCCTGCCCGCAGATCTATCTTTGAAAAAACCTTTGCATGTCCCAGCTCATCCAATAACTCATCTATCAAAGGAATATGATAACTATCCTTAATAGTAATGGAGTTTAGTTTCCTATAATCCACACAAAACCTCCATGTCCCTTTCTTCTTAACAAGTAAAACTGGAGAAGAAAATGGACTATTGTTGGGTTGAATAACCCCTTCTTTAAGCATCTCTCTCACCATCTTTTCATTTTCTTGCCTCTGTAAACAGGGATAACTATAGGGCTATTGTTTGATAGGTTTTACCCCTTCTTTCAATGGAATAGAGTGATCTAGCCCCCTGTGTGGAGGTAATGTTGTAGGCACCATAAATATCTCACCATACTCTGCAAGTAAGGGCTCTAACTCAGCATTAGTCTTACACTTAGTGATCTCAGAATCAGACTTGACAAAGCATAAAAATGTCTGGTCCTCACACTGGTTTGTTTTAACCATCTTCTTCAGCTGTTTCCCAGTAATCATACTGAGCTGTAACTCCTAATCAGTGTATCCCTGAAAACATATGGTTTGTCCTTCCTTCTGAAATTTAACCTTATGTTGTTTGAAATCAAATGTAATGGGACCAAGTTGACTCATCAAGTAAACTCCCAACACCATGTCACAACCTCCCAGACTGAGTATCCTAATTGAGCAACAAAATTTGTGGTCACCTACTTGCCACTCAAACTTAGGGCACCTAGAATTACACTCCATTTTACTGCCATCAGCTATAGTCACAGACAGTGGAGTAGTGCATTCTATAACACATCCCAACTTCTTAGTTGTTTTGTAGTCTAGGAAGCTATGAGTACTTCCTGAATCCCAGAGAATAGTCAGGTATTGATTCCCCATTTGGCCAGCAATTTTCACAGTATCAGGTGTTTGTACACCCGATAGAGCATTCAATGATTCTCTGATGTTCTGCTCACCCTCTTGCACTTCATCAAACACCAGTTCACTATCTTCTTCAAGTGGATCCTCATCCAGGATCACAAACACTTTCTTACACTTGTGCCCAATGTGATAAACTTCATCACAATTAAAGCACAGGTTCTGCTTTCTTCTCACCTCCATTTCAGATGGAGTAAGTCTCCTAGGGGGTGGAAGTTTACCACTTTCTCCCTTGTCAACCTTTTCTGGTAATGTGGAAGGTCTACCCTTATCCTTAGAGTTTGTCAAAGTTTAGGGATAAGGATGTTTAGAATGATTAGCAGCTGGACTCCAGTTAGACTTAGTTGATGCCTTAGTATACCTACTGTTGTCATTCAATGCATGCTCCTGCTTGAATGCAAGCTGCACAACTTCAGAAAGTTGTTGAGGCTCCATGATGTGAAGCATGTTCCCTATCTCACTCTTCAGACCACTGATGAAGTTTTTGATAAAGTAGAACTCAGTGAAGTAAGGGTTAATAGCTGCCATATACGATTTCAGCTCCCCAAACTCCTTCATATATGCCTTCACAGAGTCTTCCTGCCTCAACTTATTAAACTTCCCTATGATATTCTCATCTTCAACATTAGTGAACCTCTCCATAACCATTTCTGCAAACTGATTCCAACTCAAATTCTCCACACCATCCACATAATCTAGGAACCAATTGTCCGCTTCTCCTTCCATGTTAATGGCAGCCAGCATCAGCTTATCGTGATCACTCATATTGTGAAAGTTAAAATACTTGACACACTTCCTAATCCACAATCGAGGTTGCTCACCGTTGAATTTAGGAAAGTCAATACGCGGTTTAATCTGGACGCGAAGGATTAAACTCATGAACCTTACCAAAGTGGTATGGTTCCGCATGATCGGTGTACGCGTGATGGACCCTACTCCAAATCTTCCCCGCGAGTAACCGTTTGGAGCCCTCGGAGCAGGATAGCTTCCAGCAAAAGACTGATAATATGTGTTTTGTTGCATATGAGCTGCTCCGGAGCTGGATTCGCCAGCGGAGAGTCCATAACCATCCTTCGGTGCGTTATAGCAGCCAAAAACTGGAGGACTCAGATGTGAAGCAAACTTCACACGTGACGACGAAGTGGACAAGATACCTGCCTCTGATCTACCGGTCGTATGAGTCATCGAGCTTTTGAACGCACCTTTCTTGTTATCCGACGCGATTTGGTGTTGCTCTGTAACTTCCGATTCCTTTGCTTTGCCTTTATCAGAAGAATTCACGGTTAATTGTTTGATTGCCTCATACAACTGTTGTTTCAACGCCTCCGTCAGGCTTCAAATTTTGAAACACCTCTTCCTTAATGGCCGATTGTTCGGTGAGTATTTCCGCCATTTTCGCTCCTCGAGCTTCGAGCTGAGCTTCAAACGAAGTAATACGATCTGTGTTAGTAACCATTGCGCAATGTAGAACGAGAATCGAATAGCTCTGATACCACTGATACACCAAACGTGGTGTTCGCATCGAAAGTGAAGAAACAAAGTTATGGCCGTTTTATGGAGAGAGAGACGGGTCGTAAAAAATCGTAATTTTATTCCACAAAACTTATTTTACAAGACGGGTTCAAGAGTATTTATAATACTCCAAATTTCAAACTTATAAAATGAAACGGGCCCAAGTCTAATTGGGGCCCAAAAGAAAAAGAAAGCCCAAAGTTGCTAAAATTTCACACCAAAGAACATTAAAGAAACAAGGGTTGTGCACGTGATATACCCTGTCGTCGTCCTTAAGCAGCCATAGTAACGGTAACATTCAACTATCGCAGAATCACCACGCTGCTCGACTTGAAACCATTCAACTCAAAGATCTCAACTTTCATGAGAAATGACCTTGTTCAAGACGCACAACAAATGTTCGATTTAAATGCTCGTAACAACACAAGCCACGATAACGCCACGCCATTTAAGAATCAGACTTGGCACCGCCGAGATCTGTTGGTTTTGTGGTGAATAATTTTTTTGTTTGTAGATGTGTAATTTTTTGTTTGTCGAGATCTGCGTTTAATTGGTTCAAAGTATATGAAGATGGATACATTTGTGAAAGATGTAGATAGATACAGTTGTTGTGTTACTATTTAATTTTTTGAAATTGTGGATTCAATAGTTCATTTGGTCGAGATGTGTTCAATTTTCAGATTTGTTCAATTTTTTGAATTTGTGGATTCAATTGTTGAGTTTATGCATATATGCATGTATTCGTGCATATATATAATACATGCATATATGCATGCATATTTATACATACGCTGCACGCATACGGATCGATATACGATGTCGAAAAAAAATAAAAAAATATGTAATTTTTTTCATGATTTCGATGAGAATATGTTTTTTTTTTATTTTGAATATGTAAAATTTGGTATTTAATCAATTTAATATTAAATTTCTAAACGCCAGATACATAATATAATTATATTTGAAATTATCATCCTATTTTAAATAAAGGAAAATATCCAAAAATTACCATCAACTCCATTATTGTACAATACATTTAAAAAAATTAGGAATAAATAAAGAAAAATAGACACAAAACAAAATATGAATAAATAGACAAAAGATAGAAAATAGAGAGAAAAGAAAAAAAAGAATAAAAAAAAAATTAGATTAAGATTTATGTAATCCAACCACCTTTTGGAACTTTTAGTAATGTTTTAAAAAGTTGGAACCTAGTAATGAAATGAAGTCAAATGGAACTAGAAATTCATCAACTCAAATCTCGCCACGTGTCATCGTACTCTGTCGTACTGACCTGCTACCTGCTGCTTACCCTCTTTCTAAAACATATTAGAATAAAAATATAAATATTTAATGACAAAATCACCCTTTTATTTAGTTTTCAAATCAAAATATTCAAACATAATCAAATCAAAATCACAAATGATATTTCACTACTAATTCATCCTAATAAAAAATAAAAAATAAAAAAGAAAGGGTATGACGAAAAAAGAAAACCCCTTCGTCCCCGACAAATAAAATCGGATTCCGGCGAACTCTTTCAATCAAAAAGACGGTCTTCATCTCAATTTAAATTGATTTCTATAATTTTCCCAATCAAAGAGTTGGCATATATGTGAAACTAGAAATCGCTCCTCCTCATCGCGTGGATCAATATTCGTTCTCTGTTTCTGAGACACGATTACCGTGCGGAACAGACCAGAGTATTTTTTTTTTCCAGATTTTAAGGATTGATAATTTTGACAGGAAAATATAAGGTATCTCTCGTTGTGTAGATTGGAAGGATTTTTTCAAGGTTTCAAGCATCTGTTCTATTTCTTTCGGTAGACCCGTTTTTGTCGTAATGACTAACTCAATAGGATTCGAATTATAATCCTTTTGATTGGCATAAACCCGTCTGGTAGTTGAAATTATACTTTAGTTGATAGCACTGGTAATTACTGGTGTTGCATCTGAGTAATTTAGACTGCTACAATCCTAAAGACACATTAACTTTTTAATTTGTTGAATTTGTTTATCTTACTGTGATTTATGTTAATTTTGGAGGTTTAGGGTGTTTGTGTTGTGTTATTTTTGTCGATGGCGGATGATAAATACATCTTATTCTACACATTGATTATCTGTGTTGACTACCAACTCTGCTTATTATTTGATGCGGCTGCCGGCGACGCGAGGTTGTGGTGGGAAGAGGAAGACGATAACTCTTTTTTTTCTTAAAAGAGGAAAATGAACCTACGCAATTAAAATAATTTCAAAATTGATTTGAATATTCTTTAAAAATTATATAAGGGTAATTGTTAAAAAAATATATATATATATACATAAGGGTAAATTCATAAATTTATAATTATATTTTTTATATTATTTAATTTATTATAATAGTACGACAATACGATATAGATCGACAAATAGTACGATGCAGTACGACACTTAGTACGACAAGTAGCAGGTTATTAAATTTAAACCTTTGAATTTAAAATCTAATGGCTCAGATTAACTGACTAATGACAGTCAGTACGACACCTGACTGCTGTAAGAAACACCCTGTACTAACAACTAACTTTTGCCTAATTAAAAAAAAAAAAACATAATTTAGTATTGCACGTTTGAGCTTAATTATTGAAAAGAAACACACAGTTTTAAATCAATATTGACGAACACGTGAGCATATTGTAAGTTCTGGTTGGTTATAATTTATGAAAAAACATTTGGGTGCATGATATGTTCCCATCAAATTTGACCCAATACTGATTGCACCCATTACATGAGAAATATATATTATAAAAATTATTAACTCACATTAAAAAAATTAGCTCATATAGAAAAAGTAATCATTTATATGTAACATTATTAACACTTTTTAATGTACAAACTAAAGTAAGGAGTATATTTTATAATACATTTTTATCCCTTTTTTTTCTTTTTTTGTGCACAGACCTGCACAAAATTTTCCATGAATAATTTGACCAAATGGAGAATACCATAATATAACAGCTTACCACTTGTAAAAACCCTCTACCCACATGAAAAAAATCAAGCTAAAATGGATGTGTGTACTTTAGTTGAGACTTGAGACACCAACCCAAGTGTCCCCAATAAGCGTTTAGGTTGCGTTTGTTTTTGGATTTAAGTGTCATGAAAGAAGTTAAGGTTTAAAATCGAGAATTTATAATCCTGATGAAATAGTAAATGTATGTGTTTGTTTTTGGGATTTAAGTAGGGTGAGATTTAACTTTACGTCAAATCAATGTTTAATAATGATTGATATTGTATTATTTTATTATATTAAGAAGAAGTAATAAAGTGTATAAAGTGTAATGATCGGTAAGAAAGTAATTATAGATTATATATAGGATTTGTAGGTGTGGATGGAATGTGGGATTCAAAAAACTAGACTCTAAATCCCAAACTCAGATGAGGGGGAAGGCAAGAAAGCCTAAAGCCCAGTAAGGAAAGCCCAAAAGGACCCACCCAGAAAAAAAAGGTCCAATACTTATTTGGCAAATTCTCCTGTGCACCACATGCACCAATAAAATTGGTGCAATTTAATTTTAAAAGCTCTATTTCTATTTTTTTTAGTTTTAATTTTTTTTTTCAATTTCGATTTTCTTTTAACTTTAATTTCAATTTTTTTTAAATTTTTTTTTAATACCGACCGACCAAACCCGGCCCGAGTGGTTCATGGTTCACTCGGCCCAAGTGGTTCATGGTTCACCCGACCTGAATGGTTCATATATGATTTATGGTTCAATGTTTAGGGGTTAGGGTTTAGAGTGCACCAATTTGAATTGGTGCATGTGGTGAATGACTCTACTTATTTATATATTTGTATTATGTTATAACGTAAAAAAAAATTGACATTCATGGTCTCATAAGAAAATTCTTATTTGACCCCACGTATATTTAGATAAATTTTATTTATACTATGTTATAATGTATAAATATATATGTTGATATTCACGGCTTCGTAAGAAACTTGAAACTCTTTTTTTTTGGGCTATGTATATATAATTATATATATATGTGTATAAATCATTAGTAACTTCTCCCGTTGCTCAATTTGTTTGACGAATTAAAGCTGATATTGATATATTTTTACATGACATGACATGATGCTTCTTATTGCCTAACTTGCGTAACTGTGTTTAATCTACCAGCTTTTAAGTTTCAAACATTCATGATTTCCATGCTTCTTGTTGCATTATTATGAGAGTGAGAAGCCATCATATATCGTGATGCGTTATTATATGCTCCTCCATCCCCTAATTATAATTTTATTTTATTTTGGCATAACTGCAAGCAAACAGGTACGGACGCAGAAATATAGTCCAGACAGGATTTTTAAAAAAAAACGATAAAAAAAAAGTTTATAATTTGAATCACAATTGACTGACGATTTACTAAATTTTTATTCATTTATTCATTACCGTATCTAATTTTTATACTACAAGAAGAGAATGCACTTTTCTAACATGACTACGAAATTTTTCAACAAAATTCCATCCTTGAATACCTTATAAATTTGCCTACGGATTTTTATCATTCTAGTATGCAAACATATTGCCTACGAATTCTTAAATTCAAACAAATTACATACAAGCAAATTTCCTACACATTTATCATTTTCATGGATAATTACATTTATAATTTGAGGATTGAAAATATCTATATGATCAGGAAAATTTGTAGGCAAGTCGTAGAAAATTCTAACTATTTAAAAATGAAATTATTTTCGTTGAAAAAACCGTAGAAATACATATTGAAAATTTTTGTAGGCAATTCTCTATTTTCTCATTTGAAAGTATTTATAAAATTTTGAAAAGTATATATGGTATTTCGCAATGAAAATTGAGGTTGGACACTTGCTTCTACATGCCTTCGCCAGTGACTGCAAATTGAATCACCACCTTTCACTTAAATCAAGATTCAACAATAACATTAGGTTGCATTTGGATTTAAGCAAAAGGTGGTGCTTTAATTTGCAATTAAGAATTAGTATAAATTTAATTCAAGGTGGTCATCGAGCATCTCGAAACCAGCAATCGACATTCAGAAGAAAGTCATCAAAAGATCTGGAATTGACAACCAGAACTACTTACCAGATGGCAATATCTCCGGGATGGGTTGTAGTGCTGGGATTTTGTCCTTCAAGTTAACTAGATATATTCTTAAAGTTCACAAGGATTCCCTACCATTGGTTCTCAGCACAGAGGTTGTGTCTCCCAATTTTGAATGGGTGAAGCCGCCATTTTCCTCCAGAACAAAGCATGTCATAGTATCACGACAAAGTTTGAACTAATGCATATAGTTAGGACTCAGTTGGGATCAAAAATGGTGACTACA
Organism: Stenogyne calaminthoides; assembly: GCA_037126765.1. Taxonomy (NCBI): domain Eukaryota; kingdom Viridiplantae; phylum Streptophyta; class Magnoliopsida; order Lamiales; family Lamiaceae; genus Stenogyne; species Stenogyne calaminthoides. The sequence continues at coordinate 11,907,970 of JBBCBC010000037.1, read as the reverse complement.
AATGTGTTATTTAAGAACTGGATGAAGGAAACACCGGAGTTTCTCTATCCAGATCCATAGTTCAGGTTATACATGTATACGTATGCATATATCGATTTTGATATGGAGTCTAGTGTTGGATTTATTATTGGCCAACATCAACAAAAATTACTTGTGCCATGTTTTAAAGTAGTAGTTTATGTTGATATTGAACTTCATAAATAATCTAAAGCTCCACATTAAAAGTAGTTGTAAAACAAAAATTTTAATGTTAGGTCGCAGCAGATGCGTTGAAGACGAACATGGGCGAACTAGGAGTGCTTGCTCTGCAAATAAAATACGGTCTGTCAGTGGCCTGGAAGAGAGCATGGGGACCTCAAGCAAAAAACGGGGCCTAAGCAAAAAACGGGGCTTATATTCCTGATTTCAGGAAGGTTTATCAGCATTTCTGCATTCATGCTGGTGGGAGAACAGTGACTGAAGGATGAATGATCTGTTGTAGTTAATGGAGAGGGACACCGAAGCTTCTAGAATGACTCTATAGATTCGGGAAATGTCATCTTCAATAACATGGTACTCACTTGTGTATATAGAGTGGGGAGAAGGCATAACGTGTGACAACTGACTTTTGGGAGTGGATTAATAGTGTTGTTTGGAAGTGTCCAAGTGCCTGAATTGCATTACTATTGATGTAATAGTTTGGCCTAATTGTTTGGGATGTGTAATTACAAAATAACATGTATGATCTTATCAAAAAATGTGCACTATGAAACATAAACCATCAGGTTTGATATTTAAAGACAATTACACTGACAAAAAAAAATAAAATTGATTTCAATAGCAAATGCTTCAAATCAGATAGCATTCCGATCAGAACTGAGAAAATGTTTTAACTTTGTTTCCTTGTGGGAAGGTGACAAACCGATCTACTAAATATCAGCATGTTTATCAGAAGGCATTGGCAAATAGAGTTGAAGTTACTCAAACCATCATATTCATTTCAAATGTTCTTGTAGACATTAAAATGAGAAAAAAAAACTAAATATCAAGCTAAAAGGCAGAAACTCACAAAATCAACATCCAGATTAAGCATTCTTCTTGCCTTTCAATTCTGACCTGAAAGAATGTCCGTGTAAATGGGAATCAAGATATATGATAAAACTCAAGAGATCTCTAGTCATATTTTCTGGTTAAATTTTTGTCACTTTGAATTTACTTCATTAATTAATATATCTGCATATCTAAGAAAATAAAGGAACTCATGTATATCACCATTAAGTACCAATGCAAGAACTATTAGCCCCCCTTTTGGCGTAATAGATCCACCACTCTCTGCCTACACCACCAAAACTATCTCAGAAGTCTACATTGCTTTCACTGCTTCCCTAGGTGAGTAACAACCATGAGTTTCTAAATCATTCAAAAAACGTCAAATATAAATGAAGCTTGTCAGATCATATCATGTATAAAATCATACCCAAAGTAATCATGAAAGGAAGCAAGTTGAACCTTAGAGGGGGCCTGTTAACGAAATTAAATGTTTCAAATACCTACCTACATCCCACAACCTTTCCTTTCAGCTTCTGCGAGAATGTGACCTCTATAGACTCTCAAGGGTTCAAATGGCAACACTTTTTCTTTGATAAACAAATTACTTCAATTTACGTTGCAAGACCAATGTATATGGAGATGATGTCGGTAATTTACTGCCACGATCTGAAACACTCTGCAAAATAATATAAGAAGAAATATATGTGGATTTCAAGTTAAGACACTTAAATTATATTTCTTCCTTATGATTCATATTAACCAGAGATAATGATTGTGGGTAATAAAGCATCAAGTGTGAATCCAATGGATATAAAGTTACATACTTATATAGGTACATGGTTATGAATTCTTGGAGAATTAACATACTCCGCATATTCTGAGAGAGAAGTAACTTACTGGACATGTCAAATAATCAAGTTAGAAATTGGAGTTGTGCCCTGTTGGAAAATTGGAAAAACACCGAACTCCTAATGTTACCTTTTAGACAATCACAACCACAGTATCAGAAACTCACGCCATTCCTAAATATATTATCCCACCCTCACCCAGTTTAAGATCCTGCAGCAAACCATCAAACAAAATTAAAATTAGAAATGAGATTAATAAGCATAAACAACATATTAATTGTGATTTTTGCACAAAGATAAATTACATAAAGATGCATACAAAAACAGGGGATTCTCAAACCAAAAAAATAAAATTAAAAATTAAACGATATTTGCAGAATGAAATTCTCACTGCCTTGAAAACATGGTGCAGACTATTGTATTGCAACTGTGAGACAATTTGAAGGCAGATTTGTTAGGAGGCGATTTGTGAAATTGTTTTAAGGCAAATGTTGAAGATCCCACTGAGATGATGGGTCGAATAGTTGTAAGGCAAGAGGCGTAATCCTGGTTAGATCGAACCCACATAGTCCCGATAGTGAGCAGGCAAGCATGAAATTCTGAACAAATCATCATATTCTCTTCAAATCGTATGAAAGTTTGACTTGTTTCACAGAAAGAATTGGCAAAAATCACAAATCACTATATTCTATTAGAGTCAAACGAATGTTTACTGTACTAACCATTTGCAGGAAATTATGTCTAAATGACGTCGTGCATGGAAAATGAGAAAAAAAACCCTAATATCAGCTAAAAGGCAGAAACTCACAAAGTCAACATCCTGACAAAGAATCTTCTTGCCTCGTTTCTTCTTTTCTGACCTAGAAAACAAGATATATGATAATTCAAGATACTCTAGTAATTTTTTCTGGTTATAAATTTTTGTCACTTTGGCTTTACTTCATTAATAAATAATTTAAATATATCTGCATATCTAAGAAAATAAAGGAACTCATGTATATCACCATAAAGTAGCAACGCATGAACTATTCGCCCTTTTTCGCGTAATAGATCCACCACTCTCCGCCTACACTACCAAAACTATCCTCGAAGTCTACATGGCTTTCACTGCTTCCATAGGTGAGGAACAACCATGAGTTTCTAAATCAATCAAAAATTAAAAAATGTCATATATAAATGAAGCTTGTCAGATCAAATCGCGTATAAAAACATAACCAAAATAATCAAGAAAGGAAGCAAGATGAACCTTAGAGGGGGCATGTTAATGAATTCAGTGTTTCCAATACCTACATCATGCCACAACCTTTCCTTTCAGCTTCTGCGAGAATGTGACTTCTATAGACTCTCAAGGGTTGGAACGATAACACTTTTTCTTACAAATGACTTCAATTTACACTGCAACACCAATGTATATGGGAGTGATGTCGGTAATTTACTACCACGACCTGAAACACTCTGCAAATATAAGAAGAAATATGGATTTAATAGTATCCCTCATCTCAACGCAAATACTAATTGTAAGAAAGCCAAGCACTTGTAAAGAAGAAACTAGTCAAGTCTTTGTCAATCAATAAAACCCTTGACATCTTAATGAAGTATCTAAGCCGTTTTAATGATACCATTGGATTTTCCATAAGTGCCGAATCATGGATTCAGCATTGAACTGAGAAAACAGTTTCAGCCACAGCACATGCAATGGATCACAGCAAAAACTGTTTACAAGAATGGTAAGGTTCTCTGAACTTATCAATTAATAAGAACAACTAATTTTCAATATGGTCCTAATATTGACCAAGGATATAATAAATATATTCTACAGACCTTTCCATCCAAAATCCAGTCGAGATGGCTGATGAACTTCCTCCTTTGTCACAACTCACGCTTCACAGGGTGGTCATAGAGATGGCTCAAGGTTGTCTATTTGCATCGTTTACAATGTTGGGATTTTAGGGCTTTCAAAACACAGGATTATGCAACAACTCTATAGGTTAAAAAGCTAATAGGAAAAAGAAAGGGGTCTTAAATCAATTGAAGAGATTTGATGTTTCATATTCCATAGGTATTCGTATTATAGTATAAACGCTTGAAATACAAATTTTAGGAAGGAAACTAAAAACTTCTAGTAGTTTTAGGGTTATCAAATATTTTTTGTCCAAGTAACTAATGGGTTAAGAAAATATATTAGACAACAGTTTACAGTAAACTACCTTCCCGCTGATTCCAGCTGATTCTTCCAAAGGTGATGATCGTGTAGGCAGTTTCCTACCAACAAATTAAACAGTACATCCTGCAAAATTACACAAGTTGGTACATGATTTTGAACAATATGTTAAGCAAAGAAAGAAATTAACAACAGAAAACTAAGGAACTTAAAATTGAACTTCTTCCTGTGTTCTGCTAAGTTGTCAAGAGCAGATCCATATAAAAATCCTATTGAAGAACTCCATAACCAGTGAATTGTTGAGGATCGCGTAACGGCTCATGCCATATGAAGTCTCTGAATCGTCCAACACACAACTAAGATCACAGGTCATATTCAAACAATTTCTACCCAGAAACAGAAAATACAGAAACATAATAACAATGGGGAAAGGCATTGACGCTCAGTTTCTTCTCGCAGGAAAAAAAAATCGCCATCAATCCCTGTATTTTAACGACGCTCAATTTCTTCTCGCAGGAAAAAAAAAACGTCATCAATCCCTGTATTTTAACGAATCGATGTTGCGCGCGATTTTGTTACAAGAGTGAATGAGTGAGTATTTTAAGATAAAGCATCTGAAACGCCCAAACCGATATATAGAAAATGTTTAGGGCCCCCATCAATTTATAGGCCAGTGAATTATCAACGACGAACGCGTTTTTAGCCCAAAATTTATTAATGCGGACTTGCCAGCCCATTGGGATACGTTTCTTGAAAACATAGCTGTTTCATTGACAGCCCATTTGTTAACCGTTGACAGCCCTATTATTTTAATTATTTTACCGTTGACAGCCAATTACGGCACGTTTCTTGGATAATAATTATGTAATAACAGAAAAATTAAATTCTGCCAGCTTTTAGGCGCCTTTCTTGGCCCAATAAAAATTTTCTTTTAATTTAGAAATACTTTTTATAGCCCATTAGATTCCAATTGTGATGTAAAACACGGACCCATGAAAAACAAGCCCATATAAAAAATTTAACTCGGCCCATGAATAATACCTTTGTCCTTTGGTCTATTTGGAAATAAAGTCATTATATTTTTATAAATTCTTTTATCTGCAAATAAAATGTTCATAAAATATGGAGTACTGCTTAATAATTAAATATGGTGACACTCATATAAAATGTATCAATTACTGACTACCTCTTCTTTTGTTCTATTTAGTAAAATGTGAAAATAGTCTTCTATAAAAGACTTGTAGCTCAAAGCAAGTACGAGGAAGAATGTCCAATTGGTGAAGATCATCAAAAGGAGCAAAGATGTTGTGAAGTTATGCCAAGTGTTGAAGACTTGTTTGAAATATATTTTACTTGAAACCTATCAAATATTTGTTTCGAAAAAATCTTCATTGGTGGAATGCAAGTTTCACAACTTACACATGATATTATCTAGGATTCAATACATCCTGCACCTTCAACTAAAACTCAACAAAAAAAAAGTGTGTAAATTCAACATAGAAAAATAATTACATTGATGGTGATATTAATTACAAACAAAACAGAAGAACATGAGATAAAAGTAATCTAAAAAAGTGAATATAATTATATTAAATAATACTATTATATATTATCTTGAATTAAAATTTGAAGTGTGTTAAAAATATAAAACGTAAAATGTAACAACAAATTAAAATAGTAGTATACGTAGTACTTTTTTTGAAAAAAGAAGAAGACATTATTAGGGATTGCGTCGGTGTCACGGTTGGGAACCCGTGATAGAATTATTGCAAACTCCCAAATCCAACTATGGATATAGATGTTCATTATTGGAACATCATCAATCTGGGGACCATATTTTCAATTTTTCGACAATATGAACAAGACACCAACATTTATTTCCATTAATCAATAATGTCTGCTACTTTATTAGTCTGGTAAATAAAATAAATTATCTATGTTCATCTTTCATATGGAAGCTTTAAAAATTAAGCCATCCAGATGAAAATAATAATACATTGACTCATACGGCTTGTATAATTATATATCCACATTACATACAAACACTATATGTGTTCGAATTCTTTATGTCTAACAATGCGTAGTAAACAAACTACGTCCTATAAATAAAGTGTGACTTCGAATGAAAAATTAGATCATGACCATTTAAATTCATGCTCATCTTTTTTCTTCTATTGAACCATAAGTTATACTACATCATGAAACAACATTTAGGAGTATTTAACATGTTTTATAGGTCATAGGTTCAAGTAAAAGAAAAACAACATTATGAAAGAATAAAAAGTAAATTCCTATTTCGTGTAATAATTTTTTTAGAAGTTAGAAGTAGTTGTCAAATATTTTTTAAAAAGTAAATTAGCTTCTATAAAATTGTATTATCCTCCTTAATTTATTTAGAATTATTTCTGAATAACAATACATACGTTATTATTTTTTATTTTTTGAGCGCAAACGATACATAAGTTATTAAAAAACATTAAAATTCACTAATGCTTAAAAAAATTGTTAGCAGAAAAACAGTCCCTAAAACCCTCCTTAATTCTAGAAGTTGGACAAACACGAAACACCACAAAAATATAAAGACCTATACGACTAGGAGGACCCTAGACTACATCCCCACACGCATCACAAACAACTCCTTCCTAATAGTAATCCTATATATACATCAGTAATACGTATATGTATATGTATGTATCACCCCCTCGTAATTTTATTCATTTTCATTAGAAGAGAGAAGATAAATGTGCATACTTTTCTCTGTTTTCTTCACGCCATCTCTCTTTCTCTCTCATGGTATGTGCTTGAGTTGCAGTTAAGGGTTTTCTCCAATCATGTGAAATACCAATTCATTTCAATTGGAAAAAATAGGAAACAGAATAGAGAAATCAAAGGTAATGGAAATTGCTAGAATTAAGCAATTGCTACTCCTCCGGTTTGGAATCCCAAGTAGCCGCGTCGCTCTCGTGGGTGGAAACCACACCGCTTCCAGATTCTGCACTCGCTAGATATTCCTCCATTACCGCCCTTGTTTCTTTTCTCTATCTTCACCGATTCAGTTTCCGGTAACATTTCGAGTTTTCAGTGCTCAATTTCTGCGTGTGATGGATAAACCGGGTCGTGGTCGCGGGTACCGACCCAAGAATGAAGTGGATGAAATCGGGTTGAGTTCCCGCACGCTTTTGATAATCAAGCTCCCCGATTCACGCTCCTTGCGTATTGTATCCAGATCTCTGTTTCTCGCAATGCTTCTTCTCGCATTGCCTTCACTCGCCTCAATAATCACAGCCTCTCGCAACGATCCCGATCCCGATTCGGGTATTTCTACTGATGGATTAAAAATTCTGCCGATTATTCTTCGCGATTTGCTTGATGACGGACTCCTCAAGAGAGGCCATAAGGGTTTCGTTCTCGGCCCTGCCATTGGAGATGACCTTGAGCTCCTCAGGAGCAGCGGTATTGATTTGCTCACCGGAGCTGATTTGAGGAAGAACAATGACAGTGAGCACCAAGTTGTTGATTATGTTTACGCTCAGAGTTTCCAAGGGATCCATCTTGTTGATGGGATTCTCAAGGAAGGAGGCCTCATAATCTCCCCACTAGGCCTTGATCCATCATATGATCTGAGATTGCTGAAGAATTTCAGGATAGTGTACCTCAGAAGATTCGACAACACGGTGGCAGCAATGAGGAAAATGGAGGAATCATCAAACAGCGCTGAGAATTCCTCTGCAAATGAAGTTTTCTGTGGGACTACTCCAGAGAAAAAGAAAGCCGCATTGAAGGAGTTGGAGGACGTATACCTCGAGCCGCCTAACAGAGCAGCAACAGCTAAGAGATCAAGCTTCGTATCAAGAAAAATCAAGTTCCTTCCTGATTTGCTGAAGGAGTCGTTACACGACTATCCACGACGAGTGTTCATCACAGACGAGTCAAGAGCGCTGGACTGGTTTTACAGAAACCATCCCATGAGGAATCAAGAGTTTGAAGTTTATGAATTGGAGAACGATGGGTCGGTTTCTGATTTGATGAGGAAGATTAATTTGAGGCCCGAAGACTACGTAGCCATGAAAGCGGAGGCGCAAGTGGTGGAACAGATGATGAGGGACGAAACGATGTGTCTTGTGGATGAATTGTTCATGGAGTGCAGGAATCAATGGGAGGGAGATGGAGAAGAAGTGAGCGGGACGAGGGCGTATTGGCAGTGTTTGGCATTGTACGGTAGAGTGAGGGATGAAGGGATAGCTGTGCATCAATGGTGGTATTGATTTATAAAAGATTTAAGAAGGCCCCTCATCTTTCTTGATCGTTTTCCCTGTGATTGTGAGCGTGTGTGCTTTAATATCTATTCAGTTTGTCAGCTAATGCATGTATTTCAAGAGGGCTAGGCTCTCTCTCTTAGGATGTTATGTTTATTGTAAATTTGTAATGTAAATGAATAATGGCAGGGAAAGAAAGGAACGAAATGCACCTAATGCAGTCATATACTCCCTTCGTTCCAGTTGTATTTGTCTCATTTCTTTTGATTGAATTGTTTAAGGAATAATATTAAGATAATAAATAGTGTGCCTTAATAGTATTTAATTGATGAAAAGTGAGGTATTTGAGATAATTTAGATGAAAAGTGAAGGGAATAATATTAAAATAACAGTTAGTGAAGTGTGACTTTTTCCTTTTATGAACTGAGACGATTATAGTGGAACATTCATAAAAAGAAAGTGGGACAAATACAATGAGAAGGAGGGAGTATATAAATATATTTGATATTTCAATGTTTGACGTTATTTAAAATTATATATAGTTTAATGATTTGTAAGTGGGAAAAAAAATCAAGGGAGTTCATACAACATAACAAGGTAACTGATAATAAGAGTGGTATTCACATAATAGTATATTATTACCATACATTTCCTACACCTATAAATCTATAACTAAGCTGCACATGTAATGTACATTATACCAAAAGCTAGGGTAAAATTATACAGATTTTGAGAGTATGCATGCTTCAATAACAGGCATCTTTCTCAACACAAAATTGCCAACTCGTACCATTAAAAAAAGCTATTGACTAATTGTGCTAAAATTAATGATTTAGAAACAAGTGCAAAAGAAATTTAACATACCTATCTATTCAATCCCAGACTCGGCTTCTTTCAAGGCTGTGTCATACTCGCCTATCAAGAAGTCACATAGCTCGAGAAGTTGATCTGCAAGAGGAGGAATATCTGGATTCCGCCGATCATTATATGCATGGGCATTGAACGCAATCTGATGCACATCGTGCCTGAAGTCCTCACGGCTCTTGTATTCCATCCTCCTTGTCTTATCTCTGATTGTAGACAAATCCATTGGACGATCAACAAAGTCCAGATAATCCGGAGCTTCCTTTCTCGTTACTGGCTTTAGGAATAGGTAGGATAGTTCTGTCCTCGCCTTGAGTGTCTCCACAATGGTTTCCAAGATATTTGCTAAACCAACCTGTGATTGTTTTTCAAACAAAATTGACTTACACCAGAAAAGAAGTTCTATGTGAAAACTAGTAGTATAATGTGGTGTTTTCAAGCTCAATATGGACACTAAAATCACTTCTTCTTTTTTAAGTTTTATACCAGCTTCCAAAAAAAAGTGATTTTAAACTGTTGATTAGAGTTTCAAAGCAGGCCCTAAATGATGCCCTGTCGCGAATGTATAACTGGATACGGAAAAGTCAAGAGTATTGTTAAGATTTTCATGACACCTAGACATTAATGTCAAAAAGGATTTTTGATAACAGTGTTTTGTAGTGTCTACTATTCTCAGGCACACTATCTGACCTTCCTGTCTGTTCCTTGGAAATAAGTAAATTGAAATAACCCCAAATTACAGACTCCTTTACAGAGTTTAGAACATAATGAAATAACAATTAAGGTTAAGCCTAATTGTGGTTTCTAAAACATGCTTGAAACCATAGTCAACTAACAATAGTTTACCTTATATATTTATCCTATTTTTGTACTTCATGTGTGGAAATAGAATGTGCAGGGCTCAATTCAACTTGTTGAAACTTACAAGAGGCAATAATATTAGGACGGAACTCACCTCTCCTCCTCGTCGCCGTTTCGAAGACGGGGCAAAATCTGGAGCATGCTTCCCATAATCAGGTTCTACTACCCTCCGCCTGACCATTCTGTCCCTGTCCGGTATTCGTCTGTCATATCTTCTAGGAGGAAAATCATCCAAGTAATCATCCTTTATTTCATGCTTTCTCTTTTTTTTCTTCTTCGCTTTTGCTCTTTGATGCTCCTCTTCCTCCCTTTCTCTTTGAATTGATTCTTCATATCTTAGTAACTCGTTCGACTGATCTTCAATCATCTTTAGTTTGTCGACCCTCCTGTATCTTTCCTCTTGTTGCCTCTCACCAATTCTCCTTCTCTGTTCCACCCACAATTGGTTACCATCTGGATCCCTCATTCTTGACGACTCTTCAAACAAGTGCCTGCTGCTGTCACGTTCCATATGCCTGTCCAAACTCGACAATTCAATTATTTTCTTGGTTTTTCTGTGGTCATGACCAAAACTTCCGTCCTGGCTATTATCGTCCAAACTAATGATCTCTTTCGGTTGTTGTCTAATTATAATTTTCTTGCGAGGCTGGTCTCTGTCTCCATCCACTGGTGGCTTTATCAGAATGGAGGGCTTAGCAGGTTCAACCAGCACGTCTTCGGGTTTCATCTTATTTGAGAAAGTGATTTTACTTACTTTTACAACAGATTTGCTGCCAGTTTCAGCTCTGAGCTTTGTGAATTCGGGGGGAGTATTTCTATCTGGAAGCTTGTCAGTTGCTCCACACTTGACCTTCAGAATTTTTGCCTTTGAAGTAGGTTTATTATCATCTTCTGGTGCTTCTGACCCACCAATTTTCGTCCCAGTTTTGGGTATGAGCTTCTTGATAAGAGGTTTCTGCTGACTTGGCTCTGCTTGATCTACAAAGCTAGATCTCGCTGATGATAACTTGTCAAGATCTGTGTTTTCTAGTCGTGTTTCAGAATCATCCCCGTACTTGGGGCAGTTCTTGTTTGTCCTCATATGACCAAGCTGCAGTAGGAAAGAGGCTAAGATTCAACACCTCGACTTAAAACAATACTTCTTTCTGAACTGATGCATACCTGACCACACGCTCCACAGACAAAACTCTCCCTTGCATTTTTCTTCTCCTTGATTACCTAGTTTAGATATTAGAGCACAACATGTCACACATTGCTTTGTACAGCCCACATCAATAAACACATACACATGTATATAGAACAGAACATGTCCAAAACACAGTTTGATAGGAAAACTTACATTAATCCCATCGGCCAGTATCTTCACCTTTTGTAACAGCCCCGTTTGATCAATCTCATTCTTTTTCTTGGGTTTTAATTTCCCAAGCAGATGCCTACTTGCAGAAAAGCTATCCCCTTGTACCTAAACGTAAGAATTGCAAAATTATGATCAGAAATTAGAGAACCAAAGCAAACTGGGTATTGTAACTTGAAGACATATTCATTAATAAGGAGAAACATGTCAAAACAGTATAGACCTCCAATTTCCGTAAAAAAATAAAATATATATATATATATAGACCTCCGTTTGATTTTTAGAAATTTTCTCCGCTGCTGGAAAGGATCTCTCAGGTTGCATGATTCTCTTGGAAATTGCATTGCTTTTCTTAGTTCCATCAGGTGCTTCAGGACCAAACTTTGACATCATGGACAGCCCAACTTGCTCCACTGTAGGTCTTGTCTTCTTCTTCTTTTTTCGATCAGCTTCATCATCTACAGAACCGTCTGAACTCAGATTGTATTCACATAAAATACATATTCACAAATGTAAAAGGCATAATTAAGGACTACAACATGAAAAATCCCAAGTTAACAGAATGATTGAACAAAAAAAACGAAGTATGTTACCATCCATCAGCATTCTGCATAATTCTGCAGCTTCAGCTTTCTCGTCTTCATTTTCATCATCCTGAGTCTGAAAAGGTTGCCTTCTCATTTTTAATCCCCTTACACCATCAACACTATCGCGCTTGGCGTCATAATTATCGTCTTCACCTTCTTCTGCATCTAGAAGATTTTCCAGATCCCCAGCAAATGAATCCAAGTCGCTATTAGCCTCTGATTCGCTCTCATGTTCCTCCCTATCAGCAGAACAGAGACTTTGAAGCTGCCGATCCCATATTTCCTGACATTTTTCTCTGGTCTGCTGCTGCAGTTGCAAGAAGGACATTCTCTGTCCACGTGCAAACTTGCTGACTGTTGTTGGATCAACCTTCACACCTGATGCTGCTTGCTCACTTGACAACTTACGTATCAGAGCAATTCGGTGCCATCGAGTTTGTTTTGCAATCTGCTCCTCTGGAACATTGAATTTCAGGAGAAGCTATACACAAATACAAGCACATAAGCTACACATCATTTCAATCATGCAATTTAACAATTAAATATTTGTCTATATGTTCCATATTTTACTGTTTTCTGTGCTTGCATCATCTAATGTAGCACCATCAATAAAAGAAAAAGGTAAAAACATATAGAAGGGATTATGAAGAAACATGAATAGTACTCTAATTTAATGACAGTATAATCTAACAGTTTTAAGAACAAGAATAGACTATTATTATCCAATCCAATGTCTATGAGCATTTGTGTGGAAGACGACTTTCTAAAATCAATTCCACGCACCTCCCTTGCAGCTTCCATGCTCAATCTGCGTAGATCAGCATCAGTTCCAGTCACAGTTGATCCTTTACTAATAACAGCTTTCTTTTTCACCATTGAATTTGATATTGGAGCCTTAGGGGTTAAACGAACATAACTAAAACCAAGGCCCCTTCCTGAAGGGTCACCGACACCCGTAATTTCAAGACGCTCAATATTTTCTCTATCCTGAACAAAAAAAGGAGCACGTCTGTTATCCCATAATGACCCTAAAATGGTTTAAATACCATAAAACACATAAACTGTACAATTAGGTAGGGAAAAGGCTCAAGATTATAATTTACACCTCATCACACGTAAAAATCCGTTAAATAAAGCAAGTAATATTAATTGTGGCATCAACTTGCGTGAAAGTTATTACAAACCATAGACAACACCTTCCAAACAACACAATCTTTTAGTACTTTTACCTTACCTGAGCAAATAATAAAAGCAGAAAAAATTTGTATAACTTGTATAGAATTAAATTGAGATACATCAAAACGAGATAGCCTAAGCGCACACAATCTGAAAATATTAGTTGCTTCTTAGAAGAATAATCTAGAGCATACAATACATTGATAAATCTAAGATGTCTGAGAAGTTGTGATGCCCACAAGTGAAGAAATGGAGAGATTACTTGCCTGGTTTGTACAGGAAACAAAATTACTACTCAAATTCCATGGTGTTATCTGCAGCTCCCTCTCGATGTGTGAAGCAGCAGCTAAAGCAATTGCTTCATCTGGAAGCTGATTCATTGCAGATGAAAGACCAGTGGGATGAGTCAGCCTTGTAATTCCCAATCGTTTGAGCCTGTGTTGGCCAGCTAGCATGCTCTCATATGCACAGACCTAAGACAAAAACTGAAGGTTTTAAGAGAAAGAAAATGTTTTGGAACGAATAATTCTTTTTCTTAGTACAGAAGATACATGATCAGACAAGATTTTGTAAATGGAAGTTTTTTGTTGCCACATATGCACTTTGTTAGTGTCATCAATTACTTAAAATTGTGAAGATCATAAACTTTACACTTACTCTTTCCCTACTCCAAACTTCCATTATCAAGTTGAAAGATATATCATATATAGACGTGGAGACATTTTTGGGTAGTAATGACTAATGCCCACATCAGTTTCAAGTTACAAGAGAAATTTATAGTGGAATAAGCTAGGACGTTAAAACCAATTTATTCATTTATAAAATCTTAGGTTTTTGTTTCTTCAGCTCATAAAATTGAGGCATACCAACAGTTACAGACAAAGAATCAGATTTACTATTGCATTACTGCTTCAACATTTACGTGTATCTAAGTATGAGCCTCTTGAAATGCTAGAGAAATTCATTTAATGGGACTGAAAATCAAATCTCCAAACTGTAAAGCATTCCCATAGTATATACGGAGAGATAATGTATAAGTTTGACTGAAGATCATCTTGTCTTTTCTGGTTTGATTGTTAATGCAAAAATGATAAATAATATCATCAACAGTGCATCATTGATTATCCTTGTGAAAGTGTAGAGTCTAAAATATGAAAGGTCCCATCATCAAGAAAAAATCATAAACAATCTCCACCTACAGCGTCTTAACTCATAAAATAGACAAGAACTCACATTTTCAGGAGTGACCATCGTTCTTAATTCCTCCTCTGAGGGAATGCGGAAGTTCCGTTTCATGACCCAATAAAAATGTCCATTTGGTCCTCTCTAGTAGCTCATGCAAGAAACAAATGTTTATCTCAGTAAATGCCTAACTAACAAGAATAAGCAAGTTATATAAGATCCAGGTGTCAATTGAACCAAGAGGGCATGCATTTTAATGGGCATTCCTTTACTTTATTTTATGGTCGTTTCTATTGCTCAACGTGAAAGTTAAAATTGGATGGGGGTGGGAAGGGGGGAAATTAATTGCAGGGTGCAATACCTGTAAATCCGCACAAATTTTAAGCCTCTTCCGAAGAATTGTTTCGGACATTAACGGGAACTGTGTAAACAGCTCGTCTATACGTATAGAAGGATACAACCCACGTTTCTCAGAAGCATGAAACTCCCGGTACATGTATACCAATAGCCTGTTCATGGTATAGAACTGGATACCTTTGGACACAGGTGACATTACCTCCATGTGAGGCTCCTACAAATGATAATAATAAAAAAATCAGGAAACAATAATATCAAACATCTGAATAGCCCAGTAATATTAAACAAATCCCAACTTAGAATATGTATTATACAATATATATATACCCTTGTTGTAAAATAGGAGATCCTCTGCCTCCCCTTCCTCTATAAGAGGAATAACTTCTTCCAGACTGGTTCATAACTGTCATTAAGAAATAAATTTACGAGTTAAAAAATCTGGGAGATGATTATCATTCTCTTGCTTATAAACAATATCAAAATCAAAATAAGCAAGATGAGATTGTCATCGGGCAAACATTTGTTTAGAAACATTATGTTCAAAATCTTTGAAGAGCATAAAAGTAGCAGCCCTGCAATCTGTTTTAATAGTAAATTTCTGATTATATAAATCATCCTGAAATTTAAGGACACATTTGACAATAGAAAGAATTTCTTTAGCTGTAGCAGAATAATTTTTCTGACTATTATTCCATTTACCGGAATAAAATCTAATGATATAATCCTTTTTATTATCAGGATTAATTTGTTTTAAAATACCTCCATACCCCAAATCTGAGGCATCAGTTTCAACAATTTTTTCCCAAGAGAGATTAGCTAGCACAAGACAAGAAATATTTTTAACCTTTTCTTTTATCCAGATAACAGCCTTAGTATGATCATCATTCCAAGGAGAATGATTCTTTTTAAGTCTATCATATAAGATAGCGGAATCTTCAGCAAGATTCTTAATATAAGAAGACACATAATTAAGGCTTCCTAAGAATCTCTGTAACTGAATTTTATCAGTTATAACATCAGGGAATTTATTACCAAATTCAATACTTCTTTGAATTAGAATAATATTACTTTTGTCAATAATATGACCAAAAATTTTTACTTTAGTCTGGAATAAAACCATTTTAGATTTTGAAATAACTAAACCATTTTTAATGACTAAGTTTTTAAACATATCAAGATGTTTAAAATGTATTTCAATATCTTTAGAAAATACAAGGATGTCATCAATATAGACAATTATAAAATCACTATAAGGATTAAAAATATCATTCATAATTTGTTGAAATTCTGAAGGGGAATTTTTAAGACCAAAAGACATAACAGTCCATTCATAATGACCAAATGGAACATTAAAGACAGTTTTATACCTATCAGAATGATTAATCTGAATTTGTCAAAAACATGATTTTAAATCAAATTTAGAGAAAATAAGAGCATTGACTAATCTGTCAAGAAGATATTTTTTTATTAGGAATAGGATGTCTAATCCATTTTAAAACCTTATTGCGAGGTTTTTAATTAATAACCAATCGAGGAACTCCGTGTTCCTGCTCAGAATGTTTATTAACATAGAAAGCAGTACAAGACCAAAGATTTTAGAAGGAGTTATAAGCTTCTTCTGTAATAAGGAAGATATTTCTTTTTTACATAACTTTAAGTATTCAGAATTTATTTGACAAGGTCTAGACTTAGTCGGAATTTTATTTTCTTTAAAATCTTCTTCATAAGGAAGAGAAACTATATGTTTCTTTCTGTCCTAAAAAGCATTGGGAAAATCATTACAAATTTCAATAGAAAATTTATTTATTAAAAATTTAATTTTATCCTGTAGTTTAGGATTATTTAATCTATCACTTATAGTAATAGAATTAAGTTCATTTTTAAGAAAATTGATTTGACAATTTTTATTATTAATTTGATCTTGAATCAAATTAAGAACCTTATGAATAGGTTTAGTGATAAACTTGAAAGTAATAGGTTTACCATTATAAGTACCTGTAATACATTTTTAACCAACAAAGGTAAGAGGATATATTTTAAATAGAAAAGGAAGACCAATAATCATTTGACTAGTGATGTCTTCAGCAATAAGAAAGTCGTTAGAAATACAACAACCATCTACACAAACATAAGCATTTTTAAGCTTATAATTAATCTTTAAAGATCCTCCACCTGCATGAGAAAGTGAATGAGTAGTTTTTTCAAAAAACTTAGTAGGAATTATTCCTAACTGTATGACACTTAAATCAACACCACTATCAATCATAGCAATAAAATTTTTCTTATAAGAATTATTTATAAGAAGAGAAATCTTAGTATACCATTTCTGTGATATAATCATATTAATGGTAGATAAATGATTTTTCTCAATATTAACATTGTCATCAATTTCAAAGTATTGTGAAAGAGCTTTATAGTCAGTTTCATTATCCTCAATTTTTTCTTTACCTTTCTCAATAAATGAAAGACGAACAGAAAGATCTGTATTCTGTTTTTGAAGAATCTTCACATCAGTTTTGAGATTATTAATCTCATGAACTAAATCATTTATAGTCACTGAATTATTTTTTATAATTTTTAGGCGATGAAGTCTTTCTAATTCACCCATATTATAATAATTACCATCAATCTTTTTAGAAAGACTAGTTTTATCATTGTCTTCATTCTTAGAAGAATCATGAAATTGTTCAATGATTTTATCTCTTAAACTAGAATCTTTTATATGTTTAAAAAATTCTAAAATATTATTATTAGTTAAGACACTAATATTCATATCTTGAAATTGACTCATGAGTTTATAAAACTCATTATCAATATTATTAGTATTACTGATACAATTAAGACAAGGTTTTCCAAGTACACATTCATTGCACTTTTCTTTATCTGATTTAACAGAATTATCATCATCCGAAGAGGATTCAACAGAAGAACAGTCATTATAAGACTTTTCTGATTCTGTATCAATATTAGGCACATAACAATTTTAAAAAGAGTTTCTTTTAACTCTTCATCAATATCAAGATTTTTAATCTTGTCTTTTGCATAGCACTGATTAGCATAATGACCAGGCCTATTACATTTTTTACAAATAATTGTATCATATCTTCTTTTTTTAAAAGATTTTCTTTTACTTTTATCATTTTCATGATTTTTTTTCTTTCTGTTTTGAAGAATTATGTTTTCTTATTTTATAAGTAGATTTACTTTTATAATATCTCTTATTATTTTTAATCAAATTATTTTTATTTTTAGAATTAGGATTATCTAATCCAAATTGATCACAAAATTGATCTAATTGTTTTCTTTCCATAAGATTATCCTTTTTAATTTGATTTTTTAATTTGAGTTCATTACAAAGATTTAATCATTCCCGAACACAAACACTAATGATTTGACCAAAAGTATAAGACCCATAATGGATTGAATCAGAATCATTTCTAAGAGTTTTCTTAACTCTTTCAGCCAAATAGATTAGGAAGACCATCTACAAATTTATTCTTCCAAATATCCTGATTACAATCAGGAATCTCATAAATGCGAGACAAAAAAGTATCTATGTACCATCTGAAATCAGTAAGAGTTTTACACTTCATATTTAAAATAAGAGTTCTGGTATTTTCATATTTATTAGTATATTGACCAGTAAAATGATCCAAAATAGTATGAATCAAAGAGTAAACCGCATTGGTTTTAGTCTTACCATTTTCAATTTTAATAGAATTAAAATTTTCCATTCTATTTTGGGGAGTCAAATAATTATACCACCAACTTTTAAGTTGACCAATAAAACCAGCAATAATAGTTTGTGCAGTACTAATATCACTATTACCACAAGTTTGACAAGCAGAACTATACATAAGCATGTGATGACATTGAGTGAAAATATGATTATCACTTCCACCATCAATATTCCATTCATAAATATCTTTTCTAGAATAAGAATTATTGAAAAAGTTTTTCTGTTCTTCATTAAGAACATCAATAGGAGTGAGTCTCTTATAATAATAAGTAGACATGGTAAGTCTATCAGCCCATTTCATTTTATTAATACTATCAGTATTACTAGGACTACCAATATTATTGGGTTGAATAGCATGATTATCATCCAAGTCATCATCTAAAGCTGAAATATTCAGATTACTAAATTTATCATTAATAATCTTTTCAAGATCAGAAATAGAGGCTTCGGATTTAAAATCTTTTATCTCAATAGGAGATTGAATAGATGAAGCTGTTTTAATAATAACATTATTATTTTTATTATCATAATCTTCAGATTTATTCTGAAAAATTAATTTTAGAGATTATTTTATCAACTTTATCATGTAAAGAAATAATTTCTTCTCCAAGGATAGAAATATAACAATTACAAAAATTATTTTGCTCAATCATTTGATTGACATGTTTAACAGTAATTTGTAAAACATCATTTTCTATGATTCTGAAGAATGGAAGAAAACTAAATATCTTCCCATTTTTCTCGATTTGAAAAGGAACATGAGGAGGTATTTTTGTATTCCTCCATAAATTATTTTATAATCACGTTCAATTACTGAAATATAATCGATATAAAAGGTTTTAATAAACCAAGGAACATAATAAGTAATTTCATTATGTTTTTCATGTAATTTATAAAATCGTCAACAAAGTAGTCTAAATCATCTTTTGAGAATGATTTAAAATACCAAATTCTAAACTTATCCCATTTAGGATTATTAAACTCATCATTAATATGAGCTCTAGTAGAAGAACCTTTAGAAAAATCTAAAAAGTTTGTAAATTCCATAAAATTATATTTTATAAGTTACAATCTGAAATTGTTTCGGGATCAAATCCATCTTTATGGATAATATTATTTTTATTAATAATAATTTTCTCATTGTTATTATTAATTTTACAATAAGAATTTTCTCTATAAAAGGAAGTAGAAGGTCTCTAGATTCGAAAGGTAATTCTACCTCATAATCCGGAGGTGATATAAGAGAATGATTAGACATTGATCTAGAATAAAAGTTTCTAATGTCTTCTTTTGATTATTTTGAAAACCAATATTAATTATACCATCATTACTTTGAGTATTATGTTTAAAATCACTATTTATAATAGGATTTTTAGGAACAGATTGTTCTATTATCCAATTTTCAGGAAAAATAATTTCTTCCCACTTAATGGATCTTCTGGTAGTAATATTTGATTTACCAATATTAGTTTCTATAAGAATAGTTTCATTATTATCTTTCTCAATTCTTTTACACATAGGATTGAGTGTAAATAAAGGCTTATAATAAATATGATAACAGATACACATAACCTCTGTACCTGGTATGTAATTATAACCATGAGTTTTAACATTTTATGTTAAAGCTTCAAGAATATTACTATCAGATAAAGATAGAGATAAATTAGGATATGCGTCAAAATAGACAGGTCCTAAAGCCAAACTAGACTCTATAATTCCCATTAAGGATTGTGTCCAATTAAGATTTCTACCATCCCTAATAGAAGCTAGAAAGCTTTCTGGTAAACCATTTAAAGTAAGCGGTCTAAAAGCGACCTGAACACAACCAATATGTAAGAACTTATGAGTTCTTTTGTAAGGTAAAATATCAATTTTACTAAGCAGTGTAATAACCATATCTTCTTCATGAAGAGGTACAGAGGATTCAGTAGTTTTAACAATTTGTTTAAAACCTATTTTTTCAAAAGCTCCTAATTTATTAACCATTTTAAGTTCAATTTTAGGAATAGTCCATTTATTCAATAAATCATGATTTTCAGGAATATCATATTCCTGAGTCATACTGTTCTTAACAGTATCCTTTAATCGGAAAGGATTCATTAGAATCAAGATGTATTGAATCATGAAACCATATAATTTATATATACGCTACTTCTCATGGCTCTGATACCATATTAACATAAAGATCGTGCAAAGATCTATATCAATAGTATCATGGTACAAAGATACTTTTTTGTCTCGTATTTATGAGATTCCTGATTGTAATCAGGATATTTGGAAGAATAAATTTGTAGATGGTCTTCCTAATCTATTTGCTGAAAGAGTTAAGAAAACTCTTAGAAAGGATTCCGATTCAATCCATTATAGGTCTTATACTTTTGGTCAAATCATTAGTGTTTGTGTTCAGGAATGATTAAATCTTTGTAATGAACTCAAATTAAAAAATCAAATTAAAAAGGATAATCTTATGGAAAGAAAACAATTAGGTCAATTTTGTGATCAATTTGGATTTGATAATCCTTATTCTAAAAATAAAAATAATTTGACTAAAAATAATAAGAGAGATTATAAAAGTAAATCTACTTATAAAAGAAGAAAACATAATTGTTCAAAACAGAAAGAAAAAGATCATGAAAATGATAAAAGTAAAAGAAAATCTTTTAAAAAAAGAAGATATGATACAATTATTTGTAAAAAATGTAATAGGCACGGTCATTATGCTAATCGGTCTTTATCTGAAAAGACAAGATTAAAAATCTTGATATTGATGAAGAGTTAAAAAAACTCTTTTTAAAATTGTTATGAGTCCTAATATTGATACGTAATCGAAAAAATCTTATAATGATTATTTTTCCATTTGAATCCTCTTGGGATGATGATAATTCTGTTAAATCAAATAAAGAAAAGTGCAATGAATGTGTACTTGGAAAACTTTGTCTTAATTGTATCAGTAATACTGATAATACTAATAATATTGATAATGAGTTTTATAAACTCATGAGTCAATTTCAAGATATGAATATTAGTGTCTTAACTAATAATAATATTTTAGAATTTCTTAAACATATAAAAGATTCTACTTTAAGAGATAAAATCATTGAACAATTTCAGGATTCTTCTAAGAATGAAGACAATGATAAAACTAGTCTTTCTAAAAAGATTGATGGTAATTATTATAATATGGGTGAATTAGAAAGACTTCTTCGCCTAAAAAATATAAAAAATAATTAAGTGACTATAAATGATTTAGTTCATGAGATTAATAATCTCAAAACTAATGTGAAGATTCTTCAAAAACAAAATACAAATCTTTATGTTCGTCATTCTTTTATTGAGAAAGGTAAAGAAAAAATTGAGGATAATGAAACTAACTACAAAGCTCTTTCACAATACTTTAAAATTGATGACAATGTTATATTGAGAAAAATCATTTATCTACTATTAATATGATTATATCACAGAAATGGTATACTAAGATTTCTCTTCTTATAAATAATTATTATAAGAAAGATTTTATTGCTATGATTGATAGTGGTGCTGATTTAAGTGTCATACAGTTAGGAATAATTCCTACCAAGTTTTTTGAAAAAACTACTCATTCACTTTCTCATGCAGGTGGAGGATCTTTATAATTAATTATAAGCTTAAAAATGCTTATGTTTGTGTAGATGGTTGTTGTATTTCTAACGACTTTCTTATTGCTGAAGACATCACTAGTCAAATGATTATTGGTCTTCCTTTTCTATTACTTTCAAGTTTATCACTAAACCTATTCATAAGGTTCTTAATTTGATTCAAGATCAAATTAATAATAAAAATTGTCAAATCAATTTTCTTAAAGATGAACTTAATTCTATTACTATAAGTGGTAGATTAAATAATCCTAAACTACAAGATAAAATCAAATTTTTAATAAATAAATTTTCTATTGAAATTTGTAATGATTTTCCCAATGCTTTTTGGGGATGAAAAAGAAACATATATTTTTTTTCTTCCTTATGAAGAAGATTTTAAAAAAAATAAAATTCGACTAAGTCTCAGACCTTGTCAAATGAACTCGAATACTTAGAGTTATGTAAAAAGGAAATATCTTCCTTATTACGAAAAGTTAAGGTTTATAACTCCTTCTAAATCTCTTTGGTCTTGTACTGCTTTCTATGTTAATAAACATTCTGAGCAGGAACGCGGAGTTCCTCGATTGGTTATTAATTATAAACCTCTCAAGAAGGTTTTAAAATGAATTAGACATCCTATTCCTAATAAAAAAAGATCTTCTTGACAGATTAGTCAATGTTTTATTTTCTAAATTTGATTTAAAAAAGCAGGGTTTTTGCAAATTTGATTAATCATCCCGATAGGTATAAAACTGTCTTTAATGTTCCATTTGGTCATTATGAATGGATCATATGCCTTTTTGGTCTTAAAAATGCTCCTTCAGAGTTTCAACAAATTATGAATGATATTTTTAATCCTTATAGTGATTTTATTATTGTCTATATTGATGACGTCCTTGTATTTTCTAAAGATATTGAAATACATTTTAAACATCTTGATATGTTTAAAAACTTAGTCATTAAAAATGGTTTAGTTATTTCAAAACCTAAAATGGTTTTATTCCAGACTAAAGTAAAATTCTTGGTCATATTATTGACAAAAGTAATATTATTCCAATTCAAAGAAGTATTGAATTTAGTAATAAATTCTCTGATGTTATAACTGATAAAACTCAGTTACAGAGATTCTTAGGAAGCCTTAATTATGTGTCTTTTTATATTAAGAATCTTGTTGAAGATTTCGCTATCTTATATGATAGACTTAAAAAGAATCTTTCTCCTTGGAATGATGATCATACTAAGGTCAATTATCGAGGATAAAAGAAAAAGTTAAAAATATTCCTTGTCTTATGCTAGCTAATCCCTTGGGAAAAAAAATGTTGAAACCGATGCCTCGATTTGGGGTATGGAGGTATTTTAAAACAAATTAATCGATAATAAAAAGGATTATATCATTAGATTTTATTAGGTAAATGGAATAATAGTTTCTAAGAAAAGAAATTCTTGCTATTGTCAAATGTGTCCTTAAATTTCGGGATGATTTATATAATCGTAAATTTACAATTAAAAACCGATTCAGTCGCTACTTTTTTATGCTTTCTTCAAAGATTTTGAACATAATGTTTCTAAACAAATGTTTGCCCGATGGCAATCTCATCTTGCTTATTTTGATTTTGATATTGTTTATAAGCAAAGGAAAGATAATCATCTCCCCCATTTTTTAACTCGTGAATTTATTTCTTCATGATGATTATGAGCGAGCCCGGAAGAAGTTATTCCTCTTATAGAGGAAGGGGAAGAGGATCTCCTATTTTACAACAAGGAAGAAATCCTTTACAACCGTAACATTTCGGTATTGGTTCTTATTCAAAATGAGAAAAATTTTGATAAGGAATTTCAAGAATTCCTCAAACAACAAAGAGCGAGAATATTCAAGTTCGGGACAATCCTTCAAAAAACGATGATGAGAGTCATATTCTTGATCGCTCGAGAGAGAATATAAATTCTTTGATTCTCTTAAGAGAGAATTGATTCTTGTCATCGAAGATGATGATGAAAAATTCAAAGAGTCCCCATGGATTCTTATGGATAAGTATTTTTCAGCTAATAGTTGGATTATGAAAACTTATAAGACGAGAGGATTTTATGAGAATATCCTCATTAGTCTTGGAAGTGTTGATATTCAACATTTTCCTCCTAAGAGTAAAGCGATAAATTACTCTAAATTTATCATTAAAAAAAATCATCTCCATCCAAGAATGGGGTCTTTCTCCTTTGTCTTTGAGGAAGCATGACTAATGAAGTCACTAAAACAATTTACCAATACAATTATTGGGATTATCTACAAAGTTTTTATAAAACTTTATTTTATCAGAATGCTAAGCATTCTCACACTTGGCTGATAAAAATTTGTGATAATATCAATAGGAATCAAATTCCTAATTGGCTTTTCTCCTGGTGGAGAAATTTTGGTACTATGGCAGATATTTTGCCTCAAGAGATTAAATCTCTATTGGAAGAATATTCTATTAATTTTTCTTCATTAAAACTCATAATACAAATAGTAAAACTATTTGTATGTTTTTGTTGATTCCGAATTTCGCACGTAATTGAGTTATATCAAGATGGTATACCAAGTTTATGGAGGATCCATACTACGAGATTTTGGAATAACTTAAATGTTATTACTCCGGCTCCCTATGAGTCACCTTTTGAGGAAAATATCAAGACGATTAAATCCAAAATAGAAGAATATAAAAAGCATACGGTGAAAAAGACTTCAAATAGTCTTTTCTTCATTTTTCGAATATTATAAGAAATGTTGGTTTATTTCCCAAGGAAAAAATTATGGATCTTTATATGGATCATATCAAGAAAGATTTATTCAATGATATTGATTTTTCTGATTCAAAATCAAATGTCTCTATGATTTCCGGTTCTGAATTACAAGATGCTCAGGACCCAAATGAAGACTATCAAGACTTTTCTCTTCAAGAAAGTTTTGATCGTTTGAGAAATTCTCTAAAAAGAGAAACTTAAAGAAAGAAAGTGTTAATGGAAGATTGGAGATTATATCTAAATAGCTCCAAACTAATGTCAGTTTCTAATATCTGGAAGGTCCCTTTTCATGTTATTTTTGATGAAAATAATAATGAAATCCGAGATAAAAATTATCCCAAAGTTCTGAAGAAGAAAATTAAGATTCTTGAACTATGTATTCCTGTACTAGAAAAAATGAGATACAGGAATGATATTGATGAAGGAAGACATTATCCCCATTCTAAAAAAGGATTTAAGAAGACTCTAATTCTTACGAAGAAACAAGCTTCACTAATGGCGATTTTAGAAGACTTTGATTTAGCACATTCCAAACAAAATGTGGCTACTGAGATCGAGACAAAATCAAATTTCGTCATTCTTTGCATCGCCAGACAAAAAGATCGTTCATGAATAGTAATTACTATTCAAACTTTTTTGTCTTTTTTTGTGGCTTTGTTTTTTCTCGACTATTTTTTTTTATTTTGAAACCGGGGTTTGATGTCCTTTCTTTCATCTATAAATAGGTTTGTATTTTCTTTTTAGGAGAGGCATTTCGAGTTTAAACCGCCCCTTTTCTCTCTCTAAATCCTCTCTAGGTAAAAACCTTGTAATATTATTGTTCATAAACTGGTTTTTTTGCTTGTGGCTTTTTAAAGGTATATTGTTATTTAAATTTTGTATTTTAAATTTTTATTTCTGATGATTGCCGCCTCAATGGTCGGCTAAATTACTTGTATTGAATCATGACCTGACTTAACTATACTCTACTATCATGTGCAATCATCAGAAATAAAAATTTAAAATACAGAATTTAAATAACAATATACCTTAAAAAAACCACAAGCAAAAACCAGTTTATGAACAATAATATTACAAGGTTACAAAGTTGCACACAAGAGAGGGATTTAGAGAGGACTTTGATTTAGCACATTCCTATATATATGTATCTGAGGTGTGGGGGGACTACAGAAGAAGGAAAGGATAGAAAAGGCATTAAAAAGCTAAAGATATAAAGAACAAATACAGAAAAAACGCTAGCATAACCTGTTGTCCAACAACATCAATCCTGTCAATGCGTCTGATGGACAGCTTGCCCTTTGAAGATCTCACCAGTAGATAATCAGTTGATGGCACTTTATGTTGAAATATAGGTGCTCTATACATGTTAGTCTCAAGGCATGACTGGGTAGAACCAGGTTTTATATCTCCAAGAAATGGGGATTTATCAGCAGGATCAAGAATGACAACACTCCCCAAACCTTTATCGCTATTTCGCAGCAAGTTGCCTGTTTGATCACCAGGGACAGATTTTTGATAATATGTACAGAGTCTTGCGCCCATTCCAGCATTGCCCAAAAGTAAAGGCCTTTCCTCACAGTACCTGGATTTTATGTAATTTACAAGACAAAAACCATAAGGGGCAAACTAGTTTAAATTATTTGCATAAAAAGGTACAACATATTAGAAAGAGATGGATCATACAGAAGAATAGCTAGAAACATATGGACTAAATATTATGTAACTCAGGTTTTGATATGTTAAATACGATCAATTTTTAACGGCCATCTGGCACATAAACACAAGTTACCAAAGTCGAGCAATGTTAAGGGTGCATAAACCAAAAGTACAGTTATTTTGCTCAGTGGAAAACACAATTCACAAAGTACTGTAGAGAACACAAGCAGAAAATGGATTCAGTGAAAGATTATAACTAGATAAGCATGCAATGAATAACTTACTCCATTAAGAAAACATGTCCATCTTTTACTGAAAGATCAGATTTCTTCTTAAACGCCCCAGGAGGACGCAGGGACTTGTTCTCTCCGGGAAGCTTTTGTGCTCGGGGTAATAGATGTATTTTTGTGCGAATAAGGTGCAACACTGAATTTGAATGAACATTCTGTTCAGCAAGAGATTTGCCATCATCAAGCTCCCTCCCCGAATAAAAAATCTTCACCGTCTCCAACAGTTTAAAATCTACATACAAAGATACAGTTTGTGTCAAGTAACTAGTGGCGTATACACATATTCCGGCATTAACAATGTTAAACGTTAAAGCAATAGTGTATCAGAATAATAACTACTACGAAAACAGCCTACCTAATTTTTTTGAAGCTTTAGCCTTTACAGAGGCAACGGTTTCTTCTGCATCCACATGAAGCTTACTTCCTTTGCCGCCAAGACTCTTCATAATGATTTTCAATGTTCCCTGCATGGCTAGTTTCTCTTGCTCCTTAAATGGCACCTCAATATCATGGGGGTACCACAAAGCTTTTGGACGATGAAAATTAGCAATGTCTTTGCTGCAAAAAATAGTACTTCAGAACTAGACCATATGAAAGGAAGATTGGCTTTAAGACAATGTGACGGAATTTAAGGCATAATAAACTAGCAAAATTAAGAAACTATCAAGCAAGACAGATTCGTCTACAGTTATAATTTTTTTCCAGAATAGTAGAAAGCATTAATCCAAGTAATCATTTTCAGGCTCATAAACTAATATGCACACTATTCACTGCCAGAAAACTGGAGGATTTATGGCCAAACATCAAGGGAACTTCAATTCACTTAATTGGAGTAAAGCCGAAAAAGTTGTCACTCTGTTGTGGTGTGCACTTGTCAAGAATCCCTTGTCCATTTATACTTATGTTATCATTAATTAATATAAAATTTTATCCTTTTCTTATTATAAAACTAGTATGTTTGTCTGTCTGTGCAAGTTATTATAAACGAGTAAGGGTACCATCTTCATTGCCTTGAGAGCAAGGCTATCCCTGAACATGCAACATTCATTAAAATTGTAACAACCATTAAAAGGAACCAGAGCTTATGGCAAATAGTTAATTCTAATACCTGATGCTGTCAGCAGCAACATTACTAATGTTATCAATATTAATGCAAACTACATCCAGAGATAGACAACAAAATCAGTTTTCCATGCTACCTTCGTTGATATTAAACCTGATTAAGGAATGCAAGAAAAGCTAAGTCTCGAAAGTAGCATTGAAGGAATCTGTTCCATTCGAGATCTAATTTTTCTATCAAAAATAAGGCAAGAAGATATCTGAGTAGGAAATTAATCCATTGGACACTGCTGACAGTATTAATTGACTTTCTAAACATGGACTTCCACTATCATTGAACATTTTCAAATTATGAGTGTCAAAGGCATATGCGACTAAGAGGAAAGTGAAGTCATATTCGGTTATTAGGAGGGCCACATCAGAGCACAAAGCAAGAATCTCAGGCTCACCCTGACTTCTTGTTAAAGCTTAAATGACATGGTAAAACAGCCAAATATTTTAAGCATAACACAACTGATGAAAATCAAGACACTTAAACAGAAACCCATGACACATTACAACAAGATATGCATTGTCTTAGTTTCATAAGTTAGTTCAGTATTTGGATACCCAAATTTAGTACTAATATGCAATTTGATGATAAGATTGCATAAGAACCATTAAAACACCACGAATGCAGCAATGCACCATTAAAGCATATAAAGTAAAATGCCAATTTAAACAGAGGTCCTACTTGATTAGCTTAGCTTTCATCGTCTGCAGCTTAAGTGCAGGCACCGAATGCAAAACTTTGAGTCCATGAACAGAACGCTTTTTCGAATGAGACCTCAGCTGCTGAGAGGATTTCCTGTTTGAATAAAATTTGTCATTGGATATATTGAACCGCCCAGCTGACAGCATTCCATGATTATGCAGCTCGACAGAATCTCCGTTGTTGGAATGTACAGAACGGGCTACAGTCATAGCCCCCACGTGAAGCTGTAGATGTTTGGTATCCTTCATATCTGAAAGTTCAAAAAGCATCTGCTCATCTTGAAGATCGAGAATTAGCTTCGGTTTGGCAATAGGCTGGTGTGGTTCCCATACAATATTGTCTAACCATGATCCATCCACTACATCTTTGTTTTGTAATGTGAGCTCACTAAAACGTCTTATAGCATCACTACAATGCTTTGCTTCAGCAGTAACATCTTTCATAACTCCAGTCTCTTTATTATATTCATCAAACTGAGACTCTAACCTTAAAAGCTGGGGATGACTTCTATATCCAGAGATTGTAAGTTCTGAAGTATATTCGTTAGAGCCAAAAGGTTCCACGACAATAGAATACTTATTTCGAAATGAATTCTGATCCTTATCATGAGGTTTATTCTGTATTTCTGATTTGAAAGTTTCTGCTTCAGCTTTCAAATCCCTCTCCTTATCACCGAGTGAGTCAGAATCAGGTCCAGACAGCTCACAGCTCTCTACAAAATTATCAGTAGAAGACGGAGAGTTATTCCAAGCAATTCTGTCTTCCCAATCTTCCTGATCAAGGGGCAGGAATTTGTGAGAGAGAAGTGAATTCCATTCTGGAAATTTATAGACCGACAGATCATCTTTCATAGGTTCAGCAGAAACATAGGAATCCTTCCTATTATCATCAACTCCTATAGACATTCTTCCCAACCCCCCAACAGTTCTAGATTTCATCGAGTCACCTTCGGCGTCCGATGTGAACATATCACCTTTTGAATAAAACCATCTCATCCAGGAAATATCTCGACAAGGTGCCTTCATAAATATCTCCTCATCTTCCTCAACAACATCAGAGGAATCCATGGACTTGTATTTTTCTAAATAAACGCAAAAGAAACCAGTTAACAACGAACTAGTCATAAATTTAGATTTTTACTGCAATATTAAATCCAGCAGACTCAAAGAACAACCAGAACATGTAAAGAAGATCCTGTAGAGTTGAGTAAAGAATACACACCTTTCGATATTATATATCGGCTTTCTCTTTTTCCTGCAGTTTTCATGGGGACGTGGACACCAAAAATTTCAGAAAATCGTAAAATAGCCTTTCCATCCTCCTCTACATAAAGAACAGGAAGCAGTGGAGACATGTCACCACCCCTTATCTCTTCCACTGAATCTGAATCATCCTGCTTAACATGTGAAGCTCAAGCACCAGTTGAAATACAAAATCACATTGTAAAGCAAATAAAGTGCTTGCAGAAACACAAAATAAACTTATACTCAATGACAATATACGTAATTACATAATCACATCCAGCTTTTATATCAATATATAACTTCAAGATACAGAGTTTTGAGATGCAGGCCAGTTCATCTCAACTTTGACAAACCAAGGAGTCCTAACCAGAACCTATGTTCTAGATTTTTTATACTGGAAGAACTTGGCATTCTTTTTGCACCTATGACTAAATGCAATTGGCTTTCCACTCATCTCCAACAAAACCACAATGAAGTCAAAAAAATGTTGAACCAAATATAGAAAGAGCATAGTAAAATAGATTAGCACAGCTAGGCTTTTTTTTTTCAATGGTTGAGACAAAGGTCAAAACCACAGGTCTGCACTGAGAACAAGACTTCTCCCAGAGATTAGATTGGTGATGCAAAACTTATTTAACTAATACACAACGCAAAGGAAAAGCAAAAATTATATCAAGAGGATCCTTGCCATGGAAGCTAATGCAGAACTCACCTCCTCGGAATCTACCAGATCCCCATCTTCCAATTCAAGAGCATGATAATCATCAAGAAGACATTCCTCCTGAGGAATCACTTCATTGCTGTAGTTCAGCTCACCTGTCATGAGAAAAGGTAACAACTATGTGTTATAGAAACCAGCAGTGTGCAATCCATTTCCAGCCCTATTGCTTAGAAGGAAATTGAGTTACCAAGTCAAATAAGATATTCAGTTTGCTCCAAAAGTATGATCACGCCTCATATCTTCCTACCACACTACAATGTTCTCTAATGTGACCGTGAATAATACCAATACACAGTTCCAACCTGGTGACCTCACACACACTGTAGTGAACTTCACATAATTCTGATTGAATCCATTTTAAAAACATCTAAATCTTATTTGTGCTACCAAGAGTATCTAAGGAACAGAACATTTCATTAAATAAGAAACAAGATTTTTAGCACTACTGGACAAGGCATCCACTTAAAAAGCAACACCTTGACTTCAAAGATCAAGACTCCAATCTCTAACCATATTTGGAACAAATATATGTGTAAATTTTTGTGCTTTTTAATCGAAAGGGCGCCATAAACTTAACTCAATCTCTAATACAAATCATTAACTATTCTTGGGATACCTTATCAACCTAAACAACACCAGAATATTAGTAAAACCAATACTAACTAATTGGAACAGGCAGTGTGAAGTTGAGTGATACCTGATGGAGATAACTGTTGCGTTTCAGTATTGCCTTCTCCTCCCAAATCTTGATTTTCCAAATCATCATCTTCATCATCATAATTTTCATCACCAAACACAGAACTTGTATTCTGCAAAGAACTTACTGAAACTTCTTTGGAGAAGAAATCCTTTTTGGGTAACCAAAGGTCCTCCTCAGTAGCAGTTTGGATCTCTGGTCCTTCATACTGCTCATCTATATCTTCATAATCGACAGCATTTTCTGCCTTTTTGTCATAATCTACTTTGCACAAGAGAGAAAAAGGGACAAAAGAAGAATGAATTAGGACCGCATAAACATCGAGGGATTTGTTGTAGCACATTCTGATGAAAAAAAAAAGCACTGGAAACTTAAATCCGAAAATAAACTTTCAAACAACCAAGCTGAATCAAAATTCAAAAGCCTCTAGCATTAGTTGAATCTAATTATATGACTGTAAAAACAAGTGAACTGATATGGGATTGTATATGGGATTGTACTTGTATAAACAAACATGAGGATTTCAAAGTATACATATAATGCTTTGTGCACATTGTTTAAGCATCTATAGTTCAAAACATGTAATAATTAATGCGCTAGAGTGGAAAAGTAAGCAGGTTAGCAAACTTTGTAACTTAATACCTTTGGCATAATATCTGGAGTATGAGTTTCTACATCACTCAAATAATTTCAGGGGCTTTAAAGCCGAGAATAAAAGGTGTGCTATGTTTTTGGGATGCTAAGAGTAAATATTTTACATATTTTCATATGGTTTATTGGTTTTACATATTACATTAGTATATCTATATCCACTTTAGTTATTTGTTACTCAAGGTGCTTGAAAGGGTGATTAGGGGATGGGGGAATGGAAAAGGGACAAAGGGGGTGTTTGTAATTGAGAAGCACTCCTTAAAAAGGTACATATTCACTTTAGCGTTCGAGTACCTCTTTATTGCCAAGCACTAAGTTACTCCCGCATCAATTTATACTAGATATCAGTCCAGTTTAAAACTGCTTATTTTCTCCCCTTCGAGATATCATAAAACTAGATTGAAAAGGTGGTTACGAAGTTACCAAGATTCACAATGATTAGTTATCACAGACATAAAAGAACAGTCCCACCAAAGATGACCTTCTTAACTTCATGTGTCAAAATTTCATGGCAGCCTTCGTATGGGGTATAACCTTTATATCTGACAAATGATCCATTAAATTCTAACTTCATGTCTTCATCTAATGTGTCAAGAATCATGTGCATACATCAAAATCATATTGCATCAGCATTTCAGCATAAAACATAGACCTAACAAAGAAGGCACACCCTACCATAGATAATCTTCTTCTACATTAATATTTTATAGGAAAAATATACCTTTAAGAACGAGATATGGCACCAGGAGCAACACGACTGAGAATGAACACCACCAACATAAAGTAGTATAATATTGCTCAAAAATGATTTCATATTACTGATTATGATCATTTGAAACACAAAGATGGGAGCTGCATAGAAACAGTAACATATGCTACAAATAATTTGAGAATCGTATATGTTTCCATGTTTACATCATCACCTTGATCTGTAGCGTCTGATGGTGTCTGCGGAGATCTTACGGAGAGCTGAAAATTTGAGAAGGAACATTTAAAAGGAGAGTGCAAATTCGAGTGTTAATCAAATGATATCACAGTTTGTAAATCACAATAAAATTTTCTGTAGCATTTAAAACCATAGTGGAGATGTGGATCAAGATTTCATACATCTATTTCAGTCAGGGATGGACCAAGCTTGTCAGCCAGGGCGGCAAGATGCTCCTTAGCATCCTGAAACAAATGTCATAATTTAAGACGCACATCATCATTGATAAAATGATCCAGCAGAAAGAGAAAGGATCAACAGAAGAGCATCACAAGTCAGCTGCCTCCCCCAACCCAGTTGTTGCCCATGTCCAAATGGATTTGGATCCTCTACATTTCGTTTCCGTAAATTTCTTGTAAATTTCGGAGAGAGAAAGACACAAAATAAATTAATATAAGAAAATATAAAGTGTGGAACCCCTGCATTGTGTCTTTCTCTCTCCGAAATTTACAAGAAATTTACACAAAGAAATGGAGAGGATCCAAATCCTATCCAAATAGATCTCAATGAGAGCTATACATGCCTTTGGTTTAAAGTCTCAGATTTATACATAGAAGCCCCAACATGATTCGCCTATTCAGTATCAGAGAAAAAAAATATCATCTCATTCGACAACCTTGGAACATATATCTCTATATCTAAACTTGTGCTTCCCTGATTGATGAACTAGAACAATCAACTAACTCTAACCAGCATTCAGGTTTCTAAGCATAACTTTAGAAATTTATATAAGTACCAAACTGAGTTCCAGCAGATATTTAGAAATTACAAAACAATGAAAGATTGTAAGCAAAAAACACCTACCTAGAAAAAAAAAACTTGGGCTCAATTCACAAAATAAATACCACAGCAATTATAAGTGCAGTTAAGTTTGTACATAGATACTTGAATAACAGTTAAGTAATTATATGCTTCCTCATATTGGTAATCATCATATATGATTTTCCATTCAATAAATACTATACAGCAGAAAAATGTCAAGCTAGAGACAACAACTTCCCATGGTAGTTCATCAAATATCCACTCCAGATAAACTTAATCAACAGTTTGTAATGCTAGACATCAAGCATATATGAATTCCAAAATCAGGCTTATCGTTCACTAGATTTTGGATAAACTGAAAAACGGGGAAGACGTCCACCACTATGACACATTTAATTTTTATTTTAAACAAGTAACAAGGATTTTGGCTTAATGAAGATCTACTTAAAGAGAGAAGCACATAGAGAAAATTAATTCTTGCACGCGAACCAAATTGATTCTACTATTGGTTCATGTAGCCTACACCAGTCATTTGGATTTTTAAAGGGTCGTTTTTTTGTCTCTGTGTTTGTTATAAGAAACAAGAATTTAATATAGACAAAAATTATAACGTGCAAACGGATGTATTGTCCCTACAATAATGAGAAAATTCAAGCCATAGGATACAATTCCAATCACAAACTATACCTGAAACAAGATAAATCTTCAACTCCGTTTAGCAAGTAATCCACCAAGAACCAAGAAACCCTACCTTTAAACCTATCCCGGACTTCCTCTAGAGATTCCTCATTTTCTAAAAGAAAACTTATATTCCTCTCGAGTCAAAGTGGTCAGAATAAAGCTGAAGTTATAGTTTCCCCATAAGACTTGACCATCTTTACTAATAAAACAACCAAGATTATAGGAAAACAGTTCAGTGACTAAACATGGAATGACCCACTGTAACCCCATAACTCTCAGTACTCTAAGCCTAAGATATTAAAATTGAACAGTGAAAAAGATGTGACCCAGGTATTCTGAATGATTCCTGCACAAAACACCAGATCAGGATAGACAGACAGATGAAGTATCTTTTTAAGTAAACAACCAACAAATCCACCAGCAACCATGAGAAAATTTGAACCTCCTTATGTACAGGAACTCTCCAAACTAATTCATACCAAGGGATAGGGGGTAGGAATCTTCAAGAAAGAAAGACATAAGAAAGAGATTACACATAAACATACAAGATGAAAATAAATGGGAAAAAATTATTTCAGGTTAGTATCAGTCAAACTAAGCGAAGTTGTTTGAACATGGAAACCCAATTTTTCCACTGTCAGAAATCTAGAAATGCTAAGCGCCTATCAGTGCACCTCCTCAGTTATTTCGTCAACATAAGCAAAGAAAAGCTTATAGCCATTAATAATTATTTAATATTTATTGTGGAATCCTTTTACAAAAGCAGAAGTCCAAAAATTAAAATAATAAGAGTAAAGCACCAACTCACTGCTGAAACTTGCATTAAGCAAGCATCTTTGATTCAATAGATGGCAATTCTCATTTTCAAAAGAGATAAGTATAAACATCACTCGCCATTCACCAAATCTACATATCAAATTCCAACTCAAATCATATAACCTCCATGCAGTACTTTCCAGAACGTGGAAACGCCAAACATATTAAAGCATCTGATGTACACATAGATGTCAAAAACAAGTTAGGACGTTTACTGAATCCATATATTGAACTTCCAAAATATTACACCTTTAATTTTTTCATTTGATAAGGACCGGTTTTATGGATTTCTCATAGATAGACCGAAGAATAAAAATTAGCGAGCACTCTTGGCAACTGCATGAGTGCCCTGTTAGAGCTTTTCCTAACTTTTCGGTTCATCTGCTCCCTCCGTGGATTTTAATTCAGTATTTCCCGTGTAGTATGAGTGAGAATTTAAAGTTGTGGTCTGTGAAACCACTCCACTCGAGCAAACGCGGAAACAAGAGAATAACTCATGGCACGGTCACTCTATAGCTTTAATAATAAATAAGAGAAGAAAACAAAAGAAGCACATTACCTCATCAAGATAATCAACATCAAGATCACCCGCGCCATCAACATTACCAAACATAAATCCAAGTAGGCGGTTTCCCCCTTCAGCCTCCTCATACTCATCCTCGTCATCTGCCAATTCAAGAAGTTCTAGTAGTTTGCCAAAATAAAAGAATTCCAAACGTGACAAGAACTGCAACTAGGAATTGACAGCATGGTAACATCAATAAATAACAAAATAGCCTCATCTTCGCGCGCCTTTGCAAGAAAAAATAAAAACCCTAGTTGATTTGGGGTTAAGAAATCAACACATACCAACGGCTAATCCTTCTTCTTCTGCGGCGAAACGGCTGGTGGAAGCATCTTCACCTGTTCCGTCGGTCCACAGAGCCATATCTACCCCCTTAATACTTTGTTCTTCAATTTCCCTCTTCAACTTTCTTCATCTGCTTTCTTCTTCATTCTGGATTCTTGTAATCTTTTCTCCCTCTTCTTTTATAAAGAAAAGAACATAAATAAATAGAGAAAAGAAAAGACTAAAATGAAACACGCAAAAACACGATTTGGGCTAAGCGTAATTCTCAAGCTAATGGGCCTTTAAATAAGAATGGTCCGTTAGTAAACCCTAATTTAAAAGTTAATGGGCCTTTTGCGTTTACGTATTGGAAAGTTAATGGGCCTAAGGATTAGGTATATGGGCCTTATATTACACCGACAAAATGCAAATGGACCAAATTCATTCAAATAACTATTGAAATCCAATAGTTGAGAAGTAAGCTTATATAAAAATTATTTTACACATGTGAAAAAAAATAAAAATTACGCTGACACCAATAAAATTAATTAATTAATTAATTAGAGAATGTTGTGTACTAAAATATATGGATTAGAGATTAAGATGTGGCTTAATGATCTTAATAACACAAACAATAAATGTGAGATATGGAATGTATTTATGACTAATGATTATTTGAGAGAATAAAGGCTTGAGTAATAAATTTGCAAGAGTTTCGGTAAGGTAATTAATTCTCCTCTTTTTTCTTGGTCATAAATGACCCATATTTATAGAGGTTGAGAGAGTGAAGTTCACTCTCCCAGGTTACAAGCATAGGGAGCTGAAAGTAGCTCAACAATATATTAAATGTTACAAGATTGATGTGACTCAGGTCGGTGGTCGCTGGGAGGTCGCTCGAGGTATCCTTTTCCTTGGGCACTTCGTTGGGACGTCGCCCAAGAATAACCTGGATTTGCAGGGATTTAGTCATTTAAGTACCCCTAGTTGTCAATCATAACTGTCATTTACTGACTTATCTCTGATTAAGACCCTTTTTAGGTAAGTTCTTCGGCGCTGCCCGTCTGACATTGGTCAAGTCGTAGTTAATGCCTCGCAATTGTGTCAGTCCGAGGTGACCGTGGTCTTCTCAGGTCGCGTGTTCCATATTCGATCTGTCTTTCATCTTGTTACATCCCGCGAGGTGTTATACTTGTGGAAAATTCGGTCTTATCTTTCTTAGACCCTTTCCTGGTCGCATCCGACCTTGCGCGGTATGCACACAACAGAGAAAAATAATAATTGTTTGATAGTAGATCAGATCTCGTTTGATATTAGGGTTAATTACAAATTGCAACTTGTATTATTTACCTTTTTATTAATTGTATTTTTTTTAACAAAATACAACCTGTATTAATAAAAGTAAACGATTTTAACTCGAGATTCGTTTTTTGTGAAACTTTCCGGGTAAATATCACCTACAAATCATATATTGTTATACTACAATACTAAAAAGTACTTTAGCAAACATCAAATTGAATAAATTCGATAGAAAATTTTCAAAAATAACGAGTCAAGGTTGGAATCTATTAATTTTTACTTTTACATTGTTAAAAAAAAAATACAAATTACTATTTGTAATTAACACTTGATATTATACTGATATTCACTACAAAATAAATTTTATGATGGTAAAAACATTTTTACTAATTTAGTACGTGACTTTACCAATTAACGAGGATGTGAATTGTTATTGTAACCTTTTTTTCCCAAAAAACAAAGTCTTCCGAATTGTGACAGTTGATGACTACTTTTTTGAATCACATGATCAGGCTTCAAGAAGATTCTAACTTTGTGTGATTGATATAACTTTTAACTTATTTTTTATTAAAAACTTCTACCAAGTTTTTTATTTTTATTTTCTGCTAGATTGACAAGTATTAGTTCGTCGTAAAGGTTTTAATTCATGTGATTGAAAAATAACAACTCATACATTGAATAATTACTGAAAAAATATTCATCTTATATATGAACTAATACATTCATTTGTATGAACTATTATTTTTTTCTTCCTATAAATTATACTTCTTTTTGGCTGGTTAATGCATTCTTATTGAAGTGACAGATTAAAATTTAAATCACGTAACCATTTATTAATTTGCATTTGCATCTCAACCTGTGTGATTGTTGGGCTAGATAAATTAATTCCCATATTCATGTGATCTTACTCGCATTAAAAATTACTCTCCAACATATCAATTAATTAAAAATGTTCTATTGGATTTGCCGTTGAAAAGAGAAGGTGGACCTTCTGTTGTGGATTCAACAAAATTCCCTCATCTTAAACACATTACTATTTAGAGTAACACTTGTGGAGATAATTTCATTTTTTTTAAAGCTGTCTCTCCCAGCTTTTAAAAAGAAAAAAAAATGATTTTAGTAGTTTTGTAAAATTTGAAAACACGCCCTTAAAAAAACATGCAAATTTTTAAGGGCCAGTGAAAGCAGGTGGAGGTGGGAAGATCGGAAAATAGGGGATAATGGGATTTAGAGGGACGCCGGAGGAAGGTTGGGGAGCGAAGGATCGGGAAGTGAGGGAATGTTAGGGAGGCGACGAGCGGACGAGGTGGCATTAATGACAATGAGTGAGATTATAAAAAAATTGGAACTAGACATGATTGCAAGTAATTTAGGAATGAATGAAGGAGTTGTATATATAATGACGCATGCATTTATTTGAGGGGATCTACTTCAACTTTATTATTCCAGCTAAGTTACACCCAGGGACGGACCTACCTTGCCCCCAGAGGTAACTTGTAATTTCGATCCCACTTCAATTTCTTATATATATATATCTTATAATTAAATACACCTGTATTTAAACGATCTCGTAGTAAAAGCCAAGATAAATGTGTAGATAACGCCTAATATTTTGGAAGAATGGGTATTATTTGTGTTATAGATTATTATACCCTATATCATGTATAAAACTATCTCATCTGAATATGCATGTCTCCTTTAAACAAAGTATTATATATGCATCATGTTCACATGACACCACTTACTTATTCTTAATCAGTAAAAATCAACACTCTATAAATAAAATGTTGATTTTTTAGGTGAAAAAGGGTAACAAAATAGAGAAAAGAATATGTATAATTCACATTTTCAATATACATATAAATGTATTCATTTCTGTTAATATAAAGATGTTTAGTCAAAAAATTTTAGAAAATATATAAAAATTTAAAAGTCGTTTAGGCTACTTTTATGTTATAAATTGGGCCCCTTCGGTAAAATTTCTGGGTCCGTCCCTAGTTACACCATTATAAGTGGAGTATGTATGTATATCATGAGATTTAGGGGGAAATGGTAGCACTGCATGCATAGTGTGTTTGAGGTTGCGAGCGCCACCGCTGGATCTAGAAGAAGGGAGGCCAAGATGGTGGTGCGGCGAAGCGGCAGATCCGTTTTAATTTTGACAGCCAAATGATTTTTACATAAAATTGTGGGAAGTTAATTAAAATGCCTATTTTATGTTAAAAAGCTGCTCCAGGGTGTGCTAAATGTGGATTGCAAAATATAAGTGGATTTAAAAGCTTTTATGAATAATAACCGACCCAATTTTGTCTTGTGCAATTATATACGCTCTTTAGATCCAATTTTGTGCTGTGAAATTTTGATGGGAAGTGGATTACAAAATATGGATACCCTTTTTAATGGATCTGTTAAATTTGTTTTTTTATATTTTTTTGTTGTTAGAAATTTGATTTAATCAATCTGTTAAATTTGAATATAGAATTTTTTTTTCAAAAAGAATGTTGTTAATTTGAGTCTCAAGATACTTATGGGATAATTGTGGAGGTACTGTTTATTTGATGGATCCAGAATATTTGATGGATCTAATTTTTTTTTTTTGAGTGTGTAGTTTTTTTTTTTTTTTGTGTGCAAATTTTTTTACGAGTGTGCAAAATATTTTTTATTGGGTATACAATTTAATATATATACAAATGTGTAATATGCTAATATTGATCTGTTAAATTTGAATATAGAATACAAATGTGCGTGTATTTTTTATTGCGAGTGTCCACTTTTCTATTTTTTGTTGCGGGTGTGCAGAAATTTATTGCGGGTGTGCACTTTTCTAATTTTTATAGCGAGTGTGCATCATTTTTTTTATGAGTGTGCAAAATTTTAATAAAAAGACAAATGATTAAAAAAAATTGAGGGTGTGTAGAATTTTTTGGAAAAAAAAATCAATTTAAAATCTAAAATTAATTGGATAATAAAAAAAAATATGCGTACAATAAGATAAAAAAATCTGCTCACAAATAATTATATAATAAAAAAATCAATTTAAAATCTAAAATTAATTAGAAAAAAAATTGTACACAATTAGGTAAAAAATTATACACACAATTAATTAGATAATAAAGGGCTGATAATAAAAAAAAGTTAAGTAAATTCAATTTTTTAGGACTAATTTATTTCTCTAAAAAAAAATTAATTAGATAAAAGAAAAAATGTGGGGTGCAGAAATTACTAAGAATATGAGATACATAAAAGTGCTTTACATGGGCCCATTTTTCTGCAAACTACTATTCACATAAGGATAATTGAGATATTTTGACCTAATTTTATTTTTGCAAACTACTATTCACATAAGGATAATTGAGATATTTTGGCTTAATTTTAGCACTTAATAGTAAGACTAAAAAAGGTTTGCACCTTACACTAAATACTCATTATAAATGTCTCTATTAAAAAATTAGAACACTAGAAAATTGGACTGCACAAAGATAGATGACGACTGTGATACTAACTCATGTGACGCGTACTCATGAGTAGTACTAATGACCCAATTAATAGTTAAATTATGTATGCAAAACTAATTTACTTCCCATTTGTTTCTCATGGAGTATATGAGTTGTTTAGATTGTATCTGAGGAAGTAATTAATAGAAGTTGGTTGTGTCATAAATGTAAAAAAAATAAAATTGGTTGAACTAGCTACACGCATCTACCCACACCATTAAATAATTTGTGTGGCGTATGGCCTAGGAAATTTCAGCATAGAGGGTTAGCTTGGGTGGGGCCTAGTAACAGTTCATCAATCATAAGATTCATAACAAGTGCCACCATAAAACCAGTACACCACAGATTGCTACAACAAATGCAAATCTCTGGCCAACTACAAATAATACCATTAGGTAAAAACAACTAATACCGTAAAAAAATACACTTGAATTGTAAAGTGATACATTGAAAAGAAGCAGAGTAAATCATATCTCAAACAGCAGTGAGTTTGCTCATTGGCCAAATTTTAGTATCATAATACATGAATTTAATTCGATATTAAAAGTGATGCACTGAAAAGAAGAATTAAAATCGTACCTCAAACAAGGACCTTGGATTGCCTACAATTCTCAGTGCATAGTAGAGAGGTATTGATGAATGAAACCTCTGCTTATATATATTCTGCAGTTCAAACAATCCTTGGTATGCAAATATGAATACATAATTACATACAACATATTCATAAGCTGACAAAGTTTTCGTAATGTTTAAATAAATTATGTTCTTATAGTAAACATGTAGAAGGTATTTAAGCAAACAACACTCAATGGACTTGCGATACATATTGTCTTCAACAGGACATGGAAAAAAATAATCTATGCTTAAGAACTCAGGACCAAAATTCACGGTTGTTGAACGAGCATTCAGCTACCGCACTACCCTTGTAGTCAAGAGTCCACTTTTCAAATGTACAGTTGATGAAGTCATAGTAGCCACCATGGATCAAAAGCTTCCCCCTCATTACCCGTTCTTCGATCCATGGATAGGTCAGCAAGTTCAACAAGGACCTGTTAATCGATTCCTAGAAAAGAGAGAACGAGATAGAATCAAGATCCAGCCAGAAAACCGAATTTTACTACTAGTGCTATGGAATATTTGTTCTTATTCATTTCCCTGTTTTTTGTAAGAATTTTCCAACAACAAACAGAAAAGGCAAACACAACATTCAAAACAAACTACCTTTTCGCAGTGTCTGCACTGTTGATCGAAGTCGAGGTGTGAGGCAGCATTCTTTGTTATTAACCCAGCAGGTTTTGCATTACCCACCCAACTTGCAATGAAGCTACTGGAGAGCACAAACATAGTTGTTAGAAACAGAAAACGTTTCAGATGGATTAAAATGAATTGAACACATATTAGCTTAAAGATGACAAAGTAGCAGAACCTTGACTTAACTTCATCTTGCAAGCTCATCAATGCTTTAATCCCTCCACAACAGCTGTGCCCTACAACAACCAGTATATTTTCAACCTGCACAATCATATGGCATACATCTTACCTATGTTCCCAGAAAAGGGACAGAGAGTTTCTGCTAAATTATAATCACACATGTTTAGAAACAAGTGAATTTTGATCCTGGACACAGCAGTCTAGATTAGGGTCAATGACAAACCTACTTCACAAGATTGACTTAATGTTTAGGAACCAGTAACTTCTTTCCACTTGAGATTATATCTGGACTATAATTAAATTTTAACCTTCTTTGACTATCACTGTTGATATATCTTTTGTGTTATGCATAAATGGGTGCCAGAATGGGAACATTCACAGAATAATAGAGCTGAACACCATATATACAAGTATTCAATAATCACACAAACATCTACAATAAGCAGGTTGGCAGCTGATATACTTACTTCAAGAGAATTTACAGCAAATTCAAGGGCAGCGTTTGTTTCTGTAGGTCCACTCTGCATCATAGAATACATAACACACAAAATTTATCGGCGGAACTGACACTCCTGATTCAATATTCAAGTACTATAAGCTCAAGGAAATATAAGGAACAGACCTCACATGAGGGCACCAAGTTTGCCACATTGCGAATCACAAAGGCTTCTCCTGGTTGGAATCCAAGGATGCTAGAGGGACAAACTCGTGAATCTGCACAAGCAATCACCATAAACTGTCCTTCAAATGTTAGATTTCCATTAGGGTTTGAGATTTTAAAAAATTAACAAAAGAAACATAAATGTAAAAGTACCTTCGGTGCTTGTGCCTCAGCAAGACTTTGGTAGTGTTTTAAGTTGCTCCTACAAAACATTGGATGAATGTGATAACAAATGAAGGTCTGCATTCTTAATACTTTTATTTAGACAGACATGAAAAGCCCTTACAAGTATTTATCCTTTTTGAAACCAAGAAACCTGTGTCGCAACTCCTTGAAAAAATTTGACTCTTCATCGCCCATCTTTGAGGCATTAGGCTTGTTGTCTATGGTCTCCTGAGCTAGTCCAGGAGACTCCATTATAGCCTTTAATCTTACCGTTGTATTTCTTCTATATCCATGAAGGCGAATATACAGCACATAAGAGATTATATTAGTAAAATGGCAACTTATCATGCACACATAATTTAAATCCGATAAAAACATGCTTATCTCTCTGGATGAACCTCGAGTGTTGCATGGAAGTCAATAATCATAAATAGTAAGTAGGTCCTATAAACCACCAAGAACAATATGATTAGAGCCTTGAGTAGGGAAGAGTTTTCAAACGATCCATTCACTATTATCTCTTTATTGCCCGATGAACTCTATCATTTGAGCGTGCGGTTAGCAATTCGAATTACTAACTTCACAAATATATTGGAGCAGATTAAGTGCAATTATGCACAGACTTCAACCTCAACTAT
Organism: Stenogyne calaminthoides; assembly: GCA_037126765.1. NCBI lineage: Eukaryota > Viridiplantae > Streptophyta > Magnoliopsida > Lamiales > Lamiaceae > Stenogyne > Stenogyne calaminthoides. The sequence continues at coordinate 11,864,334 of JBBCBC010000037.1, read as the reverse complement.
CAGTTTCAAAACCCAATTCTCTAAACCCTCTAACAAAACACTATACAACTCGAATTCTTAAGTCACGTGGTCACGCCTAAGAAACCAGATCATCCACTTTTAAGATGGTCAGACACCAAACAAAATTTCACAAGACATGATGCTACATTTGATGGGGCTGGTATAAATTGCAGCAAGATTGTTAACAATGTAAAAAAAGATAAGCTTACTCGCAGACAATTCATCAAACACCAAGAACTCAATGGAGCAGTCACAAAAAATCAATAACCTCTTGTCAACAACAACTAATCCAATCAAATGAACAGCAGCATACAAGATTGTGAGATCACAGGTGAGAGAATTCCGTCTCATCTAAAAGCTCGAGCTTATAGAGAGGGTAAGGAATAATCTATTTATTTAATTTCCCTCAACACTCCCCCTCACTCGTGGGCCGAATCATTGCCTCTGCTCTCTGGAGAGGAGGCCAGAGTGGACAATTTTAATGGGTGAAGTGCTTCCACGGGAATCGAACCCACAACCTGGGCTCTGATACCATGAGAAAATTCCGTCTCATCTAAAAACTCGAGCGAGCTCGTAGAGAGGGTAAGGAATAATCTATTTATTTAATTTGGGAAATTAAATACAGGCAATCAGGAATTAAGTAAAAGAACAAGATTAGAACTTTGATCCACTTACTTGAAAGAATTCAAAATTCTCAAGCGGCCCTGCTCACTTTCCGGAGATCTCAACGGGGAAACCTGAGATTTTTAAAAAATCAAATACAAGAAATTAGATCATCTAAATTACAGATATGCTCAATAATAATCTCAAAAAGAGTAGCAACAACAATACACTGGAGGTTTTAGCTGACGTGTCTGCAAGATCCACAGAATAGGAATATGAGAGAGAAAACGCTTGAGCCATTACAGATCCTCGTAGCAGTTATTTTGAAGGTGGGAATATGAAGAACAAGAATTAGAAAGTAAAGGGAGCATAGTGCATATATACTGTTTAATTTGTTGTAGGGTGGATGGAGAAGACACCTGTTTCTCCAAGAAAGGCGGAGAAAACAATGCACATGTAAAGAAAATCGAATGGTTTGTATAAAGTTGATCTGATTGCGACCAAACCAAGAAAGATTAGTTAACATCCGTAAAACAAGGAGACGTTAATTAATTAATTCGCACAAAAGTGAAAATAAGATGGCGAAATTCCGAATCGAATCAACTGGATCCTGGATTAAATTAGGGTTAAGAGCTCGATTGGGGATTTCTCACGTCTCTAGAAGCGGGAATGGTATTTTCTTTTCAATTTTATAAAATTTAAATTAGATTAGGAATTCTAGAATTAACCACAAATCTCAGCTGTAATTTTTTCTTTTTAGGAGTTATTACAACAATTAAAATACATTTTCCTTGAAGAAATTGTATGATTGGCATAAAAGTTGGAGCAAATCTAGAGTCAGGAATGAGTCAGGACTTCAATGCAACGTGGTTTAAGGCCCATATTACATATTAGCATTGGGCAGAGGCCCACAACTGATTAAGCATCTTATTTATAACCGGACCCTTTTTTTTTTTTTGGCGCAGGTTATTAGCACCCTTTTTAGGAAATGCACCACCCAAATTAATGCACAACTCTTGAGATTAATACACTACCAATGAACTTTCAATATTACCCTTGAAAATTTCGGTAACTATTTTCGAAAAAAAATATATGTCTGGAAAATTTGTTATGAAATTTGCAATAATTTCGAGAAATGTTGCCAAAATTTTCTTTACAGTAGCTTCGAAAAAATTTCGGAAACAAATTTCAAAAATCCAAATATATTTCATACATTAATTTCGAAATTGTGTAATATTTACGAAATTTTGAGCCGAAAGTGTATTCTAGTAGGTTACCTTGAAAATTTCGGTAACTACTTTCGAAAAAGATCATATATCTCGAAAATTTGTTATGAACTTTGCTAATAATTTCAAGAAATGTTGCCGAAAGTTTCTTACAGTAGCTATTTTTTGGAAATAAGCCGAAAGTAACTATTACACTAGCTATACATATGATCCAAAAGTAACTTAAAGCCAAAAATGTACCAAATTTTAGCGATATTCGAAAAAATAATTAAAAAATAACTTGATTTTTTTGGAAATATCTGTCACATTCCAACCAAATCATACACACCAAAAAGAACAATACCGCCAATTCTTCTGTGTAGTCCCTAAACAATTCATCATCACGAGACACAAATGATTTGTAAGTCGTGAGTTCATCTACGTAGTCCCTAACCAATTCTTGGTTTGATTGGTTTGGTTGGTTTGATTGATTTGCATCGTTTTCCTCAATTTTTATATCTTCAACCTCTTTTTTAAATTCATCTTCATCAAACTTATCCTCGTCTAGATAGTCATCATCATTCGTCAAGTTTTAACAAACATACACCAAAATAAAAAACAAATAATTAAAATAAAAATCAGTTTGATCGTTCTAGCTCGGCCTACTTTCGACGTAGTATCGCCATGGCTTCGTTGATTTTGCTCGGAGTTCGGATCTGCTTGAGATTTTGGGGGACACCAAGTGCGGGCCCTCTGGCCTTGCGATTGCTGACGGCTGGGCCGCCAGCCCCCGCTCAACCGGAGCGATGAGTGCCCGACTTGGCTCCATCTTTTGAGATGAAAATTGCTTGAGACATATTCAAGGCTTGAGGGTGATTTCGAAGGTATGAATGGATTTTTGATCAAAGATTCGTGAAGAATACTCCAATGAGAAAACACTAAAAACTTTAGCTCTAAATTTCTTAAAGAGCACCTTCCTTCTAGTACCAATTGTTGTGTACTAAAATATATGATTAGATAGTTTAAGTGTGACTTAGGATCCTAGTAGCACAAACAAGTAATTATGAGATGTGTATAGCATTCATTGCATATGATTGAGTGTTAGCATAAATGTTCATCATAAATGCAAGAGGAAATTTTGCAAGAGGTTTAGTAGGGTATTAATTATCTCCTTCTTTGGGTCATAAATGCCCTCTATTTCTAGGGTGAGGGAGAGTGGAACTCACTCTCCCGTTTTACAAGTACAAAGGGCTGAAAGTTGGCCTACAGAACATTAAATGCTAAAGGATTGATTTGATCTGTCCATGGAGGTTGTGGGAGGTCGCTCGAGGTTTAGCGACCTCGCATACCTCACTTGCACGTCGACCAAGGTAATTTCCAGATCTATAGGAAATTAGCCATTTAAGTACACTGAGTGGTCATTCTGTGTCGTCTTTCGCCGATTTACCTCCGACTCATGCATGGTTTATGAAAGATTTTCTGCACTAACTCTCTGACGCACGTCTTGTCGTAGTTAATGCTTCATCCTTGGACACTTTTGAGGTCATCGAGCTCGCGGCAAGTGAGGTTGCCCAAAAGTACCTCGTCATGCGAGGTGCGAGGTTTTAGACTTAAAGAAATTCATAAGTTTTCCTAAGTCTTTCGCCTTTCTGACTCACGGTCTTGGGTCCACGTCGCACGATATGCACACAACAAGTGTTCCTCGTATTCTTAACCAACTAGTTTTTTGCCCGTGCAATGCACGAGACTGTTATAGTTTTATTTTTGTAATTTGTTAGAATGTTGTAAAGTTTGTCTTTTTTGCAATATTTGTTTTCCATTGATTAATAATGACATTTATAAAATATTTGTATACATATGGATATGTATGTCAAGTTCAAAGAAAATGATATCATATTTTACTACCTTGATCCTTCAAGAACAAATTCTGAATAACTCTTCTTTATGAGCTCATTCGGCAATATTGAGGGCATCAAATATGAATTCATTGGAAAACAGTAGTCTTGCAAGTTTTGTAGGTATGTCATCCCAACTGAGTCATATATTTTCCTAAGAAAAGATATTAACACCGTTTTTGAAGTGAAGCATGGAGCCTTACTGTTAACACCAATTTATCTGTCAAAGAAAATATCTCTTTGTCTTAATTTTTTCTTGCCATCATCCAACTCTGTATATATATGCCCAACCATTCTTTTGATGTTTGTGCTACCTGCAAATCCATCTAAATTCTTAGTACCTTATTTAGCATCAACTCTCTATATGTAATCATATAATCATGTAATCAAGAGAGAGAAAGTAAATCATTTCAAGATCGTTAATTACTTTCTTACCTCTTTATTTCAATTTGTTTTCCACACAATTAAGTAAAATTCATCTTCTAAAGCACTACTTGATGTTCAAAAAGGTTTGACAACCAAGATTTAACCAATCCGAAAGGCAAAAAAATTGATTATCTAAGAGGTGTACAAAACCTTTAAATGAGAGCTGAACTAAGAGAAAAGGAGATCATATTTCTTAGTGAGTCCCAAAATTTGTCATACCACCCTTACATTTTCCCCAGCAAATAGATATTTAAAAAAAAAATTCAAACTACCATGTTATCAAACATTTGATTTCCCAGACCTTAAACATGTTTGTAACCCAATAAATTTTTTCGAACTCCTCTTCACTTAATGCAACAAAGTCCAAAGTCGAGAAAAATAAATAACTCCAACATCCCATATTCTAAAAGCGATTATTGCACCTCGTATATGAAGTGTTTTATTCGTCAAATTCACCCCTTTCATCTGCAAACTTTTATGTGCTTCTTCATCTCCCACATATTTTATCTAATTCTAAAATAATAATAAAATTAAAATTATATAATAAAATAAATTAAAGATGCTAACTCTATACTTAGTAATTATCACCACAAAGAATAGTTTTCTCAATCTCGCAATTCCCCAATATTATGATCTTCAAGGAGACTAAGGTTTCCCAATCGTAATTCGCTCTTTGTTTTGACCTTTTATGTTTGAAACTACCATGAATAAATTAAAGTCAAATTGTTCCAATTCACATCAATCACAACATATGAATTATAGCAACACAAATTTAGTCATGTAATTAGAGCTTGCTAGACGTTCAGAAACATTAAAAATACCTAAAATGATATTTTCTTTTATTAATCTAAAAATCTCCTACCTTTTTATTTCGGATTCACCCGATCTAATATTAACAATTAAGAAATTGCCTCAATAGGGCTTCTGTTACAGATATATGTAACAATAACTCTATTCAAAATAATCAAAACCAAAGCAAAATTGAATGTAATCCATAATGACGATTCAAGGCATGTAAAGTGAAAAAAAAAAAGAATTGGGATGGACAAAAATTATTGAAACACATATTATAAAATAGTAGGAATCTACTGATAAAAAGAAGTAGAAGAATCAGAACTCACTTACCCGTAAATATGATCGGCCGTAAGGAAATCTGCTTACCGCCGTCAGCAGCCATGTGTATGGGGTTGTAAAATGGGCTCAGACTCCAGCTCTACACATCGGCAGTGGTGTAGCAAACGAACTTCGCACTTTCACCCGATCGTTCTTTACGTTTTTAATTATCCTTTCAGGAAATGTACCAACAATCAATGTCCATCTGCATCAAACATTAATCAAATTAGAATGGATAAATAGATGTTGAGCTTAATTTTCTGCAGTGTAATTTGTTGAATATGTAATTAAATTTGTTTCAATTATAAAAATTAAGTAGTACAATATTCTAGACGACATATAATGTACAATATATATCACACATGCAAATAATAATTAAGTATAAGAACATAACATTTTTTGTTGTTCTATCTCGATCTGGCGAAGAACTCATATATGTCCAAATTTTCAGTAGCTTATTGCTAGTCTATTAATAAATATTCATTGATCTTATAATGATAATACATACAGAAATATATGGAAGATGAAGTTTTATTTAAAAAGTAGAGTGGAATTAGACTTGTATGTTCCCTAACAACTTACAAAATCTTAAAATAAGATCAATCTCATCTTTTATTTTTTGTAAAGTAACCTCTTTATTATCCAATTTGTCTACAACTCCTCCAATCCTACCTGTTGTGGGCATACAGCGCGAGGTCGGGCACGACCTGGAAAAGTTATAAGGGGACCAGACTAAATTTTGCACAAGTATAACACCTCGCCGAAAAGATGGAAATAAAGGCACACCAAGCACGAGTATGCGACCTGGATGCACCTCGCAGGTCGCACACTGACACAAGCACGGAACATTAATTGAGATGGGACCCGTGGCAGGCGAGCAGCACCAGAAACCTTACCTAAGAATGACCTTAATCAGAGATGTGTCAGTAAAGGACGGTAATGATGAGTAGCTAGGAGTAGTTAGACGACTAAATCCCTGCAAATCCGGATTGGCCTCGGGCGACGTTCCAGCGAGGTGCGCGAGCTCTTAATACCTCGAACGACCTCCCAGCGACCTTCGACCTGAGTCACATCAATCATGTAGCATTTAATGTTTCACAGAGCTATAATTCGGATACTTGTACTTGTAATCCGGGAGAGTGAACTTCACTCTCCCAAACCTTATAAATATGAGTCATTTATGACCAAGAAAAAGGGAGAAATTAATACCTTACCAAACTCTTGCAAATTTATTGCTCAACACTTATCTCTCTCAAGCAAATATATCACATAAATGCAATCCACTTACATATTTATTGTTTGTGTCACTAAGATCATTAAGCCACATCCTAAACCATAATCCTCATATTTTAGTACACAACACTACCAAAATTCAAAATGAATGCAACTAAACAAATTATCATTTAAATGCAATTATATATCTTAAAAATGTATACTCCACTATTTTTCAGTATTTTGTATAAATAATTAATTACCAGCTTTGGGCAGGGCTTTATGCCACTCACAAAGACACAAAGATGAATCATTTTCTAACTTCAAAACTAATAGGAAAGTTAAAAAAAAAGGTATACTCTGCACACGAACGGTGATGAGTGATTTGATCACAAAAAACTGTAATACCCGCACTTTTAATACTATTATTTGGTCAATATATTTTATGTATTACGTGCATTTTATATTATCTATGTGCTAGGTAGCACTGCATTATTTTATCATGTGTTTAAATCGGTTTTAAATATTGAATTATTTATTATACTCATTTAGGATTAATTGTGAGAAAATATATCATAATGTAATTTATTAGGACTCTTGTCATATTTAAAATATTTGAGTGCACAAAGCAAATTATTTGATTGTTGTAATTTGAATTGAATGTAAATTGTGGAAATAAATAAATTTATAAAAATAATTAAATGTATGTATATAAGTATATACATACACGTGTACAATGGGTGTATATATATATGTGAATTAATGCATATATGGGTTGTATTAGTTATAGTCGTATGCCTACAAATGTACAAACTTAGCTAGTAACTTATGCATTTCTTTACAATAAATATAAAACATACTAATATTATTAAAATAATAATATAATATTGTTAGTACAAAGGATAAGTAAGCAGAATATGTGAGTAAGTGGCTTCTTTTCTGCCCACGTCAATACACTTGAACTTAGGCATAATATAAATAAATAAAATAACTAGTAGCTTCCTAAATAAGCAATTGATAAGGCGGTTGATAGGAGATAATCAATATAATTTCTCATATGCACAAGACACACTGGAGGTTGAGAGGGAGAAGACACGAGACCTTTGGTGATTGAAATAGATTTGATAGCGGGAGGCGGTAAGGTGATATAAGAGTTCAAGGTAGCGCTATTCGTCTCAGACGAGGTAAGTAAAAATTCATTTGCAACTATAATACATAAACATAATATTATGTGAATAATTTATGTGTAATTGGTATTATGTGGATTTTACGTGAATTGTGAGATATCTTTTATTACATTTACATTGCATTATGCATATCATGCATTATCATGAGATGAGTTTAATCAGACGGTGTGTGTGTGTTGACCACTGATTATACACCGAGAGTGGAAGGGGCGACCTGAGAGTAAGGCGACCAGGGAGATCCTGGCGTGGGCCGTCTTATGTGATTATGCGGAAGGGGCGACCTGAGAGTAAGGCGACCAGGGAGATCCTGACGTGGGCTACCCAGAGTGGACCGCCGTCTTATGTACTATGTTGTTGGACCACCTAAGAGTAAGACGACCAGTCTGGCGTGGGCTACCTAGTGTGGGTCATTTGGCAACCTGAGAGTAAGGCGACCAGTGAGCTCCTGGGGCTACTCAGTGTTTGCCAAAGTGTTTGCCATTTGATTTGATATGTGTTGATTGAGCTCATGCTGGTGTATAACAGTGAGTCAGGGGCCTATGAGTGTTATAAATAAATTGATGATTTGAAAAGAGAGTGCATGGGGAGGATTTTCAAAAGATTCACAGCATCATGCATAATTTCTGCTTACTGAGATTTATATGTCTCACCTAGTTTATGCATTGTAGGTAATTATGATGAAATGTGACGAGTTGGCCTTACTGGACAAGCTGTGGAGCTTCTGCAGGTTTTGAGTGGCTGTGTACATAGATGACGACCTGTTGGGCATACCGTGGCTTATTGTGCATCCGATAAAATATATTTTTGTCTCTTTTAGATATGTATTATGTTATGGTATAAAGTCTAGTGTGTAAGATGATATTGATGTCATAATTGTTGAAAGAAAGAAAAATTATAGCAGGGTTACAAGTTGAATTATATTTACATTCAGATAATATTGGGTTAAATAAGGGTGGTCGTGACAAAAACTATGCAGCGGCGGGATCTTACGAAGGCAGCATGGTGGGCTTCTATTTTCCGTGCTCTTTACTGTGACAGCCGATCTGAAATTGGCCCGATGCGCAGAAAAGTGGCGACGGCGTCGATTCTCCTTCCTATTCACAATGACGATATGTTTCCTGCGTGAGATATAGAGAGAGGCCAAAGAAAAGCAGTAGAATACTTTTTTTGATACATTTTTTTAGTGTTTCTTACAAGTGACTTTATACAATTAATAGTTAATTAAAGGAGAGAGAGGTGGATAAGGGATTTACGTTGAAATTATCACTGTCCCATTTTCCTCTATCATAATCTTCAAAATTGGGGCCCGAAACCTTTTCGATTCTTTAATACTTGGCTGAAGCATCCTGAGTTCATCCTATTTGTTTTGGAAAAATGGAATGAGTATTCGATTTCTGGGTGGGGTGGTTTTGTGCTTAAAGAGAAGTTGTAGCTTTTAAAAAAGGATATCAAATCCTGGAGTGCTGAAAAGTTTGGGAATACTGATAAGTTGATTGTTGAGTTGAATGTCCAGTTTGATGAACTCGATAAGTTACAAGAGGAAAGAGGTCTTACGTTGACAGAGTGCTCTAAGCTAAAATAGATGAAATTCCGATTGTGGCAGTTGAAAAAAGTGAGGAATAGTTACAAGTTTCAGAAAGCTCGAGTCCAATGGATCAGAGAGGGGGACGCAAATTCGACATTCTTCCATAGATGCATCAATGGCAGAAGGAAAACAAACAGAATCAATGGGCTCATTATCAATGAGACATGGGTGGAGGAAGTCGATAGAGTAAAGAATGAGATATTCGAGTGTTTCAGAAATCACTTTTCATGTGTCCCACAAGGCAAACTGTCGCTTAGCAATTTGGTTTCTAAGAGGCTGGAGGATAGAGATAATTCGTTCCTTGTTAGTCCTTTTCTGGAAGATGAGGTCAAGATGGCAGTGTGGAATTGTGGTGGTGACAAAAGTCCTGAACCGGACGGCTTCACCTTTAAGTTCATTCGAAGGGCGTGGCCAATTCTGAAAAAGGATATTGTGAGATTCAAATACATTTTGGGATGTTTGCTGCAATGGGTTGTAAAGTAATACCTTTGAATACTGGTGGTGATACCTCATCGAGTTGGAAGTGATACATGAAGCTGTGTGTTTGTTTTGTGTGGAACTTAAGTGAACCGCGTGAAACTTATGTGAACCGCGTGAACCGACCTTGTTGCGTGAACCGGGTTTTAGACCAAAACAGATTCAGTTATGCTATCAAATCAGAGTTTGAACTCTTAGGTGCCCGTGCATGTTCCTTGCACGAGATCGACGAAGCTTCTGGAGTGAATCGAATCTAATTAGTTGGGGTTTCGTTTTGCTGTTTCATTCCAAGTGTGTAATTTCGGTTTTCTTCTTCCTTTGTTGGGTTTTGGGTGACTAGCAGTTATCGAGTTAGGGTTCTTCAATTAGGTTTTGGGGAAACTCGGATTGATTCGTGATAATTGTGGGTGTAACTTGTAATCCGTTCGTGATTGAGTAGTGATTGTGTCCTGACCCTCCGTGGATGTAGATCTTTTGGATCGAACCACGTAAAATCCTGTGTTCTTAGTGTTTTCGTTCAAGTATTCGTTCATCGTTCAACTAATACTGTTTAGTTATGCAAGTGATACTCATACTTGTTTGAACTAATACCAGTGAATTAGTCTAACAGATATCGTGTCTTTTTTGGAGGACTTTTACCAGCATGGAAGAATCGTGAAAGGTGGCAATCCTAGCTTTGTGATGCTGATTCCAAAGAAACAAGAAGCCACTTCCGCCAAGGATTTCAGGCCAATCTCACTTATCGGTTGCATGTACAAGATACTAGCAAAATTGTTGGCAAACAGGCTAGCAAAGGTAATTGGATCGGTTATTTCAGAAAATCAGAGTGCATTTGTGGGAGATAAGCAGATTCTGGATAGTATTCTGGTACTCAATGAAGCAGTAGATTTCATGAAAAGAGAGAAGCAGAAGGGTCTGATATTCAAAGTTGACTTCGAGAAAACTTATGACACTGTGTTATGGGATTATCTATAGATGATATGATGAGGGGAATGAATTTTCATTGGAGGTGGCGAAAATGGATTAGAGGATGCCTTTCCTCGGCGTCTATGTCGATTCTGGTTAATGGGAGTCCGACGGGTGAGTTCTCTCTTCAAAAAGGACTTAGGCAAGGTGATCCACTGTCACCTTTCCTTTTCCTTATCGTTGCTGAGGTTCTTTGTTGTTTGATGAAAAAAGCTGAGAATTCCATGGTTTTCGACGGCATTGAGATTGGAGGTGACAAAGTGTTGGTCAGTCATTTGCAATTTACTGACGATACTGTGTTACTAGGCAAATCATCGGTCAGAAATGCTAAAGCCATGAAGGGCATCCTTCGTCTATTTGAAATTGCCTCGGGTCTAAAGGTGAATTTTTAGAAGAGTTCGTTGCATGGAACTAACATGTTTGAGGATCACTTGGAGGTATTCACAGGTTTGATTGGATGCAAAATTGGTAAATGGCCTTTCACTTATCTCGGGCTACCCATTGGTGCAAATCTCAGGAAGAAGAAAGCATGGAAACCATTGATCGATCGGGTCCGCCAGAAATTGTGTGGGTGGGAAAGGAGAAATCTTTCACTAGGAGGTCGAATTACATTGTTGAAATCGATACTATCAGCGCTACCAATATACTATCTCTCTTTCTTCAAAGCCCCTGAGCGTGTTATGTTAACCCTTACTAAAATGCAAAGACATTTTATGTTGGGGGAGGGGGGGGGAAGAGTCGAGTCGTAAGATAGCTTGGGTTAAATGGAAATCAGTCTGTCTAAGCAAGTTGTTGGGTGGTATGGGGGTGAGAGATATTGGGGAATTAATTGCCCGGATCTATTCGGGTTGAATATTTAAATACAAATTTAATTCTAACAATTATTACTAGCATGAATTAATCCTATATTAATTCAAATAATAATTCAACAACCAATCATGTATATAAACAGTTCACATAAAACCTACGCATGCGGAATTACTACAGGTTTACATGAACTAACCTCTTGGAGTGACAACCGTTGAGAAGATGGATCCCGTTCACACGAACACACCAAAAGGTCTTCTCAAGTATTCCCTTATCCTTGTTCAACAATCCGGTGGAAGGAACTCGCGAACAATTTAACAAAAGGAAAAATAAAATTATGTTGCACCACCTTTGTGGATTTTTAATTTTTCCAACACATGGAATTACACTTGGGAATGAAACATTCATCCCCTATTTATAGAGGTAGGGGTGGTCGAATTTTTTGGAGTGAAAATAAGATGGAAAAATCTTTTCTTGATCTCCAAGAAATCTTGAATATATCCAATATATTTTTTTCTCCAAAATTAAATATTTCCACAAAATTCCACCTCCTAATATTATGGCATATTTCGAAAAAAATAAGGAGCAAGAATCCAAGATTTGGATCTTCTTGAATTTATGAGATATTCTTGTATTCCAAGAATACATATATTCCATAATATCTTTCCAAGAAAATCTTTCCTCTCCTTATTTATTCAAAATTTTCAAAAATCCCTTAACAAATAACCAAGTGGGAGATTTCTTGAATTTAATGAGATAATCTTGTATTCCAAGAATACTTATCCCCATTCCATAACAAAATTCAAAGAAAATATTTCTCCCTCTTTTATTTATTATTTTCAAAATATTAGAAAAATTAGGCAACAATAATTTATTTTATTTTAAGCACCTTTTTCAGTTATTGGACTTTATCTTTGGGCTACTTGATGGGCCTTTAGGAGAATTAAGATTGGACCTTCTAATGGACTTTGAATATCTAATATTGAGCCACAATATTATTCAAGCCCATAAATATTAATTAATCCCACTACATAATTAATATTGCACTATCCATCTTAACCCATATTACTGTTAATATGGCTCCCAGTTATTATTTCCCGCGTTTAAGATTATCCAGCCCATTAATTAATTCAAGCCATTGAAATAGCTTTTCATTAATTAATATCTTTTGTCCTTGGTCAAGGAACGGTTCAACATTATTATCCATACTGGAAACAAATTCCACTTGCAAGATTTGGTATGATAAATCTTATGAACCTCCCAAGGGGGCAAATCAAACTAGCGTACTCGCACACGATTCTTCGTATTAAATCTTAGCAATCGCATGTGACCAGTAATATTGCCCAAGATATAAAGTATTGAATCTCATTGATTCTCTACCCGACATAAGTCAAAGCAATAATTACTAACCACACACGATCCTATTTAAGGGACAAATATTAAGAAATAACGAACCACTGAGGTCTAATTCTTCCTGGTTTAGTGCTGAAGAATTTATCCTCCTGTAGGTCCTGTTCAATGCATTGGTCATGCACTAGTGTAATCTCTTGGTCAAGACAAGTCAATCTGAGCCTTACACTTCAACCTTTCATGATGGATTGTTCATCTCTATCTAGGTCGTGAACAGCGTACTTTTAGTTACAAGGGACTGTTAATTTAATCTTCTGTGATCTGGTATCACTAAACTAACTACAATGTAACACGTACTGTTTATTGAACAATTATGCAATAAATATATGTAACATTCAATGATATTTAAAGCATCAGTGATAAATAATTTATGTCAGTAAATAAGACAGAAAATTCAGTTTGGTTATACAATGTAAAAGCATACTTTCCAGTATAACCCCAACAATCTCCCACTTATACTCAAAGTCTGCTTTTAAGTATACTACAACACATCTCGTGTAGTTTCTAATACGTGACATCTAATGTCACCTACACGAACCTAATAATATCTCTCACTTATACTCAAAGCAGATTGACAACGGTCTTGACACCCATTCCTTCCACATGTCTCTCGAATGTATTATGAGACAGACCCTTTGTGAATGGATCTGCTAGGTTGTCTTCTGACGCGATCTTTGCCACCTCTATATCTCCTCTCTTAACGATTTCTCGTATAAGATGGTATTTCCTTTCAATGTGTTTGCTGGCCTTGTGGGCTCTTGGTTCCCTTGAATTTGCAACTGCTCCGGCATTATCACAGTAAATAGTGATTGTGTTGGGTAAATTCGGAACTACATCCAAGTCCACTAGGAAGTTCTTGAGCCAAATCGCTTCTTTTGCCGCCTCACAAGCAGCTACATATTCGGCTTCCATGGTAGAATCGGCGATGCATTTCTGCTTAACGCTTCTCCATGTCATGGCTCCTCCCCCCATGAAAAACACACTACCGAAGGTAGATTTTCTGGAGTCTAAGTCTGATTGGAAATCCGAGTCCGTGTAACCGATGGGGATTAGATTGTCTGACTGATAAACTAACATTCTATCCCGAGTTCTTTTCAGATACTTCAGAATGTTCTTAACTGTCGTCCAATGCTCTTTTCCCGGATTACTTTGATATCTCGCCACCATGCCTACGACAAAGCAGATATCCGATCTCGTGCACAACATTGCATACATAAGGCTTCTGACAGCCGAAGCATAAGGAATGTCTTTCATGTAATCTATCTCTTTTTGTGTCTTAGGGCACATATCCTTGGATAGATGGATTCCATGCCTGAAAGGTACGAAGCCTTTCTTGGAATCCTACATGCTGAATCGCTTCAAGACAGTGTCTATATACGAATCTTGCGATAAGCCTATCATCATTTTCTTGCGATCTCGAGTGATCTTGATCCCAAGGACGTGCCCGGCTTCCCCTAAGTCCTTCATATCAAACTATTTTGAAAGTCATGCCCTTACGTCTGACAATACCTTTACATCGTCTCCGATGAGCAGAATATCGTCTACGTATAGTACTAAGAATACCAATGCAGTTCCGACACGCTTCTTGTACACACAACTTTCGTATTCATTTTGATCAAACCCATAAGACTTTATTACATGATCAAAACATTGGTTCCAAGCTCTGGATGCTTGTTTGAGTCCGTAAATGGACTTCTTGAGCTTACAAACTAGGTGTTCTTGGCCTTTTTCAATGAAGCCTTGGGGTTGTTGCATATAGATATCTTCTTCAAGACTTCGGTTAAGGAAAGCCGTCTTGACATCTATTTGCCAGATTTCAAAGTCGAGATGCGCAACAATCGACAAGAGAATTCGGATGGACTTGAGCATTGCTACAGGTGAAAAGGTTTCCTCATAGTCGATCCCTTCTTTCTGAGTATAACCTTTCGCCACAAGCCTTGCCTTAAAGGTTTCCACCTTCCCGTCCGGTCCTCTTTTCCTCTTGTATACCCACTTGCAGCCAATGGGTTTGACCCCATTGAGTAGTTCGACTAGCTCCCACACTCTGTTATGATACATAGAACCCATTTCGGCTTCCATTGTTGTTTGCCAAGAAATCACATCCTTGTCTTGGATTGCCTCGTCGTAAGTCCATGGGTCTGATTCATCTTGACCGGGGACTAAGTCCGAGGACTCTCCTATCCCCATGAATCTCTCGGTTATCTCACAACCCTCCCACTATGACGAGGTTCCGGTTGTGTAAGTGTGTCGTTTGGTATGTCATCTTGTACAATTGGCACTGAGGTTAGCCCTCTAAGCTCATTTAAGGTAATCTCACTTCTGGGCTTTCTTTCGTTCATATAGTTTTCTTCCAAGAATCTAAAGTGGGTGTTTATTACCACCTTTTGATCTTCGGGACCATAGAACATACACCCTTTTTGTTCATAAAGGGTATCCTATAAACAATCTTAATTTCGATCGAGGATCCAATTTTTTTGGCTTCCTTGTCCAACATGTAGGCGGACACCCCCAAATTCTCATGTGTCTCTAAACCGGCTTGCGCCTTGGGTCCATAATTCTTTAGGAGTTTTGGGAACCGATTTGGATGGCACCAAGTTCGAATATAAGCCCATTTGTTTCAAGGCATGACCCCAGAACGACTTGGATAGATCCGCATAACTCATCATTGATCTAACCATTTCTAAAAGAGTTCTGTTTCTCCGCTCTGCAACCCCGTTTTGTTGAGGGGTTCCTGGTGCAGTTAGCTGAGATACAATCCCTTCATCGACAAGTAGTTCAAAAACTCATCATTTGAGGTACTTCGCCTCCACGATCGATCGTAGAGACTTGATACGTTTTTCCCTATAATTCTCTGCTTGAGCCTTAAAATCTTTGAATTTGTCAAAAGTCTCATATTTATGCTTCATAAGGAAAATGTGGCCGTACCTTGAGTAATCATCAATGAAAGTGACGAAATACTCATAACATTGTTGGGAATTAATTGCACGGATCTATTCGGGATGAATATTTAAATACAAATTTAATTATAACAATTATTACTAGCATGAATTAATCCTATATTAATTCAAATAATAATTCAACAACAAATCATGCATATAATGGGTTCACATAAATCCTACGATGCGGAATTACTACTGGGTTTACGTGAACTAACCTCTTGGAGTGGCAATGGTCTCGTCGATTAAACACACCAAAAAGTCTTCCCAAGTATTCCCTAGTCCTTGCTCGTCAATCCGGTGGAAGGAAACTCGCGAACAATTAACAAAAGGGAAAATAAAAAATTTGTTGCACCACCTTTGTGGATTTACTAATTTTTCCAGCACATGGAATTGTACTTGGGAATGAAAGAATCATCCCCTATTTATAGATGGGGTGGTGGTCGAAAATTTGGGGAAAAATAATGTGGGAAAATCTTGTTCTGGTTGTGTAAGTGTGTCGTTTGGTATGTCATCTTGAACAGATGGCACTGAGGTTAGCCCCCTTAGCTCATTTAAGGTAATCTCACTTCTGGGTCTTCTTTTGTTCATATAGTCTTCTTCCAAAAATCTAAAGTGGGTGCTTATTACCACCTTTTGATCTTCGGGACCATAGAACATACACCCTTTTGTTCCCTCGGGGTATCCTACAAACGACCTTAATTCTGATCGAGGATCCAATTTTTTGGCTTCCTTGTCCAACACGTAGGTCGGACACCCCCAAATTTTCATGTGTCTCAAACTGGGCTTGCGCCCGGTCCACAATTCTTTGGGAGTTTTGGGAACCGATTTGGATGGCACCAAGTTTAGAATATAAGCCGTTGTTTTCAAGGCATGACCCCAGAATGACTTGGGAAGATCCGCATAACTCATCATAGATCTAACCATTTTCAAAAGAGTTCGCTTTTTCTCGCAACCCCGTTTTTGTTGAGGGGTTAGGGTGCTGATCGAACTTGGATGCAATCCCTTTATCAGACAAGTAGTTCAAAAACTCATCGCTGAGGTACTCGCCTCCACTATCGGATCGTAGAGACTTGATACGTTTTTCCCTATGATTCTCTGCTTGAGCCTTAAATTCTTTGAATTTCTCAAAGGTCTCAGATTTATGCTTCATAAGGAAAATATAACCGTACCTTGAGTAGTCATCAATAAAAGTGACGAAATACTCATAACCTCCCCTTGCTTTGGTTGACATTGGACCACATAACACTTCTTTGGCTCTATTCCTCTTGGCTCCGAATGCCCTCTTGGTCATTTTACCCTCCAAACATGATTCGCAGGTTGGAATTGGTTCAACTTGGAGAGACTCCAGTGAACCGTCTTCTACCAACCTTTGATCCTCTTTGGATTAATATGTCCCAATCTTAGATGTCATAGAAGTGTCTCGTTCACGTTTTCTTTTATCGGAAACAATTGATGTGTTATAGGATGCATTTCGTGAGTGGTGTGCACAATTAATTGTATAGAGATTTTCCATCAATGTCCCATAACAGATACACTCATCATTTCAAGAAATGATGTCATTCTTATTAGAAGAAACTAAGTATCCAATAACAGAATTTTAGAAACTGAAAGTGAATTCTTTCTAAAACTGGGAACATAAAGAACATCTCTTAAAATTAAAACTCTGTCTTCAAAAGACAGGTGCACTTCTCCCATCGCTTCACCGCCACTCTCAGAAGATCGTCCGATGTGATGAGGATCTCATCGCCACTAAGTTGTCGGATCAGTTTGAACCCGTGAAGCAAACATGATTAGTGGATCCCGTATCAACTACCCACGAATGAGAAGTATACGCCGCTAAACAAGTTTCAACAATTAGTGCGTGAGAATTACCTTTCTTTCCGGCCCTTTTGGGGTTGGAACAGGCAAACCTCCATTGTCCTCTTTCACCGCAGCTTAAGCACTTCCTCTTTGGATTTTCCTTGACACCACAAGCATTCCTCATCTTACCATTGCCCTTGGCAACAGTTGAGTTTTATTGCTTATGGCTTTTGGTTCTCTTCTTCTTCTTGCCTACCCTTGGCCTAGAAGATGAAGATGGACCACTTGTCGTTCAAAGCTTGAGTTTGGTGCCCCATCAACATCTCTGCCGAGACCAAAGCTTGCAACAAATCAGCTAGCGAGGCCAAAATGCTCAAAAACTTTTGGGCAAAGAGTGAAGTACCAAATTCATCTGAGTCTCCAGATTATAATCTGCACTCAGAACTTCAAGTTTGTTTAGATGGGCCATTAATTTTGAGAACGTAATCCCTTACGGGTTTTCCCTCCACCATTTCAAATGATTTAAATCTCTCAAGAAGGTGATCTGACGAGTCCCGCATTTTTGACTCGTCAGTTGGCTCATCTATTTTTTGTGTCAAGAATCCACTTGTGCTTTTGTGCAGTTAGGACAATTATAATTTTTCGTTTCCAATCAATATAGTTTCCATACTTATTCTATTGACTTTAAGTATAATAGCAGTGGATTAAAAGGTTACGACATGCTGAACTGAAATAAATAATAATATGCATAAGCATAAATATATCACAAGGTTCGATCACATGTTTCATATTAAAATCTCAAAAAAAATATGAACATGCATCAGCCAACATCTCAAAACAGTTTAAATAAGCCACGTGGGGTGGGTCATTATTTAAACACATTCAAGCAGGTTGCAAACAAGAACAGTTAAACCTTTAATATCCAGATTAATAGTTGGCTCCCACTTGACCAATATAAAATTGACAGGGACTTCGGGGAAGTATATGCATATCAATTTTATACCTAAGTAATAACCATGATTAAATACTGAATTATTATTTCGCTTTGAGCGAGCCTCGTGGGGAGGATCATAAATCGCCACTAGTAGTAATCCACAATCATCCATCCGGAATTTATTCATGTTAAAGCTATCTTTTGACCCGTAAAAGTGGGGAATTTCTCCAAAAGAATTCACAAATAAATAAATCATGGAGGTCAAAATTAATTCAATTTTATTATCCGGAATAAAATTGTCAATTAATTATTTAAACATACTTAGTAATTTTTGAAGGTGAGATTTTTCATTGGGCAATTCTCATGCAAACACATTTAAACAAATTAAATAAAGCACAAGAAATCACAACGATAAATCAAGCAAAGCGGAAAAATAAACATATTGGGCATAAATTATCCAATTGTCAAGGTTTGATTTTTCTTGGCTTGATTTTGAAGAAACGCCGCCTTGAATTTCTCCTCCCTCGATCGTCTTGAAAAGAACTCGTTTCTCTAAACGCCACTCAAGTAGCTCGCGAAATTTGGGATGCACGCCCGCGATCCCCGGCCCATGGTCGTCGACCTCGGCGACCTCAAAGACGCCTAAGAAGCTTCAGCGAGCGACAGCGTCAGAGCACATTTCGCCCGGCCGCAGCCTCATTCGCCCCGGATCTCGGCGGTAAGCGCGTCAAGGCATTTTTTCAAATCGTCCGCGGCGACAGCGCGTGGTGCAAAGACGCGCCTTACGACATCGCCCATCGCCCGTCCGCTCCAAAGCAAGGCGTCAGCTAATCTCGCTCGACACCTAGCGTCGTGTCCGTCCGCATGGCGATGTCCGCGTCGTGCGCGTGCCTCCCTTGGCACATTTCGCGCGATGCACGTCATCCGCGTACGGTTCTTGATCTATCCTTTAATTCTTCGTCTCCGCCTCCATTTTCGATCCGGTTACAATTTATTTACAAAAAATAAATAAACCTAGATCTAGACTAGTCTATTACATTGATCAAATCAAACAAATCCTAATCTACTCGTGGATTTTCTCACGAGGCAAAACGAATTCAAACAAATCGAATTAAAAACCACAATTTATATGCATGCATAAATAAACACATTAAATTCCATGACAATTGGATACCTGCAAAAAGGATCTAGCAATTCTACTATCCAATTTCAAATTTAATGAAAACGAATTAAATTACAATTTAAAATTGAGCAAACCGAGGCTCGATGCGATTGTTGGGAATTAATTGCAACAGATCTATTGGGATGAATATTTAAATACAAATTTAATTCTAACAATTATTACTAGCATGAATTAATCCTATATTAATTCAAATAATAATTCAACAACAAATCATGCATATAAACGATTTCACATAAATCCTACGACGCGAATTGCTATGGGTTTACGTGAACTAACCTCTTTGGAGTGGCAATGGTTTAAATCGATTAAACACACCAAAAAGCCTTCCCAAGTATTCCTAGTAGTCCTTGCTCGTCAATCCAATTGGAAGGAAACTCGCGAACAATTAACAAAAGGGAAAATAAAAAATTTGTTGCACCACCTTTGTGGATTTACTAATTTTTCCAGCACATGGAATTGTACTTGGGAATGAAAGAATCATCCCCTATTTATAGATGGGGTGGTGGTCAAAAATTTGGGGAAAAAACAATGTGGGAAAATCTTTTCTCGATCTCCAAGAAATCTTGAATATATCTCATATATTATTTTCTCCATAATTAAAAAATTCCACAAAAAATCCCACCTCATCTTGTTATGGAATTTTCGAAAAAAATAAGGATCAAGATTCCAAGATTTGGATCTTCTAGAATTTATGAGATATACTTGTATTTCAAGAAATACATATCTTCCATAATATCTTTTCAAGAAAATCTTTTTTCCCTTATTCTTTGAAATTTTCAAAAATCTCACCATAAATAACCAAGTGAGAGATTTCTTGAATTTAATGAGATAATCTTGTATTCCAAGAATACATATCTTCATTCCATAACAAAATTCAAAGAAAATCTTTCTCCCTCTTTTATTTATGATTTTCGAAAAATAGGAAATATGAGCAACAAATATTTATTTTATTTTTAAACACCTTTTTCAGTTATTGGACTTTATGTTGGGCTACTTGAGGGGCCTTTAGGAGAATTAAGATTGGACATTCCAATGGATCTTGAATTATCAATATTGAGCCACAATATTATTCAAGTCCATAAATATTAATTAATCCCACTACATAATTAATATTGCACTATCCATCTTAACCCATATTACAGTCAATATGGCTCCCGGTTATTATTTCCCGTGTTTAAGATTATCTAACACATTAATTAATTCAAGCCACTGAAATAGCTTTCCATTAATTAATATCTTTTGTCCTTGGTTAAGAAACAATTCAACATTATTATCCATACCGGAAACTAGTTCCACTTGCAAGATTTGGTATGATAAATCTTATGAACCTCCCAAGGGGGCAAATCGAACAAACGTACTTGCACACGATTCTCCGTATTAAATCTTAGCAATCGCATGTGACCAATAATATTGCCCAAGATATAAAGTATTGAATCTCGTTGATTCTCTACCCGTAATAAGTCAAAGCAATAATTACTAACCACACACGATCCTATTTAAGGGACGAAGATTAAGAAATAACGAACCACTGAGGTCTAATTCTTCCTAGTTCAGTGCTGAAGAATTTGTCCTCCTGTAGGTCCTATTCAGTGCATCAATCATGCACTAGTGTAATCTCTTGGTCAAGACAAGTCAATCTGAGTCTTACACTTCAACCTTTCACGATGGATTGTTCATTTCCATCTAGGTCGTGAATGGTGTACTTTTGGTTACAAGGAACTATTAATTTAATCTTCTGTGATCTGATATCACTAAATTAACTACAATGTAACACGTACTATTTATTCAACAGTTATGCAGTAAATATATGTAACATTCAATGATATTTAAAGCATCAATGATAAATAATTTATTTCAGTAAATAAGTCCGAAATTCAATTTTGATTATACAAACTAAAAGCATACTTTCCTGTATAATCCCAACAAACATCCTCTTGCTTTGATTGACATTGGACCACATACGTCTGTGTGAACAATTTCTTACACTTCTTTGGCTCTATTCCCCTTGGCTCCGAATGTCCTCTTGGTCATTTTACCCTCCAAGCATGATTCGCTAGTTGGGATTGGTTCAACCCGGAGAGACTCCAATGAACCATCTTCTACCAACCTTTGAATCATTTTTGGATTAATATGTCTCAATCTAAGATGTCATAGAAGTGTCTCGTTCATGTCTGATGAACGTTTTCTTTTATCGGAAACAATTGATGTGTTATAGGATGCATTTCGTGAGTGGTGTGCACAGTTAATTATATAGAGATTATTCAACAATGTTCCATGACAGATAAATTTATCATAAAGAGAAATGGTAACAACTTTATCAAAGGTAACCGAATATCCATCAAGGTAAAGTTTAGAAATCGAAATTAAATTCTTTCTAAAACTAGGAACGTAAAGAACATCTCTTAAAATTAAAACTCTGTCTTCAAAAGACAGGTGCACTTCTCCCACTGCTTCAGCTGCCACTCTCGTAGCATCGCCCAGTGTGATGAGGATCTCACTCCCACTAAGTTGGCGGGTCCGCTTGAACACCTGTAAAGTGAAACAAACATGATCAGTGGATCCCGTATCCACCACCCATAAATGGGAGGCATACACCGCTAAACAAGTTTCAACAACTAGTGCATGAGAATTACCTTTCTTTCCATTTCCATTAGGATTGGAACAGGCTGACCTCCATTGTCCCGAACTTCCGCTCTCCAAATGTTTCCTCTTGTTTGACCCTTCTCTCTTGATGGACGTTGAGTCCCCTTGGTTTAGCCTTTCTTTCTCACCCTTTTTACCACCAATTGGCCTAGAAGGAAAAGAAGACCCTTTTGTGACCAAGTACCTTTTCTTGCGCTCCCCTTCCTCTTCGACCAATGTAAGAGCATTTATCAGATCGTCCACAGTGAAATCTAGATCTTCCAATAGGTACTCTAGATAGGGATGATCATAGCTCTTTGGCAGAGTACGGAGAATGAAATCATCCTTAGTTTTGAAATCACATTTTTCGCCAAGAAGCTCAAGTTCCTCAAAGAGAACCATAACCCTAAGAACGTGCTCCCATGTGGTCGTTCCTTCTTCCATTATTATCTTGGTCATTTCAAGCCTTATGCTTTGGATAGCCATATGGGCCGAATGTGAGAACATCTCTTCGAGATTCCGCATAATGTCTGCAGCTGATTCAAATCCTTGATGAAGGCGTTTCAACAAATCAGACATATTTTTCAACATTGTGTCCTTCACCAATTGATTAATCAACTCCCATTCACTACGTTCCATCTCGTCCCATATGCCAGTATCTTTAGCAGGTTTTTTGGGTTTTGGTGTGTCAAGCACCCATTCGAATTTTGTGCAGTTAGAACAATCATAATTTTCCGTTTCCAAACGAAGTAGTTTTCACCAGTTAACTGATGGTCTTTAAGTATATTGAACAGTGGATTAAAAGGTTCGACATCTTTGGCGAATGAAATAAATAACAATTTGTATAAGCACAAACATATCACAAGATTCGATCACATGTTTCATATTAAAATCTCAAAAAAAATATGAATCATGCATCAACCAACATCTCAAAACAGTTTAAATAAGCCACGTGGGGTGGGTCATTATTTAAACACATTCAAGAAGGTTACAAACAAGAAACAGTTATAAACCTTTAATATCCAGATTAATAGTTGACTTTCACTTGACCAATATAAAATTGGCGGGGACTTGGATAAGATATATGCATATCAATTTTATACCTAAGTAATAACCATGATTAAATACAAAACTATTATTTCGCTTTGAACGAGCCTCGTGGGGAGGGTCATCGTCGCCACTAATAATAACCCACAATCATCCATTCAGAATTTATTCATGTGAAATCTATCTTTTGGTCGTCCCGTGGGGGGAATATCTCCACAAGAATCCACAAATAAATAAATCATGGAGGTCAAAATTAATTCAATTTTATTATCCGGAATAAAATTGTCAATTAATTATTTAAACATACTTAGTAATTTTCGAAGGTGAGATTTTTCAAAACAAATTCTCATGCATCGCATATTTAAACACAATTTAAATAAGCACAAAATAATTCAAAACATCAAAACAAAAAATTAAACAAATTGGGCACATATATCCAATTGTCACGGTTAATTTGTCATGTCTTGATCTAGAAATCGTCTTCACCAGCCTTCGTCGTTACGTCTCGAAAGGCTCTCCGCCAATGAATCTTGAAAAAAAAATTTCCTCGTCGGTACGTCGTGGATCGACTCATGGTCGGGGTACCGCAGCACTGACCCCGAGCATTAATCCACTCGGCGGAAATCTTATGCCTTTAAGCGCCCGACGCCGTCTCGATGGTGCTGCGTTGTTCGGCGAGATCTTAGCGGTAGCGTGATACATGCCCGATCTGCCTCGCGCGCCAGCTCACCTCGCCCAGCGTCGCATTCTGCGTCTTTGTCAGCCGCTTCACTTTGGGAACTCACTTGGCCGCGCCGCTTTGAAACCGCTGATCGCGTGCGCTACGCCCGTCTGGCCTCACCCGCCCGTGTGCACAACAGCGTCCGCGTCACCGTGCCTCCTACAGCGCGTTTAGCGCTGACAGCCGTACCGAGGTTGGGATCCCGTCTTTTTAATTCTTCATTTCCGCCTCCGTTTCCGATCCGGTTACAATTTATTTACAAAAATAAATAAACCTAGATCTAGACTAGTCTATTACATTGATCAAATCAAACAAATCCTAATCTACTCGTGAATTTTCTCACGAGGCAAAAAACGAATCGAAGCTAATCAATTAAAAACCACAATTTATATGCATGCATAAATATAAACATTCATCAAATACCATGATAATTGGATACCTACAAAAAAGATCGAGCAATTCTACTATCCAATTTCAAATTTAATGAAAACAAATTAAATTACAATTTAAAATTTAGAGCCCGAAACCGAGTCTCTAATACCAGTTGTTGGGGAATTAATTGTCCGGATCTATTCGGGTTGAATATTTAAATACAAATTTAATTCTAACAATTATTACTAGCATGAATTAATCCTATATTAATTCAAATAATAATTCAACAACCAATCATGCATATAAACAGTTCACATAAAACCTACGCATGCGAAATTACTACAGGTTTACGTGAACTAACCTCTTGGAGTGACAACCATTGAGAAGATGGATCCCGTTCACATGAACACACCAAAAGGTCTTCTCAAGTATTCCCTTATCCTTGTTCAACAATCCGGTGGAAGGAACTCGCGAACAATTTAACAAAAGGAAAAATAAAATTATGTTGCACCACCTTTGTGGATTTCTAATTTTTCCAACACATGGAATTACACTTGGGAATGAAACATTCATCCCCTATTTATAGAGGTAGGGATGGTCGATTTTTTTGGAGTGAAAATAAGATGAAAAAATCTTTTCTTGATCTCCAAGAAATCTTGAATATATCCAATATATTCTTTTCTCCAAAATTAAATATTTTCACAAAATTCCACCTCCTAATATTATGGCATATTTCGAAAAAAATAAGGAGCAAGAATCCAAGATTTGGATCTTCTTGAATTTATGAGATATTCTTGTATTCCAAGAATACATATATTCCATAATATCTTTCCAAGAAAATCAAGAAAATCTTTCCTCTCCTTATTTATTCAAAATTTTCGAAAATCCCTTAACAAATAACCAAGTGGGAGATTTCTTGAATTTAATGAGATAATCTTGTATTCCAAGAATACTTATCCCCATTCCATAACAAAATTCAAAGAAAATCTTTCTCCCTCTTTTATTTATTATTTTCGAAATATTAGAAAAATTAGGCAACAATAATTTATTTTATTTTAAACACCTTTTTCAGTTATTGGACTTTATCTTTGGGCTACTTGAGGGGTCTTTAGGTGAATTAAGATTGGACCTTCTAATGGACTTTGAATATCTAATATTGAGCCACAATACTATTCAAGCCCATAAATATTAATTAATCCCACTACATAATTAATATTGCACTATCCATCTTAACCCATATTACTGTTAATATGGCTCCCGATTATTATTTCCCGTGTTTAAGATTATCCAGCCCATTAATTAATTCAAGCCACTGAAATAGCTTTCCCTTAATTAATATCTTTTGTCCTTGGTCAAGGAACGGTTCAACATTATTATCCATACCGGAAACAAATTCCACTTGCAAGATTTGGTATGATAAATCTTATGAACCTCCCAAGGGGGCAAATCAAACTAGCGTACTCGCACACGATTCTTCGTATTAAATCTTAGCAATCGCATGTGACCAGTAATATTGCCCAAGATATAAAGTATTGAATCTCATTGATTCTCTACCCGTCATAAGTCAAAGCAATAATTACTAACCACACACAATCTTATTTAAGGTACGAAGATTAAGAAATAACGAACCACTGAGGTCTAATTCTTCCTGGTTCAGTGCTGAAGAATTTATCCTCCTGTAGGTCCTGTTCAGTGCATCAGTCATGCACTAGTGTAATCTCTTGGTCAAGACAAGTCAATCTGAGCCTTACACTTCAACCTTTCACGATGGATTGTTCATCTCCATCTAGGTCGTGAACAGTGTACTTTTAGTTACAAGGGACTGTTAATTTAATCTTCTGTGATCTGGTATCACTAAATTAACTACAATGTAACACGCACGGTTTATTGAACAATTATGCAATAAATATTCAATGATATTTAAAGCATCAGTGATAAATAATTTATTTCAGTAAATAAGACAGAAAATTCAGTTTGGTTATACAAAGTAAAAGCATACTTTCCAGTATAACCCCAACAAGAGATTTTAGAAATTTTAATCTGGCTCTATTGTGTAAATGGATGTGGAGATGGGTGTCGGGGGAGAAGTCTTTGTGGGTCAGTATTCTTAAGTCTAGGTATAAGTCTTTTTTGGTCGAGTCATCAAGGGAGGGTATGTCAAAATGGTCATTATGGTGGAGAGATCTGTATGTGTTGTGGTGGGATAGAGTGGGTCGCCTTTTCCGGGAAAATATCAAGTTGTCTATTGGGAATGGGAGTGTTTTGAAATTTTGGTCAGACCCGTGGGTAGATTGTCATGTTAGGCTAAAAGTCAGTTTTCCGAGACTTTTTAGGTTGTCGTCTCAGAAAGAAGGGGTGATCCGAGAATTCTTCTCAGACTCTGGGGAAGGGTGGTTATTCAAATGGGAAAGGTTTCTAAATTCTGACGAGATTATTGAGTTTCTGGATTTGTGGTCACTTGTTTGCAGGTTTTCCCTAAATTCCAGCTTGCCGGATTCATGGAGATGGGCAGGTTCATCGGGTGGTTCTTTAAAAACGAAGGACATGTACCAAATCATAATGGCTTCCGAGATTGTCGAGGAAGAAGATGAATTCCCATGGGAGAAAATTTGGTGGAAAGTCATTCCATCAAAAGTATCGGCATTCGTGTGGAAAACGGTTCGAGGTAGAATTCCAACGAGGGATAATCTTATGAAGCGAGGTGTGTTGCTCGGGAGTAGTTCAAATCTATGCCCATTGTGTTTGTGTGCTTTGGAAATGGTAAATCATCTTCTCATTACGTGTCCTGTGGCTCTACTGGTTTGGGAGTCTATCTCGGTTTGGTTAGGCAAATCAGCTTGCTACTCGTCTTTGATTGCCTCTCACTTTGTGGAATTCTCGTCTGGAGACTATATCGATTCAAGGAAAAAAGTCATGGCTCTAATCTGGCAGTGCACCATCTGGAAGCTGTGGAAATTCAGAA
Organism: Stenogyne calaminthoides; assembly: GCA_037126765.1. Taxonomy (NCBI): domain Eukaryota; kingdom Viridiplantae; phylum Streptophyta; class Magnoliopsida; order Lamiales; family Lamiaceae; genus Stenogyne; species Stenogyne calaminthoides. The sequence continues at coordinate 11,836,868 of JBBCBC010000037.1, read as the reverse complement.
ACGAGTTAATATTCAAAGAAAGCATCTGCACCCTGGAGAAACTCATCGACGGTATCAAATTTAGTGCGTGGAAATGGATTCGGACTCATTACCCGCTTGTATTTTCTGCTCCTTTTGTATCCTGGAAAGACCAGCTGTTAATCTGTCTTCCGGTTAAGTTGTAGTTTGAGGTGTTTGTTAAGTTTATCATTTGGGATAAGTTTTGTTGTAGTTCTTTTCGGGATTTGAGTACCCCTTGTGCTCATTAATGAGATTCATCTTTATCTTTCAAAAAAAAAAGATTTTGGTATTATTTTTAATATGGTAGAAAGACACTTGTCAATATGTTAATTGTGACACTTGGCGGTTTATGAGAAAAACACTTGTCAACGGGTTAAGGGTGACACTTGGCGCCTCATGGGGAGAAACATTCTTCTTTTATATATAAAGATAAAGATTTGAGAATTTCAACACAGAGCTAAGATTAATTTTCGAACGTTCTCTTGTGTATAGAACGACTAATCTTTTTTCTTTTTCCCTTTCAAATTTCCAATAATAATATGATCGTATAGCTTTTTTTAAACTTACTACTTACTATATATATATATATATATATATATATAAGGATATATGAGTAAACATATCTTTATAAGTGGGGCGTGAATATATAATGACTAGTGCATCATCCAACATAATATGCGGGATTTTAAAAATATTAATTTTAAATTAATTAATTTATATTTTATTAAATTAAGATATGTAGAATAATGTTTCAAGTAAAATTTTGAGCATTTTAAGATAATATTATATTTGAAAATTTTTAAAATAAAAAATGCAATTTTTTTTATTAATAGTAGATTAATCCTATATAAATGACTTGATTACATTTGTCAAAAATTAAGAAATGCATGGCAGTTAAGATATGTTTGAGATATTTAAATTAAAATTGATCAAATGATGAGAAAATGAAAATTTTAAATAGCAGAATGTGGGGGAGAAAAGTGTTAACCATAAGAAAAAAAAAAAGAAGAATTGTGAGAAAATTAGAAATTTGAATATGAGAATTATGTTGATTGTTGAGACACGTAGGAAAAAGAGAGATTGAGAAATATATGTAAGGGGGATATATATTGTTGTACTCAGATATATCACACGTCAGCATCACCAGATTTATCACACATTAGAGAACCTGAAGGCCCAGATAACCTGAAGGCTCAGATAACCTGAAGGCTATCACACGGCAGCAGGACAAATTATCACACGTCAGCAGGTCCTACCGAGACCACGTGATTTGTCGTGCTTACGCATATGTTTTGTCATGCTTTATGCACATGACTTGTCGTGCTTATCGATTTGTCGTGCTTAACGATTTGTCGTGCTTATGATTTGTCGTGCTGGTCCTCTTTATATAAAGGACCTCACCTTTCATTGTAAAAAGAAAAACACTGGAATGTTTCCCTCATTCCACTTATATACCTACACCCACATTTCAGGGAAGAACTACAGTTCTTCCCGCAGTGTTCTTGTTCGATTAATCATTTTGTTTGTGAGTTGTTATCAATTAAGCCACATAATACTCTCCACAAAAAACGACTCGCAACATATATGTATAAATATATCTTTATAAATAAAAGTGTATAATTTATATTAAAAAAAATTTAAATAACTTTTGCCTAAAATTTTATAATATCTCATGTAATGTAGAGTAGAGATTATTAAAAAAATGTAAATGTACGATTGATATTAAATTTAAAATTAGAGTTATTGAGATTAAAGAGATTTTAAAATAAAGTAATTTAACTTTGCCTACAAATTTATCTTTATATATAGACATTGATTTTAACTCTATATGTAATCATAATTATAAATTAAAGATATAGAAAATAAAAGAGTGACTCACTCTTAGGTCCATTTTGGACCTTAACATTACTACTAGGTCCATAATTTTTTTAAAATTACTAGCAAGTCCATAAAACCATCTTAAAAGACATACCTACACCCTCTTAAAAAATAACTTTTTTACTTGTTTTAATCTCTTCTTCCAACCCCCAGCCAATTTCATCTTTCATCACAATTATTTCTTCCAGATTTTTGTTAATTTTATGAATTAAACTTGTACAATTTAAATTCTGTAAATTGTTCATCTTCATTTAAAAAAATATTACAACTTGAATATTTCATATCAAATTTTTTAAAAAATACTGAAATTTAAATATTTAAAATCCTTACATATCAAAATTGAAAAAATGTCAGAAATTTACATATCTAAAATCTACAATTACAAACTCGAAATTTACATATACGACATGAACATGTTCATGCATAAAAAACATGAACAAGTTCATCTTCAATTTCAGATCCTCGTGCCCTCAAAAATTAACAAACCCATATCTTCAAATCTTCAAAAAATCTTCAAGTCTTCATAAAAAAATCTTCAAATCTGTAATTTCACAAATCGCATCAGATCCAACAAAATTTCATAAAAATTTGATCTAGAAAGCAATCAAAAGCAGCCAAGATTTTGAATAACACAACAACAACAAATTATTAAAATGCACCGCTTTCTTAATTTTCTTAAAAAAGGAGAGAGAAGCAAAGTTGTGCTGCAAAACACACTATGAAGCGACTCTTCAAAAATCTAGGATAAAAACTTCAAGATTTCACCTCCAAAGAACAGAGAGAGTGACAATTTCAACAAAAACCCAACAAAATTTCAAACCCAAAAACCCCAAAATCATCAAACGAAAATTTCAAAACGCAGATTCAAAAACCCAACAAAATTTCAACAAATCATCAGAAAACTTACCAAAATCATCAAATCTGAAAACTCTAATTACACATCCGTAAAACTTAAACACAGATCTGTATAAAAAAAATGAAAAATTCAAACCAGAGGCGGCAGAGGAGGGGCGGCGGCGCGAGTGTGGAGGATGGCGGGGAGGGGGGAGAGAGGCGATGGGGCGGTGGGAGCGTGACCCCGTAGATCCGCCGACCAAACACCCCCCAGATCCGCCACCATTACTAACCACCGTCGTCGTTCGTCAATCTGTGCGGCCCGTCGCAGCCACCGTTCGTCGATCTGTGCGACGACAGCAATAAGGGCACTGGGTGGTGCCGCGACTGGTAGCGTCTTGCAGACGGCAGGTGGTTTTGGGTGGAGGGTGGCGGCTACACGGTGAGTTTGCTTTGACGAAGAGAATGGGGGAGAGGGAGAGTGAATGGCAGAAAATAGGGAAGAGGGAGAGAGAAAATTGGGCGTGAGATTTTTTATTTGTGAGAAAATGGGAAAGAGTGAAAGGTAGGTGAGTTTTTATTTTTTAATTTGTGGGAGGGGTATTGTGGGTTTTTTAACACTCACCTATCAGTAATAATAAAAAAAGTGTGGACCTTGGAGTGAGCTGAGGTCTATTTATTGACCTATCAATGATTAAATCAAAATAAAATAGGTATTTGAGAGTGGAACCCTAAAAAGCGATAATTTACTTTGGATGATTGGGGAGGAGGAAGTATAAAATGTAACTTTTGAGGTGACCAGGATGTGACAATGATGATGTGGAGACTAATTGCATCTCAAATAAAGTAATTTTGATGTATTAACATGCATCGATCTTTTTTACTCAGTTTTTGCAAGAACATTTATAATTATTTTAATGGGCCTATAAATGCTCGTGGCCCAATGCCTTTAAAAACATCCATCTTTAATTGTGGTGCATGTTTTCGTAATTACATAATTAAATTATACTCCTCCCATCCTAAAACAAACTTTTTTTTAAATTCATGTTTTGAAACAACATTTATCCAAAAATAATAGAGTAAAAAGTTGTTTTCAAGCAGAAAATTTATAATTTCCTTGACAAAGAATTAATAAAGTTGTTTTTCTTTTTTAAATAAATATGACACTTTTAAAAAGGAAACTAATTATAACCCTGTCAACAATTCTAGTCAATCGATAAACAGTCAAATTAGTTAATCCTGCGATCAAAAGTCAAAACATGCTTAGTTCACTCATATCGCACCCAGTTGGATTCACATGTTTCACTTTTTTTTGTATTTCATTGATATTTCATTTTTCTGGATTTTTAATATATGAATTCAATGTATGGTGATTCGTTGGATATTTTTTAGTATTTCACGTGTCATTCATCCATATTATGGAATACAAAGTGAAACACCAATATTTATGAAATAAATGATCACATTCATATTGCATTGATGGTCATATACCAACATAAAAGAATTAATGTTTTTGGCATCTCATCTAAATTACAAACATGAAATGTGTCCAGTAATCCAATAAATAACACCTGATATATGTATGCAAATATATATACCTTAAGAAAGATTGTGTTATACTTAAAAAAAAAAAAAGATTGTATTTGGTCAAAGATGGTGGTGGATGAGATAAAGACGGAAAAAGGAAAATTATGGTGATCAAGACTCAAGAGCTAGAATGATGAATTTGTAGTTGATTAGAGATGGAGAAATGGACTTGAATGAAACTTTACGTCAAATAAAAATATTATTATTAATTAGTGAGATAATGATTGAGTGAGAGAAATATATGAATATAATAAGAAAAAATATGGGAGAAATGAGTTTGTAAGAAAATGTATGAGAGAAAAATAGTGATGCGATTGTATAAAAGTGTATAAAATTAGATGCATAGATATGTATTAAAGGAGTGAATTGATATTTGAAGTCTAGATGAAAACTTAGACATTCATCCTCGAGAGAAAACATTGATACTATCAAATCTTGCCTCCATACATATGAAAAGGCTTTGGGACAACTGATCAACTTCGATAAATCGGCAGTGACCTTCAGTAAGAGTACCTCCAATGACAATATTCAACTCACTAAAGACACCCTCAATCTCCAGATCTACCAGGGTCATGATCTTTACCTTGGCCTCCCGACTTTCGCCATAAAGAGCAAGAAACTTCAATTCGATTACATTAGGGACAGAGTTGCACAGAAACTGGATGGATGGAAAAATAAATTTTTTTCGGAAGGTGGCAGGGAGGTCCTCATCAAATCAGTTATTCAAGTTGTCCCCACCTACGCAATGTCTTGCTTCAGAATCCCCACCTCCATTTGCAGTGAAATAGAGTCCATGAATGCTAGATTCTAGTGGGGGGCAAAAGCTAACGAGAAAAAGGTTCACTGGAAAAGCTGGAAAACGCTTACAAAACCGAAGAATGAGGGGGGAATGGGTTTCAAGGACCTGATACTCGTTAATAAGTCACTGCTTGCTAAGCAAATCTGGAGAATGATCTCAAACCCCGAATCTCTCGTGGCTAGAATCTTTAAAGCCAGATACTTTAAACATATAGATATTATGGACGCTTCTCTGGGCACTAACCCCTCTTACATTTGGAGCTCTATCTTGTGGAGCAGAGAAGTCGTTGCTAATGGGCTGGTTTGGAAAGTTGGTAACGGCTCGAGTATCAACATTAGAAGGGATCGTTGGATTCCGAATCTTGAGGCCGGAAGAATTACATCAAATGTGACGTATGACAGTAACATTCATGCAAAAGACCTCATTACCCCCAACTTGAGGTGGGATGAATCAAAGCTTATGAGTATATGCCTTCCTCACGAAATCGAAGCAATCAAGAGAATCCCAATTACCGACCACAACTCTTTGGATTCCCAATTCTGGAAGTTTGAGAAAAAATGATCCTTCACAGTGAAATCTGCTTATTGGAACTTCCCCCCTGCCAAGATTGCTGGATACCGTGAAATGGCCAGCTCTTCGGGATGGTTCTCCTCTATTTAGCCAAGAATCTGGAATCTTCACTTGCCCCCTAAAGTGAAGATTTTCCTTTGGAAAGCAGGCCACGATGTTACGGCCACGGAAGCTAATCTGAATCTTCACCATGTGCCATGTTCCCCCAGGTCCGCATTGTGTAATTACCATTGGGCTGATTTTAATCACTCTATCTTCT